>JARZZO010000009.1:28979128-29311628 GCA_030544215.1 Zantedeschia hybrid cultivar | reverse complement strand
TATTTGGATAGACATCATAGGCAAGTGCCTAGGTGAGTGAGGCGAACATGAGAAGAGATGAGGCATTTTTGCTCACCTCAACCTACTTCACTGCCTATGCGAGCAAGACGATAGCATTTGATAACATAGCATTGGCATCCTAACCATACCATGTATGAGTGCAAGACTCTACTCGTTGTCCTACAGTCAGTAGGCCTGAGGCTAAACTCTTTTCTCTATAGTTGGAAGGGCTGCCCAAGGAACTAACCTAACCTCCATAGTTGTAAGTGGGTAAGTATCCCCGATCCCCACTTTTAGAGGGATCCACAGTTGCAGGGGGGAAAGAAAACTAGTGTGAGGGTGTCTCTTCACCTAAAGGTACAAAGAGGTGAACTTATAAAATAAGTTCTTGATCTCTATTCTGACCATCAAACCTAGGCCATATTGGTGAACAAATATATCAAACCACTTCTGTTATGCTTATTTATTAAGACCCCTCGAAATATTGCTCAAATGACAATTTACCATTTAGTTCAACAGGTGATTGGCAACTAACCTCCCTCACTTGGGGGTATTGCCACATCCCTATACATTCATAAACTCTTTGACCTTTAATATTAATGGCATCCTTAGGAACCATATTATGTTTTAAGGCAGTTGAACTATTACACACAGCCTCACAATCAGCTTGAGGCATCTAGCATTATTGATTTCTACCAAATCCACAGGTTGATTCAACAAGAATGTTCACTATGTGATCTAAATAAAAATGATCCACAAATCAGCTCGGCGTGACTGTCCTTTATATGACTGAATGAAGACCCAACAGAACGTAGACTTCAGATGAGGAAGATTGAATCTTTCCTTAATCCATAGATGCTACTTAATGACAATCTAATAGTGACTCTTTTCTTTTCTGCCAATAATTCACAATCTGAACTACATATATATATTAGCATTCAAATTTGCAAAAACCAATTAAGACTATTCCTTTATTCATCACCATACTGCTAAAGGAGACACTTCAATATCCACACCATGATGACCATCTAAAGCGAATAAACAATTAAGGAAGATGTAGAATTCGTGATTCATAATTCAAAGTATAGGTGAAAACGAGCTGAGTCAAGCTGACTATTGCCTTGTTCTGACTCTAATTGACTAATTTTAATTGAGCTCAAGCTCGCAAGTATTCAAGATTGCTCATTTAGGTACTTGAAGAGCTCAAGCTGAATATCGAGCACCTCATAAGCAAGGATGACAGTCCCAGTACCAGCGGATGCCAATACCAATACGTATAGTATCAGTATCGGACGTATCAGCCACATTGGCCCATTTCAGCCTAGTACTGGCCAATAACAATTATTATTTTTATTTTTTAAAATGTAAAGATTGGTATTGGGGTACCCCCACTCCCCGGTATCAGTACCCACCTATACTCATACGTATCAGTATCAACTGATACTGCCAACCATGCTTATGCTTTATGAGGTGGAGAGCTTTGTCTTGATGCGTCGGCGCCGGTAGACGTCTTGTCTGCTTTATTTAAATGATGCGTGCCTGTTCTACGTCCACAGTCCGTCTGATCATGTCGGCCTTTGTCTCGTCTATTACTGAGTGAGCAAAGGGGGACAAAAGCCATTCGTCTTGGGGCGCGTTGGCGTGCTGTCTTGTTACTGAGTGGAGTCCACATGTGGTTACGTAGCGTAGTCCGTCCGTCCACCACTGAGTGGGGTCCAGTCTGCAGAGACTTTCAGGGAAGATGTAGGGGGGTCTCTGGATCTGTATGTAGGGATAAACGTCTTCCAATGTGGGGTCTACACTAATTCCATGACAGACTTGGTATAGAAAATTTTAAGCTTTAAATTTACAAACTCAAGCCAAATCATGGTGATATGGCTTGTCCCCAAAGATTCGAACCACTAATTTCATGGCTCAAGCCCATAGATTGATAACCCAAGGTAAGATGAGGAAGGTAGAGTTTTAAAAGGGATGTCACTATGCAGCTTTGTAACAGTCTCGACATGGGAGTAAATGGAAAGCATGTAGGTCTGCAGTCTGATTAATTCCCATTAGGACTTCAAGATTTGAATAGGCTTTGTTAAAGAATTTAAAGAAATATAAAAATATTAAAAATACTTTTAAATTATAGTTATAGTTTTAAATGATAAAAATACTAAAGGACTTAAAGAAGCTTGTTTATGAGCTAAGAGGAGTTGAGCAGGGCTGTGCTCAAACTTGTCTATTTATAATATGAGTTTGAAAATTTGTTTGAACTTGGGTCATTTAGCTTAATGAACAAGTTGAGTTCGAGTGTCAACTAAGTTGAGCTCAAGCTCCCTGTTGAGTGTACCAATTCATTTACACTCCTAATTTAAAATCCACATATGATTGGATAAACCTACAAAAAACACAATTTCATGCATAGCAAATGTCATCATGATAGCAAAATTAACATCTCCCTTGTTGAGGGTCATTTCGTGACGCGGTATTTACCTTTCAATTTTTGTGTTTTATGAGCTTGCGGGTTCATGATTTCCCATGATTTCAATATGAAAAGACATCATTTAGACTCACAACGCGATCATTGAGATGCGGACGTGGTTTGAGAATGCATGTTGACTCGCCCAGGAGAAGGGATCATAAGAGTTTGTTAAATTAAACTCTTTTCGTCGGTCTGTAAAACGACGTTGATTACATCTGCGATAAGAAAAACTTTTGCTTTTTAAAAGGACTTATTTTATAAAATGGAAAAATCGCTCTATATCAATTTTCTCACATATTGCTTTAGAAATTCAGTTCATGGTTTCCTCGTATTTAAAGAAATTTTTTCTTAGAAAACACTATTCACCAGTATTGTTTATGATACTATTCATAAATTACTGTTCATGGGTACTGTTCATCGGCACCACTCAAGTGTCACAAGTGGGCCCCACCATGCATTGGTTGATTTTTGAAAAGATTTGATTGTAAAAAGACCCATTTGTTTAGTAAAAGGGTTGGAACACATATATCGAGGCACGCTGTTCACGTGTCATTAGTAGGTCTCGGCATCGATTGGATTGATCTTGAAGACCAGATCGCTATTAAAGTCGTCATTTGATAAAAAAGGGTGACACGCCTATCGAGGCATACTATTCATGTGTCACTAGTGGGTTTCGAGACAAGTCAAGTCTATTTTGAGTTATTAGATTGTGACTGGAATTCACTTATATGGGTAAGAGGGATGCAACATGTCTATCGAGACACTATGCATGTGTTGCTCAACTCTTATTGGCCCCTGACTGAGGTCACGCCTCATCGGTACACATTATTTCTTCATTTGAATTGATATTGTCCATTGCGCACATATTAAGTCACTATTCATGGTGATGACACGCATGCCGAGGCACTATTATGGGATACTATTGTGGTCCTGAAGTTGGGTCTTAATGACCAACAAAATGTTGCCACCATTGAAAATCATGTTGATTTGTTCATTTTGTTGTAAACATGCATGGCACATTTACCAAGGCAATGTTCACCCTTGACAACTATCTCGACTAGACCTTATAGACGGGCAGTGATACAAGACAATACTACATTGTTCGGATATTCTATTAACATGTTGAGTGTTTGATGACATGCCGATCCATGACTGAGATTATTTTAACAGGTGCCCAAACTTTGTAGACGGTAGGCATGCATTTCGAGGCATACGACTGAAGGGCCCCCCCCCCCCCGACTAGGGATAGACTAAATGGCCTACATCGGTATCCATGGCTCCAGCATATGGAAAAGAGTAGGCCAACCTACTTTTATGAGGCTAGGGGCTTCGACTCATGGCGCATCACCTTACAGTGTGAAAGTGGGTTGACCGCTAGCCACTGTTGTATTAGGGCGACGATGGGCTGATGAGGGCTTCACATCGAGTATAAGTTGAAGATGAAATGTGGTGTTGTCGAGGAATTGTGACGTATCTATTGGGTATGTTGCAGGGTGGCTGCGACAATGGATACGAAAGTCCCCCTCCCTTGAATACCGTGGTTGAAGCCTTCATCTCTTCCCATTGATCCACTTGTCGCTTGCACGGTGATGATGAGGTGGGGGTGACCCACTTGGCTTCGCATCATTGGTCCACATAGGCATGTACGGGGCCTATTTTTAATATTATTTTTCTAACAAAATTTATTTATTTTTATAAAAAAATGGGCCAAGAAGCAGGGGACACGTTAAGGGAAGGTAACGACTGCAGCCCCTTTGGGTATTGCCACCCAGGGGCTACAGCCCCTTTGGGTGCTGCCACTTAGGGGTTGCCGCCTCCTATGGGCGGCAGACCCCCATGCGGTAGTCCCCCAATATGGGGATCTGCCACCCATAGGAGGCGGCAGCCTCTAAGGCTACTGCTAAGGGTAGCAGCCGGGGGGTTATTTTGGGTTTTTTTCCCTCTTCAATTTTTTAATTTTTGGGGTGGGTTCTGGGGATTTTTGATTTCTTTTTTGATTTTTCAGGAGATTTTCAATTATTTTTCAAGGGATTTTGATTAAAGGCCCCTTCCATTTTGTGTATTTATGGCACTTTGGCTTCTAAGTTTTCTTTAGAAAAAAATTGTCGATAAAGTGCCCCTGATGAGCCAGTTGCCAAGAGCAAGAGCAGAGGGAAGTGGCTCGGGTGTTTGGCATTTTGCCTTTGAAGTTGCTTGAAATATAGAACTGTCACTAGAGTAGGTCTATAAATATGCCATGAGGGATTCATTCTTCTTCACTTGTTTGAAGAAGCTGGATCACTGTTGAAGACTCTCTAGGCTGCTGTCAAGGTTTTCTCTGGGGAGTGCCTTTGGAGATGGCATCATTGGGGTGAGGCAACGGTGTTTATAATGACGTCGCAAGCACTAGGCGGCAACTCTTTGAGTGTTATGATGACGTCGCAATGACTTAGCGATGGTGTTTTGAGTCTTATGGTGACATCGCGAGGACCTAGCGACGACATTTTGAAGTAGCGTTGCAAACAGCTAGTGGCATCCCTTTGAGTGTTATGATGACGTTGCAAGGACTTAGTGACGGCATTTTGGCGGCGGCAACCCTTTATGTTGGCATCACAAAGGCGAAGCAACGACACTATGGCGGCATCGTAAGGACTCAGCGGCACAATTATGTTGGTATCACGAAGGAGAGATGATAGCATTATAGTAGCGTCACAAGCACTTGGCAGCAACCCTTTATGTTGGCGTCGCAAAGGTGAGGCGATGACGGGTGTTGCAAGGTGTTGGCGGTCAGTTTGAAGTATTGTCGCTAATATTAGCAACAATATTTAAAATGACGCTGCAAGGCCTAGGCGACAATATTTGAAATATCATCGCAGTATTTGAAATTTGTTTGGCTCGTAGATCATATTTGATTATACTTGTCCAATTTTTTGGTAAGATATTGATTGATGGCCTCATTTTCTTGATGCAGGTTTTTTTCATCTGTTTTCTCCTTTTCTCTGGTATTAAGGTTTGTCCTCGAGCTTATGGTCAGTATAACGAGGCGGAATCATCTCACTGCCAAGGATGGAATTCCACCATTTGCCGCGATCGCAGCATACATCAGTCTGCTTGGATGTTATATACTAAGGATGACCAAGGTTTAAAAACTCGGCACGGATCGGCCGAGTCGGACCGGTTTTGGGCCGTCCGTGCCGATCCCGGGTTTCCTGGCCGAGTCCGGCCCCCAACGGCTAGTTTGACTAGCCGTTGGGGGTCAACCTAGCCGTTGCTGGCCATTCCCAAACGGCCAGTTGCTGGCCATTCCCAAACGGCCAGCAACGGCTAGTTTGGGCCTTGGGGGTCTATTTAAACCCCCCCAAGGCCCTCCTAAGGCTCCACAAATGCCTTTGAGCCTCCTAACATTCTTGCTCTCTCTCCCACTCTCTCGATCATAGAATTCTCTCTCCATCTCTCCCACGAGGTCACTTCTAGTCTATTACAAGCTCCGCGATCTCTCATCTTCTTGTGCTGTGAAGGAATGGCATCTCAAGGTGCTGCTGAGCGGTCATCTGGGAATCCTCCTAGCGCTGATCCTGCTTGGGGTCATTGCATACCGGTGGACATGGGCCAAAGAAAAGTACAATGCAAATATTGCAACCGGGTCGTCTCTGGCAAGGTCTACCGATTCAAATAACATCTTGCTGGAATAAAAGGTGAAGTTGCAGCATGTGCTCGAGTTCCTTCAGAGGTTAGCATCCAATTTCGAACTTATATGAAGGAGAAGGAATTAAGCAAAGCAAGTATTGCCAGAAGAAGACAGGAAATTCGAGAGGAATTGTTTGAATCAGCGCGAAGGTCTGATGCTGGAGTCCGGCTTGGTGGAATATAAATGTTGATGATTGGGATACAAGTAAGTTTCTTATTTAACTTATTTTCATGTTCTTCATTTAACGTTTTCAGACAAATAGTTATAGTAGATTAATTTTTTTTCTTTTACATTTAAAGCTGAATTGCGACGTGCAATGGAAGCAAGCCGGCGGTCCTTTGCAGATGAGGACTTATTTCGGCAAACTAGAAGATATAAAGGACAAGGAAGTGGCTCCACACCTTCTACACAAGGGAGCACTAGTGCCGACATGAGCACTAATGTATGCGAGGAGCTGCCTCAGGAGTTCACTAGAGTTGGAGATCCTAGAGTAGGTCCAATAGATCCCTTCCTCACTAAGAAGAAGGATAAACAACCTTCTATTAGTGCTGCATTCAAGAACTTAAAACTTTGTAAGGAGAAGATAGGGAGAGCTACATCTAGGTGGTTTTTCTATAACAGTATCTTTGCTAATGCTGCCAAGGAGCCATATTATGAGTCCATGATCGAGACCATACAAGAAGTTGGCAAAGGGGTTGAGGGACCTTCCCCATATAAGATATACAACAAATACTTGGATATGGAAGTTGATGACATCCGAACATACATTAAATCATTTGAAAGGATCTGGGATGAGTATGGATGCACTTTAATGTGCGATGGATGGATAGGTACATAAATCTTATCTTCAGTTTCTTTACGTCTTATCTTATCTTCATTTTTTCTTAATTAGAAGGGTCTCTTTCTGATTTCTTATCACGTTTGAAACTTTACAGGGATAACAAGAAGAAGTATGATCAACTTCTTAATTTACTGCAAAGCCGGAACCGTATTTTGGAAGTCTATTGATGCATCTGGAAAAATAAAGAATGTCCAGTACCTATATGAATTAATGGATCAAATGGTGGAAGAAGTGGGCAAAAAAAGGATTGTCCAAGTGGTTACGGACAATGCAGCGGCGTTCAAGTTAGCTGGACAAATGTTGATGCAGAAGAGAGAACATGTATACTGGGTTTCCTGTTCTGCTCATTGTATTGACTTAATGTTGGAAGACATTTGCTCTGATCCGATGATAGATGGAGTGGTCGATTTATCACCACATTCATCTACAACCACAACAACATTCTGGATATCATGCGCACACATACTCATGGAAGAGAGTTGCTTCGTTTGGGAGCCACCAGGTTTGCATCTCAATATATCTCTCTAGATAGTTTAAGTCAACAAAAGAACAACTTGATTAGGATGGTGGCATCGGAAGATTGGAAGAATCACATATTGCGGCATGTACCAACTAAGGTCAGAGAGAAATGTAAGAAAGTGGCTGATCTAATTCAGTCTAGACCCTTCTGGAGGGGGGTGCAAGCAGTGTTAAATATTGTAGAACCGCTTGTCTGTGTCTTGCGATCTTGTGATGGAGAAAGAAGATCGGATATGGGATATTTATATGAAGCTATGGACAGAGTTAAAGAGCTCATTCAACTTAACAATCCAACAACCTATGTGAAGTGGTGAGACATAATAGACAGACGTTGGGAATACACTTTACATCACAATCTTCATGCAGCTGGTAAGCTACTAACTTTCTATATGTATTATTTGTATACACATTTCTCTTAAGTAATAACTAACTTCGACTTATTTATTTAGGTTATTTTTTCAACCCTCAGTACATGTTTAGAACTGATGGGAAGAAGGATAACTATGATAGTTGCTCGGAAGTGTTGATGAGGGCTAAGTCTGTTATTAAGCGCATACTTGCAGATGAGGACAGAGCAATAATGGCATGCAAGCAAATGCATGATTACAGAATGATGTTATACCACTTTGGGACAAGTACTGCTCAAAGAGCTGACAAAATTTTGAGTCCAGGTTTAAAAATTATTAACTAGATGTTCTACTTAATTTTTAATTATAGATTGCACATTGTTGACATGGCCAATTTTCTATTTACAGCTGACTGGTGGCTAGATCATGGAAAAGCATATGGGTATGAAGATCTAGCCTATGTCGCAATTCGAGTCTTAAGTCAAACAACTTCTTCATCAGGTTGTAAGAGAAACTGGAGTACCTTTGGCTTGATTCACACCAAGCAAAGGAATAGATTGAAGTCGAGCCGTCTAGAGAAGCTAGTATTCTGTCATTATAACATGAGGTTGAAGCTAAAAAATTTGGAGCTCATAAGGAACCTTCAAAGGCAGGAGAAAGAGAGAATTTCTGGACAAGCCACGGAGACGACACATGCAGAAGAACCCATAGACTTAGATGAGCTGTTCGAGGAGCAACATCCACTAAATGCATGGGTTGATGCAAGGACTTCAAATGAGCCTGAATTCAACCCAAATGATCGGGAATGGGCGGAAGGTGAGTTAGATAATGTTCCATTACTTACTGATTTTCAACCTCCTCCTCCAAAACGTCTAAAGAAGAGCAAAAAACAAGCACCTAGCAAAAGGAAGAGTGGTACTGGAATTCAGATTGTTGATCTGGAGACTATCGAGGAAGATGATGATATGCCAGAACCAAGTGATGAGGTCTAATATCAAACCTCAAATGACTCGACATCAAAGACGAGCTCCGACAGTTCTGAGGATGGCGGAGATGCTACCAGTGCCCCAGCCCCACCTCCACCAATTCAATTCACTGGAGAAGAAGAATACACACATGCTACCCAAGATGAACATCATGGTAGCAGAGCAGGACGTAAAGAATCTTCCATTCAAATATTCAACATATCAAGGAGGAAGGACAAAGGTAAAGCTCCTCAGTGTGCAGAGGCCAAAGAAGAACTTAGGAGGGAGAGAGAATATCAGGAGCAACTATCAGATGCATCATCATATTCTCCATACGAAGGGTATAGTCAGCTTACTGGATATGTAGTTTACCCTCCTCAACATTCTGATACATCCGACTATTCAGGGGGTTGTCTAGAATATCCACAATTGTCAGTCATTTATACCAATACAGATGACTATAGCTAGTATGTGATGCAATATGAACAATACTACCAGAGCTATATGTCATAGACTGAGTATGTAAGCTATATGTTCATTCAGTATAATGTACGTTTGGAATAAATGTAAGTTCATAATCATATATGTAAGTTTATTCAAGGTTTTTTTTGTCCAACAACATCTTATGTACTTCAAATCAATGTATTTCAACACAATTATGCATTAGACTTGTGTTTTATATTTTTTTCACATTTTTTCATATTTTTTTCTGCTATCCGAACCAGCCGAGTCTGACTCAGCCAGGATCGGCCAGGATCGGGCTGACTCGGATCGGAATCGGCCGATCCGATCGGTTTTGGACCGGCCGATCCGGGTCCCGATCCCGGGTTTCTTAACCTTGAGGATGACAAAGAAGTAGTTAGAAGAAATATTTTTCCTTCTAGCTCAAACTCATAGTAGGAGTGTGCTGGTTGAGATCTTATAAGCCGATCCCTTTGGCCTAACCAATCCTGCCAGAGGACATGGATCAGCTAAATTTAGGATATACTACCGTAGCTTGGATTAGATCAGAGTCACCTCCAGAGAGTGAAGAGAAACTTGAAAAATAAAATAAAATATATTCTTATGAACAATATACTCACGTCTCTTTGGAAATGTATCTTGGCCATTATCCATGGACCAATTTTTGTTGAACGAAATTTCTCAATTTGAAACTATGGGGTAGTGCAGACGGCTGGTTTCTACTGAACAATACAAAGGCCTAGAGAAATCTATCTTAAAGTATCGGGATAGCCTAAGAGGGTTAGTGCCTGCTTTTGATATCTTTGGTCCTCATCTGAGCACTTACCTCCTTTAGAGGCTTATAAGAAGGTTACTTAGGATATCAAAAAATGGTATTCATGTAGTGCATTAAAGCCAACAAAGTGGGACAGACTTGGCGGGTGAGAGTTGGTGACTTATCCCCATGAAGGTCTCTTCTTGATGCCTTCTGGTCGAGGTCATCCCTTAGACCCTTTTGATTTCCATAATAGTATAAAATATGCTAAGTGTCGGTGAGGTGATTCCTTCCCATCGTATTTCAAGAATTTAGGGATTTTGGCATTTGGTGGGAGTCACTTAGACGGGTAATGAATTGGATAAGGCATATTGATATTGACTGAAGATTGTTGGTGCCACCTCCTAGCTGAGTAAGCTTGGCTTTTATGACTTGCTCTATCAAATCTTTCTAGGGTGCGGCAGTGCCCCTTGTTGAGGAAGATATTGGTCGACCTTGTTTAGGTTGTTCAGATGTCGGAGCAGCAAGTACATGTATAGATTGAGTAGGTGGAGGATTAATAAATGGTGCTGTTTCTTGTTGCTGGGGTTGTGGTACTAGGGCAGCTAGAATTGCTTGTGGCCAATTTTGCATCATGGCCTGAAGCATGGACTTAAGATAAGCAACTTCGTCTTTGAGAGCTTGTGTTGAAGTCTGAAGTTGGTCCTGAGGCAAGTCTTGTTGACCACTTCCCCTGACCCCTCTGATGGTGCCAATTTCTTCTTCTGGTTATTGTAGTGGCTCTACAAGTTGCATCCACTGTCTTGGCTATTGTTGTTGCTGCTGCTGTTGTTGTAGTTGCTGTTCAGGAGGGAGGGTGACTTCACCTCATATCTCCATAGCTCTTTGCTTGTGCTGAGTAACCGGCCAGTCCGGCTGGCAAAAGCAGCCACATCTTTTGGACTTTCTAGCACATGTGGAGAGTTCGTCCTAGTGGAATTACAAGTGAATGTCCTTAGCACATTCCCCATTACTCAGACAATTCTCCTCCTTTTCAGAGGTGGGCAAGACATCCTTGCAGTCTAGATGATGAGTGATGTAAACTCTGTGGAGTCGCTACAGGCTCCATAGGTGCGGACTGTTGAGTAATATGCTCTCTTTCTTTTCATATTCTTTTGTGACGTTGGCTTCTCAACTGGATCAGCTTGTTTGGAGGGACCCGCCTTATTTTGCCTTGCTCGGAGGGCTTGTTCCTTAGTCATTGCAGACTTTCTTCATGTGAGGAGCTATCCTCTTGACCTTATCAAGTCGCTTTAAATCTTCAACATTCTTATCTTTCTTTTCTTTCCACACAAAGTTGTGTCTTTTGTTGGAGTGATGAGGCCAAGGCTCGGGCTCGTCCTGTGGCATTTTGGCTAGAGCCTTAAACTTGTTGCGAGTAGGAATATTGGGCACCACCGGACCTTTAGGAATAGAAGTGCGACGTCCATCGAGATGGACTTGCAGGTCGCCGACAATCACAGTTTTGCAAGATGTCTGGCGATCCCTAGACCGTAGGGTGAAAGATTCTTGAGTATCTATGCTGACCACATGGACAGCCAGCTATGGAATAAGAATATCCTTATTTTGGCGGCGAATCAAATAACCGGAAGAGTCTTGACGTTTCTGAGGGATAACATGCAGCACACAGGTTCTCATATATGCTAGCAGAATGACGACATCTTTGGATTGGTTCATATCAGCAACTTGATTGTCATATCTATGGGAGCCGACCGAGACATAATCTTCGGTGAGACCATACTTGACTGGGTAGCTGGTATGACTCCCAGGAAGAAAGGGGAACCAACCACAGGCAAGAAGTTGCCGAAGCTGATAGGAATGGAAATATATCCGTGCTTCACCTATTAGGGGTGTAAACGAGCCGAGTCGAGCCGAGTTTTACCTTGTTCAAGCTTGGTTCAATTAATTTTATTCGAGTTTGAGTTCGAGTTCGAGTTCGAGCCGAATATTTATGATAGTTGTTCAAGGTTGACTTGTTTAGATATTAAACGAGCTTGAGCCGAGTATCAAGTAGCTCGTGAGTCCAATGAATCCATCATCGATTTAATCCAAAATCTTTTAAATTTAAATTTATGAACTCAAGTCAGACCATGGAAAGTATCATGCTGTTTTCACGCCTAATTATTTGATAGAAAACATTGTAAGACATTAAATATCTTATTAATTAAGTTTCTATTTATACATTAAATATCTTCTTAATTAAGTTTATACGTAAATAGAATAACCCTATGAGTACTTAAAAGAGGTCTTGGTGAGTACTTAAACCAGGTCTAACGAGTATTAAAACGAGTTCTTGACGAGGTACCTAAATGAGCTTGTTTACGAACATAATCGAGCCGAGCTCACCTATGTTCAAAGTTGCCTCATTTAATGAACCGAGATCAAATTTTTGTTCAAACTTGTTTATTTAGCTTAATAAATGAGCCGAGTTGAGCTATTATCGAGCAGTCTTACGAGCTATTCAATTAGCGTATTGGTTCGTTTACACCCCTAGTGGCTATCCACCACCAATGGTCTTTAAAAGTGACACGAGCTGATTCTACAAAAACGAAGCAGAGTGAATGAAAAAGTGAGGCAAAAGCACTGCAAGTAAGATAGACATGTGTCAGCCATTTAGAAATCAGAAAAATTCTGAAAAAAAGATGAAAGGAGAAAAGTCCTCAATGTAGTTGCCATTTGTTGAAGGTCGTTTCGTGACGCGATATCTTCCTTTCAATTTCTTTGTTTTATGAGCTTGGGGGAATCATGATTTCCCAGGATTTGGATATGAAAAGACATCATTTAGACTCACAACACGATTATTAAGACGCGGACGTGGTTTGAGATTGTGTGTGGACTCGCCCAAGGGAAGGGATCATAAGGATTCGTTAAATTAAATTCTTCCTGTCAATCTGTAAAGCGGCATTGATTACATCCTGTGGCGATAGGAAAATCCTTTGATTTCTTTTCAAAAGGAGTTTTGTTTTCTAAAATGGCTCACATAGTGCAAAACATCACTCTATCTCTCAATTTTCTCACATATTGCTTATTAAGAGGTTCATGGTTCCCTCGTGTTTAAAGATTTTTTTATTAAAAATACTATTCATCAGTAGTCTGTTTATGATACTATTCATGAATCACTATTCATTGGCACCACTCAAGTGTTATAAGTAGGCCCCACCATGTATCATATTGATTTTTGAAAAGATTTGATTGTTAAAAGACCCATTTGTTTGATAAAAGGGTTGTGGCATGCATATCGATGCACATTGTTCGCATGTCATTAGCAGATCTCAATATGGGTTGGATCGATCTCGAAGACCAAATCGCTATTAAAGTCATCATTTGATAAAAAGGTGTGTGGCATGCCTATCGAGGCATACTATTCATGTGCTACTAGTGGGTCCAGACACAAGTCGAGTCTATTTTGATTAGATTGTGATTGGAATCACTAATATGGGGAAGAGGGATGCGGCACGCCTATTGAGACGTGCTATTCATGTGCTATTCATGTCATGCCTTATCGGTGTACAATATTTCTTCATTTGAATTCATATTGTGTGCATGTTGAGTTACTATTCATAGCGACAACACACATGCCGAGGCACTATTGTGGGACATTATTATGGTCCTAAAGTCGGGTCTTAATGACCTGCAAAATGTTGCCACTGTTCAAAACCATGTTGATTTGTTCATTTTGTTGTAAACATACATAGCACCATGGCACGTTTACCTAGGCACTATTCACCCCTGCGACAATTGACCCGGGTGGACCCTACAAACGGGCAGTGATACAAGACAGTACTGCATCGCTAGAATATTCTATTAACATGTTGAGTTTTTGACGACATGCTGATCCACGACTAAGATTATTTTGACTCGTGCCCAAATTGTGTAGACAGTAGGCATGCATTTTGAGGCATGCGATTGAAGGCGACCCCCAGACTATGAATGGACTGAATGGCCTGCATCGGTATCCATGGCTCCAACATATGAATGGGAGTAGGTGGGCTTTCTTTGATGAGGCGATGATCATGTGGTATTCTCCATCAGGCAATAACCTACATCTTGCCGATCGTTGTTCGTTTGTGACGTTGTGGGCCGAGGGAGGGGCTTCAACTCATGACGCACCACCTCACAGTGTGAAAGTGGGCTGAGAGTGTCGACTCGACGGTTTGCCACTGCCGCTTTGGAGAGATGATGGGCCGATGAGGGTTTCACATTGAGTATAACTTGAAGATGAAATATGGCGTCGTTGAGGGAATGGCTATGTGCAGGGTGGCTGCAACGTACCCAATGGATACGCCGCAAGGACCTTGCGACGTATCAAAAATCTCCCTCCCTTGACTACCTTAGAGAAGAGAGTGAGCGAGTTGTATATATGGTAGGTTTTTTTTTTCACTGGGTTCAACCACTTGCAAAGGAGGTGTAAGGAGTGTGTTTATAGATTTTTACACCGAATAGAAAACTGTCAAGTGGCAGCCGACAATTGGCCTGTGGAGGTGGGCCTAGCTTAGGTGGTGCAACATCATTGGTTGAAGTCTTCATTCCCCATTGGTCCACTTGTCGCTTGCGTGGTGATGACGGAGCAGTAATGACGAGGTGGGGGTGACCCACTTAGCTTCTCACCATTGGTCCACATAGACATGCATGGGGTTGACTTGTAATATTATTTTTTCTAACCAGATTTATTTATTTTTACAGAAAAATGGGCCAAGAAGCAGGGGACTTATCGAGTGGAGGCAGCATCATGGTTGGGGAGGGGCTGCAGCCCCCCACCCCCTCTTCTCCTTTGGATGCTGCCGCCCATAGGGGCCCGGCAGACCCTGTAGGAGGCAGCAACCCCCTTGGAGCTGCCGTACCCTATGCGTTGCAGCCTCCAAGGCTGCTGCCAAGGGCAGTACCTGGGGGGGTGATTTTGTTTTTTTTTTCCCACCCCAATTTTCGGATTTTTGGGATGGGTTTTGAGGTTTTTTTAATTTATTTTTTGATTTTTCAGAGGATTTTCAGGTATTTTTCAAGGGATTTTGATGAAAGGCCCCTCCCATTTTGTGTATTTAATTTGAGAAAAATTTTATGTCCACATCCCCTAAACGGGAGAGTTCAGGCTTGAAGGAAAAACTTCAAAAATAAAAGAAAAGCGGAGGGGCCTCACAAGTTCATAATCAAATTTAAGTAACTTCTCTCCTTGAAGGTTTCCACACAAAGACCCACAAGTTGTAAGCAAAGAGCTTGCAGGGTGGACTTGGCTGAAAGGACATGGAAAGCTTGCTTCTCATACAGTGTAGGTTTTGTTATTCGTTGCATAGGTAAGCTTGATCAACTGTCCTCTTTGCTAACTTGTGGCGTTTCCTCAGAGGAATGCATGGGTTTCAAGAGCATTCCATAATCCAACGGAAAGCTTGATCAACTGTCATTTTCTGATATGTTCATTTGTGAACATATCAGAAAATGACAGAATTGGTGGATATTACGAGAATACCTTTACCATTGTGGTTGATGGCTGGCCATGAGATGTCAGCTTCACACTGGGATGGTCTTGTCTGATTTTGGATGTAAAGGATTGCATAAAAGTACATATTTCTCCACGCTTTTTGTTCTCATTTTTAATGTGGTACTATCTGACTTCAGGGAAAAAAAAATCTGTGCTGTGCTACTCAAGTCAAGATTCCATGCTATATTATAAACAGTAAACCCTGATTTTAGAGGATCTCGTAATAGACACAAAGTATTCTTTCAGCTTAATTTTTTTGTTTGTTTCATCTTGCAAAATAATTTATCAAGCTTTCAGAAACATACATAATTATTTGCCGAGTTTTCCCAGTCATAACATGGGTTTTATTGATTATGGAATTGAAGCCTTGCAGGGATGGAGCTAAGCATATGCGTACTTCTGAAAGCTCAATTGTTAAAATTCCTTAGTTATGTTACTTGACTTACATGCCATGCCCGGGGGTGGTTGTTTGGAAGCAAATACATATCCCCGTCAATGTTTGCTTCAGTTCTGATGATTATAATTTCTCTTTGAAGATTTAGTTCATTTCGTTCGATTATTGAGTTGGTTAAAAATCGAATGTCTAATTCATTTAAAAATGTAGGTTTTTTCGGATTGGGTCTATTATTCTGGCCCTACATGATGCGAGTGATGTATTTCTTGAAGCAGCTAAACTGTTTAAATACTCAGAGAGGGAGATGGAAGCTAGCACTTGTTTTGGCCTTTTTGCTGTTTCATGGGTTTTGCTGCGGCTTATATTATTTCCGTTTTGGATGATTAAGTCCTCAAGGTTTGCATGTTACAATTTCTTGGTGATGATCTTTGAATCTCCTTTATTCTTATCCTTTTTATGGTTGGATTTACAGTTTCTATTTGATTGAGGATTTGGCAACTTCAGGACATTTCACTTTCATATATTATAGCTTCAATACAATGCTTATTACACTGCTTGTGTTTCACATTTACTGGTGGATTCTCATATGCTCAATGATCATGAGGCAAATGAAAAATAAAGGGAAAGTGGGGGAAGACATCCGATCAGGTGAGTCGATGACTGATTTCAGTAACTAAATTTGTTGGTCATTCTCTCTCACTTTGGAGAATGATCTCTAAAATCCCCTTGAACATGATAGTGTTTGATCAACTGGTCACTTAACTGTTGCCAAACAACCAACTATTAGCTAAAGACTTTCTTTGTACATCAGTATACCATGCTGCATTGACAGATGATTTGATTGATGACTTCAAATTGGTTTGAACAAAAGCAACTAGTTGTGGGTTTCTTTGCATTCATTCATCCTGTCAGCTGTCAAGCTTTGGGAAGCTGCCATAATGTGCAGGGGCCATGTGGCTTAAACTTGGCTATTTGAACTCTCTACAACAATTATACTGACCTTGTCACTATAATTTTGCTCAATCTTCAGTTCCCTGGGCGTGGCCCAGTAGTGACACCCTCCCCGCTCGGTGGGGGAGGTATTGGCCTTGAGCGAGGGGAGCGCACTTTGTGTTGGCTGCTTTGGCAGCAGGTTTTTCACCCATTATGGGTGCACCTTGTGGGGTTCAAACTCTGCTGGTTTGGCAACAGATGACGGAATGAATGTGTTGGCAGGTTGTATAGTAGTGTAAATTAACATTAAGGTCATACATATAGTTTGGCAACAGATGACGGATCCCAATGAAACAGCTCAAAGTTCTTTATCCTAGTTCTAGTCCTGATGCTTTTATTCAATTGCACTAATGTATTGTTTATTATAGCTACAGAGAACGCTGTTGTTTGAACCTAGCTGACACCTGTTGTGACAATTACAGATTCAGAAGATGGAGACTGATTTCTGATTCAATGTTCATAACTCAAAATGGTGACAATGATTCTTGGAAGATGAGATTGCATCCATTCATGTATAATGGTCTATATTCATTAATTTTCAACAGGTAAAGATAAAAAATTAAAATAACTCACTCAATTTGTGCCAAAGAAGTGTCAGTCATGGGCTATCTTAACCCTCTGGTCCGTATGAGGTTTTGTACTATTTCCCGTGATTAATAAGGCTTTTGAGAACTCACCTTGCTGCAGAACAGGATGTTACCTATTATGTATGATTAGCAAGGTGCAATAGTTGTGGGGCCTTTTAACACTTAGTGTCAAGAAATTGATTTCGTAAGGGTGGATATTTTAGGATCCCACTCCTGTCTCCATAACTTGACTGTCAGTGAACAATATCTGCGGAATCTTCAGAACGTGCTGGATGAGATGTAAAATTTCTCTATTCCTGCTGTGAGATTGAGAACAGTTTGATAGATAAGCTTTTGCTATCAAAGGTTTGCAGAAACCCTAGTTTGACTGCAAGCAGGTGCTTTGGACAAGTCTTCAGAAAAATGGAGTCCATTCTGATTCCACATGTTGGTCTCTTGTTGAATGGGAAGAATAACGTAAACGTTTTGGCTCTGGTTTATTCTGTTTGCTCTGAGTTTTGGTGGACGTGGAATGTGCTGTATTTGTGATTTCACCCGTAAAAGAATTTCACAATGTTATGAGATCATGTTCGATTTTGTTTTGCTTTTCTAATGTTAGAACGTTAATGATTTTGCTCTTAAGTTGGAAACCTTTCTAATGGTGGAACGTTAATGATTTTAGTCTTACATTGGAAAATCCCTACAGCCAGTATTTTCCTGGATCTAAGCAAACAAGGGATTGGACAACCGAGGAACGAAATTTGCTTTCCAGCTTATGATTCGAGGGAGCATAAGCACATCTGCCATTATGAGAGCATAAGCATAACTTTGCTAAAAGTTAATGACTTGCCTTTTTCTTTATAAAAAACTTCTTGTCTGTTTTAAGTGGGAATGCAAACTGGACGCTTACTGCAATTGAACGCTGGACTTGGTTTGAAATGAGTGGGCCGCCCCAAGTTCTGGTCTGGACTCATATGAATGAGCTGAGTATCGCTCTGCTTGTTGGTTCTCTCACTTCACTCTAAATTTTCGAATTTGACTGAAACTTATTTGAATATTAAAAACATTGTTCAGAATTTGGCTCATTTGGATACCACAACCTTGAACTGACTCAACTCATTTAGGGTTTAGTAATATCTGTTACAATGCCCCCCCATCTGCAATCGGGGCATTGTAGTGGGTAAATAACTTTTTTTTTTTAAAAAAAATTCTAGGTGGGGTCAATGTCTTACTTGTCCGTACAGTATAATGTCCGATCGGATGATCTAAAAAATTTGAAAGATAAAAAACTGTTATTGTGCTTTGTCCATTAAGGACATTTTTAGGTTCAATTTTTTAGATTTTTTTTGAATCGTCTGATTGGGCATTGCATAATATGGATAGGTAGGGCATGTCAAGTCTAACGTAAAAAATTTCAATGTTTTTTTCTTTGTTTACCTACTGCAATGTTCCTGTTGTAGTTAGGATATTGTAGTAAGTATTAGTCAAGCAAGAATCAAACAGTGGCGCCTATGGGTTTGAAGGTTTTAATTTGAAGTATTCTTAATGTCATGTTTAGACCTTTAAATAATTTAAAATTTTAATTAAGGCCGTCCACGAGTAGATATGTACTCAAGCTTGACTCATTTAAATGATTCCTCAAATTCAGCTCCCTTGTCTAATAAGTAGACTTCGAGTAACAATTGAGGTGCGTTAGAAACTACTTGTTAAGTATACTGGTTCTTTTGCACCTCTATTTAGAACGAGAAATGCTTGCTGCACAATTGGGTGTGTAGTAACGTCCAGTCACAACGTATAATTGGGTGCGGTTGGATCACGTGACGTTGAAGGCCAGTTAGGAATGTTGACATCGGCACGTCCGTTGCGCTAACGCTGACATCCGGACACTCGCTGTGCCAATTGTCTGTCCGATTCTGTTAGTTTAGGTGGCTTACAAGTCAATCTGACTATGTAAATTTCGTTCATTTATTAATATAATGACATAATATTCATTATGTGTAAATCGCATTAATTATCGTTTCATAATGAAGTCCGTGAATATGTGTTATAATGATCAGATTAGGATGAGATCATACTAATGAGACTGGTCACTTAAACACATATTCTTAATCGTACATAGTCGGAGGATATCCGAGAAGGACATCGGATATCCGGTTAGAGTAGTACAGATTACTCATGCTCATATGATGAGGGTGACTGATCTCATAAGTCACTTGTGTGGAGACACTAAGGCGAATATGTAGGTGCTCATTGGAGAATGAGTTCACTGAACTGATCCGACTGAATCGCTGGATGGTATTGTACCTCACTGTCAACCAGCTTGATTCTATTGTCGCAGTTGCGTGGATGGTCCTCTGACCTGAGACACTAAGGACACCTTGTCGGTGGACTTCTGTGCTTTGACCTTGGTTTACGAATTTCTAGCCACGGGATTCTAATACGCCAAGGATTGGATACAGCGGAATACCGTCGAAGGGAATTGTGTGTCAATAAGGAATCATTCGCTCTCGGTACTTAGAGAGAGAATGCTCTAGGAAGGATGCGCGGAAGTCCCTGGCCAAGGCGGACGATAATATCGGGAAAAGAGTTTTTCGATATTCATCAGCGGCATCCAATCCAAGTGAGTTGACCGGTTAGGGTTTGACAGCTCGTCATACCCTGAGTTGACTCGAGAACATTATACGAATGAAGGATTATATCCACGCGGTAACTGTCGGTGGAAAGGTTCCAAGAGTGGGTTACTTAACCCCAATACCTTCCAGGTTCACGTGGTGTTGCTTGGCACCCAACGTGATCGGAGGCCCGGTCGAATTCGATGTGCGACATCAATTTGATTGATTAATTAATTAATAAAGGGTTATTAATTGATTAATAAAGCCAGTGAAGAGTCACTGGGCTTGTTGGGCCATTAACTGAACTGGTACTTGGGCCTAGAGGGTCATACGCAAATGATTCTCAAGGCGATTGATAAATAAGTGGGTTTTATACAAACTGAGGGTTTTTATGAAAAATCGCGCGGTTAGTATAAAACATAGCGAACAGGCTGAGCAGGCCAAGCTGCTGCTAACCCTAGCCGCCCCTCCTCTGTTTCTCTCTCTCTCTGGCATCCAGATCTGCTCCGCCGCTTCTCCGAATCCCGTTCGACGGGAAATCGTCCGTGCGTTGCGGCAATCATTGCGGCGACCGGCGGAGGTTTCGTGGGCTGTGAAGAATGAGGAACGTGAGGATATCCGTCGCGAGGAGGATCGCGTGGACTTCGCTAGAGGCCGGGCGCTTGCGCGGCTTGCGGTGTCGCACCGACGGAACCGAACGGTTGCGGATTCGAATCCGCACACGGTGAGAACCTCGATTATCCGATAATCGATTTTTGTTTTCAGAATTGGGAATGGATCGTTGTTTTAATATTTTATTTTCCGCTGCGTGAGCGATCCGGAAAAACCCGAGAAACCCAACAGGATCCGCCCTCGTCAAATCCCGCACCGTAATGAGTACCCCGTCCTGTCCGTTTGAAATGTACGGAGCGTTTGAATATTTTCTACCCAAAATGCCATTTTTCCACCCATCGCCATCCATGGGGAAACAACGAAGCCAGAGGAGGGACGCGGCCGGAAGCGGAAGAGAGCGGAGGAAGCGAAGGTGAAGTGGACCTGCGTCGCGTAAACCTGCGTCGCTGACATACCCTGGCCCGTTTCGCGTCTCCTCTGCTCCGGCGGACGTGAACCTACGGCGTTGAAATGGCCCGAAGCGGAGGAGAGCGGAGGAGAGCGAAGGAGAGCAGAGGTGAAGCGGGCGGCCGGAAGCGGAGGGGCGGCTGGTAGCGGAGGTGAAGCGAGTGGCGGTAACGACTGGGTATTTCTCCTTCACTTTTTTCCCTTTCTTTCCTATCTCTCTTGTGCCATCTTCCCAACCTCCTCTCTGTCATGCCCCTTCTTCCTCTGTCATCTTTTTCTCCCACACTGGATTTCCTTCCAACGGCCACTGTCCTCAGAGAATTTCATTTGTTCGCGCGAGGTCCCCCCTCTTATCTCGTGCTGGTCGTAAAGCGGCAACCCCATCTTCTGGTTGGTGGTTTGATCAGCAACTTGCAAGCAGGGGCTTCAGTAGCGACGACCAAGAGAACCAATCCGACTACCTAGTCTCTCTCCTGTATACTTGCAAGAAGCTTGCAAGAAGGATCTCACTGGAGCACGAATCAGGGTGAGTGGCAATGTCAATGTTCCTCAATCATATTTAATTTTTGTCATCGGTCTTCCTCATGTGTCACTGTTTTGCAGAACATTTCATAGCAAGTATGACAAAAAAGAAGGGGAGAGCGGTGATCCCTCCAAAGGGGAAGAAAGTCGATCGCAAGAAGGCTATTACCGAGCAGAGGATGGCCACCCCTGAGGCTAGCCGACCAGAGTCCACATCCACCACGTCAGGTAGGAACTAAATTTTTTTTTTTCTCCCTTCTTGCAACTTGGTAAATTTCATCTCAAATGTCATTATGTCTTCTACTGGTATCATTTTGAAGACACATTTTGTTCTTTGATTTTTCTGTACATTATTCTTTGTAATTTTTTACTCCTAGATCTCCTAAGTCCACCTCTCTGCATGTTCCGTCGTTTTCAATAGATCCGCTCATCTACTTCCACATTTTCCTTTCTTCTTGTCACTGTTCCAGAAGTTAGCATTAGGGAAGCCCATTGAGTTACAAAGTAGACAGTAAAATAAAAACTAAACCTTTGTTAAAAGGGAAAAAAAGAAGAAAGAACAAATAGGACATACAAGTTGACAAAAAATCTTATACATTTTCCAATGACATACGAACTGAGCCTCAGGACACATCTAACTTAGACAAGCTCTCCAATGTGTGATCAATTTACCGCAAAAGGCAGAGTTTACTAAGGATATTCATATCCTCATAAGTCAACTTTGGTCTCAGAACTTGTGATCACCATTCCTAACAAATGCTTGTGCATCCCACATGACTCATCGTCTCTCTCCTGCGCATCACTTGACCTGCCTCTCTTTCCCCTCAAACCTCCACCAGTCAACATCCTCCCCACCTCACCTTACATGAGTATGCCTGATGGTAATAAAGAGCTTGACTACAATACAGGCCTCCTCTTGTTTAACTTACAATGTGATACTGTAAACTTTTTAATTTCTTCTACGTTGTCTGACGATTGTCAATGTCAACATGAGCTTGTCATTCTTAATATGTATTTGTGGATCTTAACTTGGATATGTGAATGAAAATCTGTAGTTGTCAATCTTAATCTGCATGTGTGAATGTTTACTTTTAATTCGTTCATAGAGACCTTTATTTGTTAATGTTAACATGTATTTGTGAATTAAACTTGAGTTTGTCAATATTAACTTGGATTTGTCAATGTTAACATGTCAACAATTTTTGGATAATTTTTACATTCTGTCTGTGTGAACATTAACTTCTGTTTGTCCATCATATCCTTTATTTGTCAATCTTAATTTGTGGATGTTGACATTATCTGTGTCCAACCCACCCAACCCACCCCGTGGTCACCTATCACAAACATATTACTTGCCTCTCTCCTTGATTTGATTTCACATTGTCTAACATTCCTGATAACCACATGGTGAAGTTATTATTTTTTTTTAAAAATAACGAATAAACAAATGATCCATGAGAGATCTATCACCTAAGAAAGAAAATATTACATATATTTTGTCCAACCCACCCTGTGGCCACCTATCATAAGCATATTAGATGCCTCTTCCGTTGATTTAATTTCACATTATCTAATTTTTCTGACAACCACATGGTGAAGAGGTTTTTTTTTTTTTTTTTTAATAATCCAAAAATGATAGGTCAGATACCTATCCCCCAAGAAAGAAAAAATTACATGTGTTATTTCCAACTTACATTGTGCCCACCTATTATAAGCATATTTCTTGTCCCTCCCCTTGATTGAATTTCACATTGTTTTTTTTTTTAATAATAAAAAATTGATAGGTGAGATACCTATCACCCAAGAAACAAAAAATTTGTTCTTTGCAAATCACCCTGTGCCATATTGGACACTAGGACACAACACAAGTCTTGAATATACATGTTCATGCTCCATTTACGATTTTAGATGACCACTTCATCTTTTTCAAACACTTGTTTAAACATTAAGTAAGATTCAATAAACTTATTAATATCATACTCATCATTTCTATGTTTTGGACAAGTTTCAATTGATCATATTCTTCTAGATGGATGTGTACATACAAATATATTTAACTTTGTATATCTCTTGTATTGTGATGTTTTCTTTCCAAAATTATGTTGTACCCAGTTACATGTTTGTATAAACACAAAACATCCATGTCCATGGCTCACAAATCATGTGGGCAAGGTAATACCTATGAACAACTTAACAAAGGATAAGCAACAATCTTGAAAACAGCTTGCATACTTTATATAAAAAAAGATAGCTTGCTCACAATGTTATAGATTGCATTGCCAATTTTATTTCAACAATACACCCCCTCTTAAATTGGTCATCAATCTTGGCCATTTCTTGTGTATGTTGAATGTGCACCTTCATAGATGCCATTAAGTTTAAAATGGTTTTTAACCTGAGGCCATATTCCTTCAACAAGGCGAGTGGGAAAATGATGTTATTTGTACTATGTTGTACCCCAAAAATTTTAGGAGAGAACATGCACATTCTTTTGGCCAAAAAGAATTGGTAGAAAGCAATTTCAGCATTCATTCTTTAGGTAGTCAGTGGTATAGGAGATTATAGCACTGTTGTGCCATCTTTGGACAGCTGGTTTATGGATAAGATGTAAGGATGACTTTTGATTTCAACATTTCCTTTTATTCTCTTTCTCATGCCTATTGCTTGCCATATTGGTACAGTGCATGATAAACTATGAGATTCTAAAGAAAGATTAATTTTTTTAACTTGAACAAAGGCTACGCATAGGAAGGACATGGGAAAATTAATTTGTCCTTTGCATTTATATGGCACACTTGCAATACTCTTATTTTGCTCAATGGTGGAATGACATGGGAAGGAACTAATCAATACACCCTTCTGATTACCATTACATTCGTTGGATAACTGGTCATGTACTATCGTTCCACCCTACGTGTAGACACACCTTCTTCCATTGACTATGATTTGCTGCACAATCATGTTGTACACCGGCAGTCGGTTTTAGGCCACAGTAAATATTTTTACACTTTATTTTTTATACAGTTCAGTGCCTCATAAATTGTCATATTCTTTTAATCACGTGTTTGTAGTTTTCTGTATTTTCATTTGGTTCTCAAATTGTTGCATAGTTCATTTTGTTTAAAACATGATTGTGCACGTGGAATGGATGTTGCACTTAGTTAACAGCCAGTGAACATGGTTCTAAGTTCTAATTCCGTTCCTGAACTTGTAATTGTTAACTTGTAATCGTCCATAGCAACATTTATTTGTCAATCTTATCCCGTATTTGTGAGTGAAAACTGAGATTTGTCAACTGATTCCAAACTCTATGCAGCAAATCTGCTATTTGTCATTTAAGTTATGTATTTGTAAAGTAATTGTTGTTGTTTCCTTATAGTATTTCATTCATGATATTTAGGACTAATTACTTCTTCATTGGTAACACAGGTGGACGGGGACAAATTTTGCTAGCCCGATACTCTTTAACAGCATACGTGGATGACCGCTGATGTTGTTGAAGCTTACCACGGTCGGATTCCGAGACTGGAACCCGAAATTGGATCGGATCGATGAAGAGGACCGACGGGGATCCGGGACAAGATGAGGGCGGAGACAGGGCCGAGGATCCGAGGCCGAGAGGCACCCGGGTGAAGGCTCGCTCGGAGCGAAGCCGAGACTCCTTCGGCCGAGGCGGACCAGCCTGCGAAAGGCGTTGAGACCGGGGGGAGAAAACTCGAGATTGGCGGCCGAGACCGACTCGGAGAGGTCGACGAAGATTCAAACCGAAGCCCCTGCAGATGGAGGAAGAAGAAGAAGAATCGGTCAGTAGGAGTCCCGGGCTTCGGCCCAAAGGAATCCCCTCCGACGGCTAAGTTAGCTTCTGAAGAAGATTCGATTAAGAAGGGAAGTAAGAAAATGCAGCTTTAATGCTTTTGGACTGTTGTCCTTTTGGTCCAGCAGACATATCTTTGGTAATAAATAGCCGTGTATCTATAGCGGAGGATAGAGGTTGCTTAGTGGTGGCAACCGATATACGACTATGTTTTGGTTTACTGATAAACCGCCATAGCGCCTAATCCTTCCACCAGAGTGGGCCGGATACGGCTACTGGGCCAAAGGGGGGGGGGGGGGGGCGCTGTTGGGCCGGATGCCGCTTAGTGGGCTGAAGCCTACTGGGCTGAGGGCCGCTGGGCCGCTGATGGGCCGAAGGCTGCTGGGCCGCTGATGGGCCGAAGGCTGCTGGGCCGCTGATGGGCCGAGGACCACTGGGCTGTTGTTGGGCCGAGGGCTGCTGGACCGCTAACGGGCCGAAGGCTGCCAGTGGGCCTCTACTGCTACTGCTGTTGGGCTGATCCCAGCGTTTGGGCTGTTTTAATGGGCCGAATCGGATTCTCCCCCATCACATAGCCCCCTACTCTTGTTGTTCTCTATTTCATGAGACGGCGAGAGTAAAGTCCGAAGCTTTTTCGGGAGAGCAAATTGGTACGAGCTTCGTTTGAAACCTCTGCTTTGTTCCGTTTTCGAGAAACTATGCCTTGGGTCGGCCGAGGGCTGGTGAAAAACACCTTCGTCTCAAGCCGGGACCCTATCGTAAACACCTTCGTCTCAGGCCGAGACTCGGTGACGGATGCTTTCGTCCCCAGTTGCGAAGGGGCGAGTACTTGAGTATATCGAGACATCTGACAAGGGCGGGAAAGATCTCAGGCTTCCGGCCTTCACGGTCGTGTCATAAAAAACACAGGACACGTGTTGCGCATCCGGCCAGTTCGCCGAAAGCGCAAAAGGATCTCAGCCGTTAATAGTGATCACGCGGATCGCGAGTCACTTCGGCTCTCTGCCCAAGACTTCACCCGGATCGCCGCCTCTCCTACTTCTGGCACGAGGATCGGAACACGTGGCGAGCATCCGGACGAACAACCGAAGGGTCAGGTCGCGCCCGGCTGTCGATTGCCTTCTCTCGATCCGGCAGCCCACTTGTCCTCATGGCGAAGGACGGGACACGTGTTTCGCATCTGAACAGAGCGGCTCTGAAGAGAGGGAAGATCTCGGCCGTTGATCCGGCACCGGATCCCCTCAAGTTTTCCTATAAATACCAACCCTCCTCCCCTGGGCACTGTTCCCCTTTCTTCTCCCCTTACGCCTGTGCTTCCCTACGAGTGGATTCTCCAAGCGTTCCTGCTTCACCGGAGAAGAGCCAGCCATCGTGGGTGTTTGAGGGCGCCTTGTCCGTTGCTGGGGAGTTCTTTGTCGCCGGGAAATCATCGCCGGTGGATCTTCTGTCGCCGGGGAGACTGTTAGCTATTGGGAAGACCTTTCCCTGAGGGTAAGCCTCAGTTCTCCTCCGTTATGTGATTCTTCATGTCCAGTTGCTCCCCTTTGGCCGAGAGTAGCTCTTCGGCTGAAGGCGGTTCTTCTTGCTCTTCATCCAGACCTTCCCAGTCTTCCTTGCCGTCTCCTTTTTCTTCGAATTCTTTTACTTCTGCTATGGCGGATGAGGCGGAGGTGCTTCCGGCTGCAGAAGCCGAATCCGTTCCGGCTGTAGCCCAGCCTTCTACTTCCGGCCGTCGCCCGGCCGAGACGGTTTCGGATGTAGTTAGTGTCCTTGATACCGATACCATCAAGGTTATCACTAACTACTACCAGATTCCGTCTTGGATGGTTCCCGTTCAGCTCGGGAAGAACACCAGGGCTAACTTCGTCTGGCCGGGTTGCTTTTGCATTTACGAGCAAAGCTTCCGGGCGGGCTTCCGATTTCCCCTTCATTCTTTCGTTGTAAACCTCTTGAGCTTTTATGGACTGGTCCCGTCCCAGCTCTTTCCGAACTCTTGGCAGACAGTCTACGCCTTCTTGGCTTTGAATTCTTATCTCGAAGTCAACCCCTCGGTAAACATCTTTTGCCATCTGTTTAAGATAAAACCCCAGGGGAACTCCTGCTGGTATTGCTTCGTCCCTCGGTTTGGTCGGGGTATTTTCTCCGGGAAGCCTTCGTCTATTCATCATTGGAAGAAGGGCTTCCTTTTCATCTCTCTCCCGGAGGGAGAGAAGAGTGTGTGGCCCTTCCCCACCGAATGGGCGCCTTTGGCCGAGGGCCTCTCCGATCCACCCTCTCTCAACCCCGAGCAGCTCGACATCGTGCACCTCCTCGAGGATGAGGCTCCGTACGAGATTGCAGAGCTCTTTGGGGACGAGGACATGCTTATTCAGATGGGAGCCTGGCCGGACCCGGCGTTCTCTCCTGCTCGGGTCTCCCCTTATCTTCCTCTTGAAGATATTCCGGGAGAGGTTGAGGGAACTGCCGCGATCGAGTCTCCGGCCGAAGCCCGTCTGTCCACGGAGGGCGCCGAAGCTGCGGCCGGGGGTAAGTCGGTCTTGAGTCAAAGAAAGTTGTATATTCTGAACTGCTGCTAACCTTCTTCCTTTTGTTTGCAGAAATGTCTGGACTTCGGGGATTGCTAGGTCGACTCTCCAAGCAGTCCGGACAGTCCCGACCGTCCTAACCGCGGGGGGTGGAAGAGAGGACGGCCGGAGGGGTTGCGGCCTCTAGCGCCCGGGCTATGAGGCAGAAGGCGGCTTCTGTCGAAGGCCGCGCTGCCGCTGTTGCGCTCGAGAGAGAGCGGCAGAAGGGAAAGTCGGTTGCCAGAGGGAGCGGGCGACCAAAGAAGAGGAGCCGGGCGGAAGATCCTGGCGAGAGGGAATCTGTCCCGGCAGCCAAGAGGCCGGTGGCGGCACGAGGCGCCCCGCTCTCGACGCCTCCCGAACCGCCGAGGGGCAATTCTCCTTCGGCCACCGGGGCCGGCACGGAGAATCTTTCCTTCCCCTTCGGGGCAGCCGGGACACATATGTCCCGGGAGTATGGGCACGAGCCCTGGCGCCCGGACGTGGGGGTCTTCGCAGACGAGAGTCTGGAGGACTCCCAGACGTGTCTGCGTCTGGTCCGCGGTTGGACCCTGCCAATGGCCGGGGACGAAATCAAGGAGCTTTCTTCGGAAGGCTTATCCTTGCAGTGCGTTCGGCACGCCGTCCAGGTAAAAAAAAAACCTTTCGTCTTTATCTTTGCTCATTGCTTCCTTCAGTTTCTTTAAAACTTATCTTTCTTGCTTTCGGTTGCAGGCCGCGTTCATGTGCGGGGTTCTCGGTCACCGCCAAGCCGCCATCCAGCAGAAGCACCTGGACATTGACCAGGCTTCGGATAAGCTAGCCTCGGGCAAAGTGGCCTCGGTACAGCGTGATCTCGAGGCTAACATCGAGGTCCTCATCGGGGCCAATGCGCGGATGCGGGCCGATCTGGAGGAGCAAAAGGGGGTGATCCATGCTGCCTCTGAGGCCAAGAAGAAGGCCGAGAAGGAGCTGGAGAAGTCCCGGGCCGAGGTCGCGTCTCTAAAGGCCGAGATCCAGGACAAGGCCAAAGAGCGGAACGAGGAGCGCCACCGTCACGCCGAGGAGGTATCGGCCCTGAAGGCGGATTTGGAGGCCAGGGCCAAGGAAGCCGAAGACGTTGCTCGCACAGCCGTGGCGAGCTATAAGGAAGGCCCGGAGTTCGCCGAGGAGATAATGGAGGCCCGAGTCCAGGCGGCGTCGTCCGTGTTCGATCTGGGGTTAGCTGTCGCCTAAAAGGAGTGCTCGGCCACAGATTTGACCGGCATCGGCTACCTGACGGACGAGGAAGACGATGAGCTTTTGGCCTGGTGGCAAGGGCTCAAAGCTGAAAGAACTCCGGCTTCTCCGGAAGGCGCCGCGGCCGAACCGGTCCAAGCTTCTCCTCCAGCGTCTCCCGGCCAGACTCCTGTTGATGTGGACGGCGATGATGCCGAAAGCTAGTCCGGGGGATTGTCCCGGTTTTTTTTTTTGCTTTTTAAGATGCCGAGGCCAGGCGTATGGCCTGCTTTTGTACTTTTGACCATAAATAGAAGGCATTTTTGTTTATGCTTGCTTCATGGTACGCCTGAGTAGATAGCTGAGTTTGGTTTTGTATCTGGCCGAAACCATGTCGTTCTCGATACGCATTGTACGAACTTAGAAAATATTGCTGCTCCCGATACTGTTTGCATGGCCAAAGCCACTCCCGGTACAATTTTCACGGACTTAGAGAACATTGCCGCTTCTGATACGGTTTGCATGGCCGAAGCCACTCCCGGTACGGTTTTCACAGACTTAGAGAACATTGCCGCTCCCGATATGGTTTGCATGGCCGAAGCCACTCTCGGTACAGTTTACACGGACTTAGAGAACATTGCCGCTCCCGATACGGTTTGCATGGCCGAAGCCACTCTCGGTACGGTTTACACGGACTTAGAGAATATTGCCGCTCCTGATACGGTTTGCATGGCCGAAGCCACTCCTGGTACGGTTTACACGGACTTAGAGAATATTGCCGTTTCGGATACGGTTTGCATGGCCGAAGCCACTTATGGTACTGTTTACACGGACTTAGAGAACATTGCCGCTCCCGATACGGTTTGCATGGCCGAAGCCACTGCCGGTACGGTTTACACGGACTTAGAGAACATTGCCGGACATAACACCAGATAAAAAATAATATATTCATGCCTTCTGGCTAAACTCCGGGGGAACTGACTTACATGAAATAGCGCCGAAGGCGCTCTACATTCCATGTACGAGGGAGAGGCTGGCCCGAAAGGGTCTTTAGCCGATAGGCCCCTCATCGGATCACTTCCTTTACGCGATAAAGTCCTTCCCAGTTTGGAGAAAGCTTTCCTGCGGCTTCGGCTGGCTTGGATGCGTGAGCGTTCCTTAACACGAGGTTCCCTGTTTCAAAGCTTCGGGGCTTCACTCGAGCGTTGTGGTATCTTGCCATGCGCTGCTGATAAGTCGCTAGCCGAATGCGGGCTTGATCCCTTGTTTCTTCTATAAGATCAAGGTGATCTTTTAGGGCTTCCTCATTAGCCTTCAGATCATGAGTAAGAACCCTCGGTGATGGAAGGCTGACTTCAATTGGAATAACGTCCTCCGCCCTGTAAGCCATTCGGAAGGGGGTCTCGCCGGTAGGGGTTCGGCTTGTTGTCCGATAAGCCCATAGAACGCTCAGCAGTTCTTCGACCCATCGGCCCTTGGCCTTGCCGAGGCGAGTCTTCAGTCCTCGCAACAGACTTCGGTTAGTGACCTCGACTTGGCCATTCGTCTGAGGGTGTGTTACCGAAGTGAACTTATGGAGAATGCCGAAGCTAGCGCAGTTGTCTTTAAACCGATGGCTGTCAAATTGTTTGCCATTGTCTGAGATAATTGCTCGGGGGATGCTGTATCGGCAAATGATGGATTTCCATACGAAGTTCCATGCATTGCTATCGGTTATAGACACGAGAGGTTCGGCTTCTACCCATTTTGTAAAGTAGTCCATTGCCACAATAAGGAATTTCCTCTGGCCGGTAGCCATAGGAAAGGGTCCCAAGAGATGAATCACCCACTGGGCGAAGGGCCAGGGGTCTGATAGAGGAGTCAGAAGGGTCGCCGACTGGTGAATGAGGGAATTGAATCTCTGACACTGGTCACAGTAGTGGACGAGAGCGGCCGCATCTTCTCGGAGTGTTGGCCACCAGTACCCTTGCCTCAGGAGTTTATGGGTCAAGGCCCTTCCTCCTGCGTGTACTCCGCAGATCCCTTCATGACGTGGGGGTCTTCGCAGACGAGAGTCTGGAGGACTCCCAGACGTGTCTGCGTCTGGTCCGCGGTTGGACCCTGCCAATGGCCGGGGACGAAATCAAGGAGCTTTCTTCGGAAGGCTTATCCTTGCAGTGCGTTCGGCACGCCGTCCAGGTAAAAAAAAAACCTTTCGTCTTTATCTTTGCTCATTGCTTCCTTCAGTTTCTTTAAAACTTATCTTTCTTGCTTTCGGTTGCAGGCCGCGTTCATGTGCGGGGTTCTCGGTCACCACCAAGCCGCCATCCAGCAGAAGCACCTGGACATTGACCAGGCTTCGGATAAGCTAGCCTCGGGCAAAGTGGCCTCGGTGCAGCGTGATCTCGAGGCTAACATCGAGGTCCTCATCGGGGCCAATGCGCGGATGCGGGCCGATCTGGAGGAGCAAAAGGGGGTGATCCATGCTGCCTCTGAGGCCAAGAAGAAGGCCGAGAAGGAGCTGGAGAAGTCCTGGGCCAAGGTCGCGTCTCTAAAGGCCGAGATCTAGGACAAGGCCAAAGAGCGGGACGAGGAGCGCCACCGTCACGCTGAGGAGGTATCAGCCCTGAAGGCGGATTTGGAGGCCAGGGCCAAGGAAGCCGAAGACGTTGCTCGCATAGCCGTGGCGAGCTATAAGGAAGGCCCGGAGTTCGCCGAGGAGATAATGGAGGCCCGAGTCCAGGCGGCGTCGTCCGTGTTCGATCTGGGGCTAGCTGTCGCCCAAAAGGCGTGCCCGGCCACAGATTTGACCGGCATCAGCTACCCGACGGACGAGGAAGGCGATGAGCTTTTGGCCTGGTGGCAAGGGCTCAAGGCTGAAAGAACTCCGGCTTCTCCAGAAGGCGCCACGGCCGAACCGGTCCAAGCTTCTCCTCCAGCGTCTCCCGGCCAGACTCCTGTTGATGTGGACGACGATGATGCCGAAAGCTAGTCCGGGGGCTTGTCCCGATTTTTGTTTTTGCTTTTTAAGATGCCGAGGCCAGGCGTATGGCCTGCTTTTGTACTTTTGACCATATATAGAAGGCATTTTTGTTTATGCTTGCTTCATGGTACGTCTGAGTAGATAGCTGAGTTTGGTTCTGTATCTGGCCGAAGCCATGTCGTTCTCGATACGCATTGTACGAACTTAGAGAATATTGCCGCTCTCGATACGGTTTGCATGGCCAAAGCCATCCCGGTACGGTTTTCACGGACTTAGAGAACATTGCCGCTCCCGATACGGTTTGCATGGCCGAAGCCACTCATGGTACGGTTTACACGGACTTAGAGAACATTGCCGCTCCCGATACAGTTTGCATGGTCGAAGCCACTCCCGGTATAGTTTACACGGACTTAGAGAACATTTCCGCTCCCGATACGGTTTGCATGGCCGAAGCCACTCCCGGTACGGTTTACACGGACTTAGAGAACATTGCCGCTCCCGATACGGTTTGCTTGGCCTAAGCCACTCCCGGTACGGTTTTCACGGATTTAGAGAACATTGCCGCTCTCGATACGGTTTGCATAGCCGAAGCCACTCCCGGTATGGTTTACACGGACTTAGAGAACATTGCCGCTCCCGATACGGTTTGCATGGCCGAAGCCACTCCCGGTACGGTTTATACGGACTTAGAGAATATTGCCGCTCCCGATACGGTTTGCATGGCCGAAGTCACTTCCGGTACGGTTTACACGGACTTAGAGAATATTGCCGCTCCCGATAGGGTTTGCATGGCCGAAGCCACTCCCGGTACGGTTTACACGGACTTAGAGAACATTGCCGGACATAACACCAGATAAAAAATAATATATTGATGACTTCCGACTAAACTTCGGGGGAACTGACTTACATGAAATAGCGCCGAAGGCGCTCTACATTCCATGTACGAGGGAGAGGCTGGCCCGAAAGGGTCTCTAGCTGATAGGCCCCTCGTCGGATCACTTCCTTTACGCCAGAAGGTCCTTTCCAGTTTGAAAAAAGCTTTCCTACGGCTTCGGCTAGCTTGGATGCGTGAGCGTTCCTTAACACGAGGTTCCCTGTTTCAAAGCTTCGGGGCTTCACTCGAGCGTTGTGGTTTCTCGCTATGCGCTGCTGATAAGTCGCTAGCCGAATGCGGGCTTGATCCCTTGTTTCTTCTATAAGATCAAGGTGATCTTTTAGGGCTTCCTCATTAGCCTTCGGATCATGAGTAAGAACCCTCGGCGATGGAAGGCTGACTTCAATTGGAATAACGACCTCCACTCTGTAAGCCATTCGGAAGGGGGTCTCGCCGGTAGGGGTTCGGCTTGTTGTCCGATAAGCCCATAGAACGCTCGGCAGTTCTTCGACCCATCGGCTTTTGGCCTTGCCGAGGCGAGTCTTCAGTCCTCGCAACAGACTTCGGTTAGTGACCTTGTAACGACCCGCCACCCTATAATCGGGGATCCGATTGCTAAATGGGTACCGAATCATTAATTTGGGACCAAACCAGGATCTAGTAAGTCTGGGAAATAAATAATAAACTAAGCTAAACATTCACATCGCATTGAATTGAAATAAAAGTGCAGGAATTAAAATTATTACAATGCGACTCGATACAGCAAATAATTACATTCTCCAACAGAAGGAAATAATTAAACATACAGGCCAAAGATAAATAACAACTACATCGGGGCATACCCCAGAACAACCGCTGAAGGCACACCACACCCGGCCGCACACGCCGCTCTAAGTCTGCTGGGAGTCCTCACCTGAAAACCGCAGGGGGTGAGTCTCAAGACAAGACTCAGTAGGGATCCTTCGATCCCCACTGCCTACGCACACACCCACAAGTGTAAAGTACAGCTAACAGAAAAGTAACAAGTGTAGTGGCAGGTACGATATCTAATTCTCTACGTGAGAACACATGCAGTCGAAATATAATAATCATGCACATTCTAAGCCAACCGTTAGAAAACCCACAACTGCCGTCTCGATAGAACTCGCCGACCGTACAAACAACGGTGGGAAAAACCTCGACCCGCTGAGACCAAGGAGCAGCCCCTCGGATAGCACGCTCGCTACTCCGGCCCAACTGGCTCAGGTGACTACCCCTTCCCTCAGCATGAGTGACTCTCCGAATGTACCACTCCGACACCGGTACTAGCTGACCCCGGGGTTCACCAGGTGACCCTCTCTCACTAGGCGTCACCCTGCCTACGCCCCCACCGGCGCTGTGCTCACACCCCCACCAGCACAGGGTGATAAATCGCTACAATGTCACTCCAGGTCCACAGTAACACAAAACCACCAAAACTCAGCACTGTACGATCCGGTCACGTGAAAAGTCCGCGATCGTATAACACACATGTGACACCATCCGGTCATGAAGAATCCATCTCCACCGGGTACACTAAAACATGCACTAACCATCATCTAACAGTATGAACACATTTTACTGGCATGAATTAGTGGGGTTCTATCTTGAATCGCGTCGCCCAAGGCCGACGCCATTCAAGCTCCGTGTACAGGTTTACATAAATCAGTCCTCAGAATCAGGCCCTTTAAAACGCGTCGACACCAGTGGTCGCCGTTTCAAAAAGCGTCGACATCCTCAGACGCCATTCAGCACAGAAAACCAGGATTTTCCGAAATCTTTAAACAGGGGATTTCTGCCTTAAAAGGCGTCATGGCTACCCGATGCTTATTCAAAATGCGTCGACCACCCATGACGTCTTTTAGTCCCAGAATCCCAAACTAGCAGACTCTCAGTCAGGCGATTCCTGTCTAAAAGGCGTCGTGATGGCCCGACGCCCTTTGAAAAGGCGTCGTCCATGCACGACGTCTTTCAACCCCAGGAACCAGAGTTGCCATGAGCCCGAGGGCTCCCCTTTTCAACCCAAACAGCCCCAAAATACCCAAAAACGGAGGAGAAAGAGGGGCACACAATCCATAGGAAATCTTAATTATAGCAAATCCCCCATATCATCAAAAGAACTCCTAAACATGCTCATTCTACCCCCCAAAACCAAGGATCCACAACATGCATAAACGGGGGAAAACATGGTTTAAACACAAAGCCGTGGGAACCGTCACCCTACCGAACACTCGAACGCCTCCGAGCTTCAAGCCGTCCGCCTGTCTCGCCCCACGCCGCCGCCGGTACCGCCGAGGTCGTCCTAGCCCCACCGTGACGTCGGCCGCCGTCCGGAGAGTAGAATGCCGCAGTGGAAGTGGAGGTGGTAGGGGTAGGAGCCAGGTAGAGGATGGAGTGGAGGGAGAGGCGAAATGGTGTGAGGAAAAGAGGGAGGAGGAGGGGGTCGCCGCCGGTCGCCGGAGGAGAAGGAGAAAAGGAGAGTAGGAGAAAATGAGGGAAAGAAGGAGGGCTCGCGGGGTTAACCAGAAACTGGCTAAAACGCGTCGACATGCACGGACGCCTATCAGGTGACATGACGGCCGCTCTGACAAGAGTCTGAAACGCATCGTCCTACACAGACGCCATTCAGACAACTTGTCAGGGCCGTACTCTGACACACCCAGAGTCGCAGTCTGAAAGGCGTTGACCCACACGGACGCCGTTCAGACGACCTGACAGGGCCGTACTCTCGCGGCCCAAAGTCAGTCCACGTGGCACCCACGTGGCAGAACCTGAAACGCGTCTGCCACGGTGGACGCCGTTTAAAACGCGTCTCGGGGTCCTGACGTGATTCGACTTAGAACCCCCGCCCCTCACAAGGGCTAGAACTACAGGGTCCGACCCGAAAACCGGATCCGTAAGTCTCGATCCTTACATTCTCCCCCCCTTAAAAGAATTTTCGCCCTCGAAATTGATTGCTAGGAATATCAAGGTCACAACGGGGATACAAGTTCACGGGAATACTTACGAGAAGAGGTAAGGAAATTGCTCCCGCATCTCATCCTCTCGCTCCCAGGTCGCCTCACCTCCGGAGCGGTACTGCCAAATCACCTTGACCAACGGTACGACCTTGTTCCGCAAGACCTGATCTCTGCGATCCTCAATACGAACAGGATACTCTGGAAATGACAAATCCTCAGCGACCTCTAACTCTGAAAAATCCAACACATGGGACGGATCCTGAACGTACTTCCTCAGCAAGGACACATGGAACACATCGTGCACTCCTGCAAGATTGGGCGGCAAGGCCAGCTGATACGCGGTTTCCCCAATTCGAGCAAGAATGGGAAAAGGTCCAATATATCGCGGACTCAGCTTGCCTCGCTTCCCGAATCTCATCACACCCTTGGAGGGTGAGACTCGGAGAAACACGTGGTCCCCAACCTCAAATTCAAGTGGTCTCCGTCGGATGTCAGCATAACTCTTCTGTCTGTTCTGAGCTGCGGTCAACCTCTGCCGAACCGTCCTGGCAATCTCAGCACACTGCTGCACTAACTCAGGTCCTGCTATCTGCCTCTCACCGATCTCGGACCAACACACCGGAGATCGACACGGCCGCCCATACAAAGCCTCATAAGGCGCCATGCCGATGCTAGAATGATAGCTGTTGTTGTAGGCAAACTCCACGGTGGACAAGTGTTGTTCCCACGAACCTCCCCAGTCTAGGCAACGCGCCCTGAGCATATCCTCCAAGGTCTGAATAGTCCTCTCCGACTGCCCATCAGTCTCTGGATGGTAGGCCGAGCTAAAAGCCAACTGAGTGCCCAGCGCCTGCTGAAAGCTCTTCCAGAATCTGGAAGTAAACCTCGGATCTCGATCCGATACAATGGACAAGGGTATCCCGTGCAGAGAGATAATCCGGTCCACAAACAACTTAGCCAGCTTGCCGACCGACCAGTCCTTCCTAATGGCTAGGAAGTGTGCCGACTTGGTCAGCCGATCAACGATGACCCAGATAGCGTCTCTCCTGCTAGGGGATGCAGGCAAACCCATTACAAAGTCCATCGTCACATGCTCCCATTTCCACTCAGGAATCGGTAAGGGCTGCAGCAACCCTCCTGGTCTCTGATGCTCGGCTTTAACCTGCTGGCATGTCATGCATCTAGCCACATACTCAGCCACATCTCTTTTCATACCGGGCCACCAGAAGTGCCTCCTCAAACAGTGATACATCTTTGTTGTCCCGGGATGCACAGCATACCTCGAACGGTGCGCTTCATTAAGAACACATCTGCGCACGTCTTCCTCAGTCGGGACATAGAGTCTGCCTCTGAATCTGACGGTACCATCATCCCACAACTCAACCTCAGGCCTCTGGAGAATCTGCGGTAACTCAGCATCTGCCCTCTGAGCCTCAATCACAGCATGGTACACAGCCGGTCTCACAGTCAGGCTGACAAGCACTGCTCTATCCTCTTCACGTGGAACCCTAAAGGAGGATTCCACCACCTGCTCGAACAATTTCCACTCCCGAATCATGAGGTATGACATGACCGTCTTCCGACTCAAAGCGTCTGCCACTACATTCGCCTTGCCCGGATGATAAGAAAGGTCAAAGTCATAATCCTTAATAAACTCCATCCACCTGCGCTACCTCAGATTCAGGTCTCTTTGAGTGAACACATATTTCAAGCTCTTGTGATCTGTAAAAACCTGAAATTTTTCTCCGTATAAGTAATGTCTCCAGATCTTCAGTGCAAACACCACAGCTGCAAGCTCCAAATCATGAGTAGGATAGTTCTCTTCATGCCTCTTCAGCTGCCGAGAAGCATAAGCAACTACCCTGCCATGCTGCATAAGGACTGCTCCCAAACCTCGACGGGATGCATCTGAGTAAACCACAAATCCACCTGACCCAGATGGAAGCACCAACACTGGGGCTGACGTGAGACGAGTTTTTAGCTCAATAAAACTCTGCTCACAATCCTCAGTCCATACGAAACGAACTCCCTTTCGAGTCAACCTCGACAAGGGGGCCGCTATCGAAGAAAATCCCTGAACAAACCGCCTGTAATAACCGGCAAGCCCCAGAAAGCTCCTGATCTCAGTCACTGAGGTCGGTCTGCTCCAGTCCATTACTGCCTCGATCTTGGCTGGATCCACTGCGATGCCTTCACCAGAAATAACGTGCCCAAGGAAGTGCACCTCGTTCAGCCAAAATTCACATTTGCTGAACTTGGCATAAAGTTGGTGCTCTCTCAGGACCTGCAACACTGCCCGAAGATGAGCAGCGTGCTCTTCCTCAGAAGAAGAATAGATTAGAATATCATCAACAAACACAACCACAAACTGGTCCAGGTAGGTCCTGAAGACTCGGTTCATCAGATCCATAAAGGCCGCCGGAGCATTGGTTAAGCCGAAGGGCATAACCAAAAACTCATAATGCCCATACCGAGTCCTGAAAGCCGTCTTACTAACATCCACATCCCTGATTCTCATCTGATAATACCCAGATCTCAGATCGATCTTGGAAAACACCCTCGCTGTCTGCAACTGATCCATCAAATCGTCGATCCTAGGAAGCGGGTACTTATTCTTTATTGTCACTTGGTTCAGCTGCCTATAATCGATGCACAATCTTAAGGAACCATCCTTCTTCCTGACAAACAGAACTGGAGCACCCCAAGGAGACGTACTGGGACGAATGAAACCCTTATCCAACAACTCCTGCAACTGCGCCTTCAACTCAGCGAGTTCGGCTGGCGCCATCCGATACGGGGCCTTAGACAAGGGCGCCGTACCTGGTGCAAGCTCGATGGTAAACTCGACCTCTCGCTGAGGAGGAAGGCCAGGCAGCTCCTCAGGAAAAACATCTACGAACTCACAAACAACCGGCACCTCCCAAGGACTGGGACTAGCACGGACATTAGAAACAACGACAGAGGCTAAGAAAGCCTCGCAGCCAGCAGCAAGCAACCTCCGTGCCTTAAAGGCAGAAATGAGAATACCTCGAGAAGAAAGCCTAATACCTTGGAAGAAGAAGGTCGGGATGTCTGGAATAGAGAAGCGCACCCTCTTCCTGTGGTAGTCCACCTCCGCATAAAAGGCTTCCAACCAATCCATACCCAGGATGATATCGAAATCACGGATAGCAAGTACGACCAACTGGGCAGGTAGCACATGACCCTCAATGGTCAAGGGAACATCCCTCAAACAATTATAAGATATCATGAAGTCTCCAGAAGGAACCTCAACCATCAGACCATCAGACCATCAGACAACTCAACAACGGGTGCAGAAAGAACTGCTCGGAAATAAAAGAATGCGAAGCACCTGAATCGATCAACACATGCGCAGAGTTCCCAAGGACAGAGAGTGTACCTTCCACCAAGTTGGACGCGCGAGCCTCCCTCCTGGTGATAGCTAGAACTCTCCCCTGAGTCCTTGGCTTCTTCTGATCGCCATGACCCTGCCCCTGACTATGCCCCTGCGGGCACTGCCTCGCCAGATGGCCTTGTTGGCCGCAAGTAAAACATCTCCTGGGAAGAGTGGGACACTGAGCCCCGCCATGGGCACCACCACACTGTTGACAAACTGCCGGGAGCCTCTGAGCTGGCTCCTGCTGTGCACTGGACACAGTCTGACTCTGCTGACCCTGCCTGGGCCTGCTGCTGCCGCTGCTGCCACTACTGCTGCCACCACCCTTGAAGAATCTCCTGAATCGGGAGCCGAGAGAAGACGATCCCGATCCGACAGAAGGATCCGGTGCCGTAGCCTTACCCCTGCCTCGCACTGGCCCCTGAACAGTCTGCCCTCTAACCCGGACCGACTGGTTCTGCTGAGCCTCTACAGCTGCTGCACGCCTAACTGTTGACGCCAGGTCTGTACAACAATGGGACGCCACTAAGTCCCTCAAACTGAGCCTAAGCCCATCCACAAACCTCTCCATGCGACGCACCTCGTCCCCAGATATAAAAGGCACGAATCGTCCCAGCGAAACAAGCTTCGCCTCGTACTCAAGTACCGTCATACTCCCCTGCGTCAGATCCATAAATTCCCCCTCTTTGGCTCGCTGGACATGTCTAGGGAAATATTGTGCATTGAACTCTTTGACAAAGGTCTCCCAAGAAATTTCCCTAAGACTCCTGTCCCCATAAGACAAACTCTTCAGTGTGGTCCACCAGTCATAGGCGCTATCCTTCAGCATGAAGGTAGCCAGTGGGGTCCTCTCTACTGCTGCACAGTCCATAGTATCAAAAATCTTCTCAATCTCTCTAAGCCAATGAATGGCCTCGTCAGGGTCGGGACGACCGGTGAAGTGAGGTGGCCTCAGCTTCAAGAACCTCTCAAGTGTAGCTGTGGTCCCTCCCCGAGTACTAGAACCCTCGCTAGGATCTCGAGTCTGATATCGAGCCATAGTATCCATCATGGCCTCCATAAACTGCTCAACACTCGGCCTCCCTGCCTCGGACCCACTAGGGGCATCTCCCCTCTCTCGAATAACTGGCATCCTCTTCTTGGGAGCCATCTACTCGCCTACAATTACAAAATCAAAAAGTTCTAATTAGAGTCCTAAAACCTATGCTACCGCCGTGCCTGTATGGGATAATGTATTTATTTGCCGAATTTACAACATTTAACCTAGTTATTTATTTATTTGCCAGACCATATGCTTTGATACCAACTGTAACGACCCGCCACCCTATAATCGGGGATCCGATTACTAAATGGGTACCGAATCATTAATGTGGGACCAAACCAGGATCTAATAAGTCTGGGAAATAAATAATAAACTAAGCTAAACATTCACATCGCATTGAATTGAAATAAAAGTGCAGCAATTAAAATTATTACAATGCGACTCGATACAGCAAATAATTACATTCTCCAACAGAAGGAAATAATTAAACATACAGGCCAAAGATAAATAACAACTACATCGGGGCATATCCTGGAACAACCGCTGAAGGCACACCACACCCGGCCGCACACGCCGCTCTAAGTCTGCTGGGAGTCCTCACCTGAAAACCGCAGGAGGTGAGTCTCAAGACAAGACTCAGTAGGGATCCTTCGATCCCCACTGCTTACGCACACACCCACAAGTGTAAAGTACAGCTAACAGAAAAGTAACAAGTGTAGTGGCAGGTACGATATCTAATTCTCTACGTGAGAACACATGCAGTCGAAATATAATAATCATGCACATTCTAAGCCAACCGTTAGAAAACCCACAACTGCCGTCTCGATAGAACTCGCCGACCGTACAAACAACGGTGGGAAAAACCTCGACCCGCTGAGACCAAGGAGCAGCCCCTCGGATAGCACGCTCGCTACTCCGGCCCAACTGGCTCAGGTGACTACCCCTTCCCTCAGCATGAGTGACTCTCCGAATGTACCACTCCGTCACCGGTACTAGCTGACCCCGGGGTTCACCAGGTGACCCTCTCTCACTAGGCGTCACCCCGCCCACGCCCCCATCGGCGCTGTGCTCACGCCCCCACCAGCACAGGGTGATAAATCGCTACAATGTCACTCCAGGTCCACAGTAACACAAAACCACCAAAACTCAGCACTGTACGATCCGGTCACGTGAAAAGTCCGCGATCGTATAACACACATGTGACACCATCCGGTCATGAAGAATCCATCTCCACCGGGTACACTAAAACATGCACTAACCATCATCTAACAGTATGAACACATTTTACTGGCATGAATTAGTGGGGTTCTGTCTTGAATCGCGTCGCCCAAGGCCGACGCCATTCAAGCTCCGTGTACAGGTTTACATAAATCAGTCCTCAGAATCAGGCCCTTTAAAACGCGTCGACACCAGTGGTCGCCGTTTCAAAAAGCGTCGACATCCTCAGACGCCATTCAGCACAGAAAACCAGGATTTTCCGAAATCTTTAAACAGGGGATTTCTGCCTTAAAAGGCGTCATGGCTACCCGACGCTTATTCAAAACGCGTCGACCACCCATGACGTCTTTTAGTCCCAGAATCCCAAACTGGCAGACTCTCAGTCAGGCGATTCCTGTCTAAAAGGCGTCGTGATGGCCCGACGCCCTTTGAAAAGGCGTCGTCCATGCACGACGTCTTTCAACCCCAGGAACCAGAGTTGCCATGAGCCCGAGGGCTCCCCTTTTCAACCCAAACAGCCCCAAAATACCCAAAAACGGAGGAGAAAGAGGGGCACACAATCCATAGGAAATCTCAATCATAGCAAATCCCCCATATCATCAAAAGAACTCCTAAACATGCTCATTCTACCCCCCAAAACCAAGGATCCACAACATGCATAAACGGGGGAAAACATGGTTTAAACACAAAGCCGTGGGAACCGTCACCCTACCGAACGCTCGAACGCCTCCGAGCTTCAAGCCGTCCGCCTGTCTCGCCCCACGCCGCCGCCGGTACCGCCGAGGTCGTCCTAGCCCCACCGTGACGTCGGCCGCCGTCCGGAGAGTAGAACGCCGCAGTGGAAGTGGAGGTGGTAGGGGTAGGAGCCAGGTAGAGGATGGAGTGGAGGGAGAGGCGAAATGGTGTGAGGAAAAGAGGGAGGAGGAGGGGGTCGCCGCCGGTCGCCGGAGGAGAAGGAGAGAAGGAGAGTAGGAGAAAATGAGGGAAAGAAGGAGGGCTCGCGGGGTTAACCAGAAACTGGCTAAAACGCGTCGACATGCATGGACGCCTATCAGGTGACATGACGGCCGCTCTGACAAGAGTCTGAAACGCGTCGTCCTACACAGACGCCATTCAGACAACTTGTCAGGGCCGTACTCTGACACACCCAGAGTCGCAGTCTGAAAGGCGTTGACCCACACGGACGCCGTTCAGACGACCTGACAGGGCCGTACTCTCGCGGCCCAAAGTCAGTCCATGTGGCACCCACGTGGCAGAACCTGAAACGCCTCTGCCACGGTGGACGCCGTTTAAAACGCGTCTCGGGGTCCTGACGCGATTCGACTTAGAACCCCCGCCCCTCACAAGGGCTAGAACTACAGGGTCCGACCCGAAAACCGGATCCGTAAGTCTCGATCCTTACAGACCTCAACTTGGCCATTTGTTTGAGGGTGTGTTACCGAAGCGAACTTATGGAGAATGCCGAAGCTAGCGCAGTTGTCTTTAAACCGATGGCTGTCAAATTGTTTGCCATTGTCTGAGATAATTGCCCGAGGGATGCCGTATCGGCAAATGATGGATTTCCATACGAAGTTCCATGCATTGCTATCGGTTATAGACGCGAGAGGTTCGGCTTCTACCCATTTTGTGAAGTAGTCCACTGCCACAATAAGGAATTTCCTCTGGCCGCTAGCCATGGGAAAGGGTCCCAAGAGATCAATCCCCCACTGGGCGATGGGCCAGGGGTCTGGTAGAGGAGTTAGAAGGGTCGCCGACTGGTGAATGAGGGAACTGAATCTCTGACACTGGTCACAGCAGCGGACGAGAGCGGCCGCATCCTCTCGGAGCGTTGGCCACCAGTACTCGTGCCTCAGGAGTTTATGGGTCAAGGCCCTTCCTCCTGTGTGTACTCCGCAGATCCCTTCATGTACCTCCCGAAGTGCATAATCAGCTTCTGCTGGGCCGAGACATCGTAGGAGTGGCTGGCCGAAGGACTTTTTATACAATATTCCCTCCAGAATAAGGAAATGGGAGGAGCGCTGCCAGACTTGCCTTGCTTCCTTTGGATCGGACGGGACCTCCTCTCGGAGGAGAAAAGTGACTAGGGGAGTCATCCAGGTTTCTGCTTCGGATTCATTCACTTGCATGACCTCGGATTCGTCGAGACTTGGTTTAGACAGTTCTTTTACCAAGACCATTTGGCCTCCTCCCCCGTCCTGAGTTGATGCTAGCCGGGAAAGAGCATCGGCTCGAGCATTTTCGGCCTGAGGGATCTGCACAATTTCATAAGAATTAAATTGAGCAAGGATCTTGCGGACCTGGAGATAGGATATCATTAATGCGTCCCGGGCCTCGTACTCCCCGGTGACTTGATTGGCGATCAGCTGAGAATCGCTGAATGCCCTTATGTTTTGCGCACCCAGCTTTCTAGCGGCCCGAAGGCCTGAGATAAGGGCTTCATATTCTGCGGCGTTGTTGGTAGCCGGGAAGGAGAAGCGCAGCGCATACTCCGTGATGACCCCTTCTGTAGACGCCAAGATCCATCCGGCGCCGCTACCCGAAGAGCACGCAGATCCATCAACGTAGAGTCGCCATTCGTCCGTCGGAGATGGGGGAACCGAAGTACCCTCGGCCTCAGGTGTAGTTCTGACTTCCGATTGAGGGGCCGAGGATGCTTCGGGAGTGAGCTCGGCGATGAAGTCGGCTAGAGCTTGAGCTTTTATTGCCGTCTGTGGCCCATAAGAAACGTCGAACTCTCCCAGTTCGATTGCCCACTTTGCTAGCCTACCAGACACTTCTGGCCGAGAGAGGACTTGCCTCAAAGGTTGGTCTGTGAAGACCTTTATTGAATGCGTGAGGAAGTAGGGCCGGAGTCTCCTCGCGGACGAGACGAGGGCTAAGGCCAGCTTTTCAAGAGTGAGATACTGAAGCTCTGCTCCTTGGAGGGCTCAACTTATATAGTAAACAGGCCTCTGAACGCCGTCTTGTTCCCGAATGAGGACGGTGCTGACAGCTGTTTCAGATGCTACAAGATAAAGGAACAGCTGCTCTCCATGGACCGGTCTAGACAAGACGGGAACATTGGAGAGATAAGCTTTCAGCTGATTGAAGGCCGACTGACACTCGTCCGTCCAGGAGAAGCTATTAGTCTTTTTCAGCAGCTTAAAGAAAGGAAAACAGTAATCCGCTGCCCTTGACATGAAGCGGCTTAACGTGGCAATTCTTCCATTCAAGTTCTGGACCTCTCGGATGTTGGCCGGAGGGCGCATTTGGATAATAGCAGACACCTTTGCGGGATTGGCTTCCACCCCTCGGCGGGTGACCATGTAGCCGAGAAATTTCCCGGAGGCCACGCCGAAGGCACACTTGGCTGGATTCAGCTTCATTTTATACCTGCGCAAGGCAGAGAAAGTGTCGGCCAAATCGGTTAGATGGTCTGCAGCGACGTGACTTTTCACCAGCATGTCGTCGATGTAGACCTCCATATTGCGGCCGAGCTGCGGAGCGAATATCTTGTTGACGAGACGTTGATAGGTTGCCCCTGCATTCTTCAGGCCGAAGGCATCCGGGTATAACGGTATAAACCGAGGTCAGTTATGAAGCTTGTCTTGTCCTCATCCTCCGGATGCGTTCGGATCTGATGATAGCCTGAATAGGCGTCGAGGAAGCTAAGTAGCTCGTGGCCGGAGGTTGCGTCCACCACCTGGTCTATCCGAGACAGCGAGAAGCTGTCCATCGGACATGCCTTATTGAGGTTGGTGAAATCCACACACATCCGCCACTTGCCATCTTTTTTGGGCACCATTACTACATTGACGATCCATTCAAGATGGTGTACCTCTTGGAGGTGTCCCTCGTCCAGCCCCTTTTGTACTTCGGCTTGGATGGCCGTCCTCCTTTCTTGATTGAAGGTATGCTGCTTCTGCTTGATCGGGGACTGGTTGGGCTCGACGTGCAGCCGATGTCCTGCTACTTCCGGGTCGACCCCAGGCATGTCCGCAGGAGACCAGGCGAAGACGTCGAGGTTTTCTTTCAGGAACTCAGCAAGTCTCTCGGCTTCAATTTTCTCCAGGCCGGAGCCTATCATTAGCGTTCGACCTTCTCCTCCCGGAACCGGAACGATTGTAAGTTCCTCCCCCGGGGATGCTTCGGCCGAAGATTCGATTGAAAGGGATTCGGCCACGGTCTTCCCTTTAACCGAGATCATGTAACACTGCCGAGCTGCATCCTGATTTCCCTTGGCTTTGCCAATTCCATGGCTGGTACGGAACTTCAGCTTCTGATGAAAAGATGAGGGTACAGCTCCAATCCCTCCGATCAGCCTTCGGCCAAAGATGGCGTTGTAGGCCGACTCGACCTTGACAACGGCAAAATCCGTTTCGATGGTTAATTGCTGAGGGGCCATACCTAGGGTTACAGGGAGCCGGACGATGCCTTCTACTCGGCAAGGCGAACCATTAAAGCCGAATAGAGGCCCCCGGTGAGGCTTCATATCAACCTCATTCAAACCCATTTTTACAAAACAGTCGTAGAAAAGTACATTTGGGGCACTTCCATTATCAACAAAGATACGATGAACATCGTAATCTTTTATTACAGCATTTACAACTAAGGCGTCGTCGTGAGGAACCTGAATGTCGGTCAGATCCTCCTGGCCGAAGATGATGTCTTCTAGACGAGACCGCTTCGGCTCGACGTCGATTGCCGCTACGGTATCGCTGAGCCGACGACGCCTTGGCCCCTCTCCCGGTCCTCCGGATATCATCATAATTGGCCCGGCACTGGGTCGCTGGTGCGATGCTTCTACCAGGGCCGAAGTGACCTTTGGCTGAGGTAGGGCTTCTTTATTCGGGAGTTGACGTTGCCTTGCTGCTTCAGGGACTTCTCGGTTCTATTGTTGTTGAGGCTGCTGATCGTTCCAAATTGTGTGTCGTTAACCACTCATAAGAACGTTCGATCTAACTTTATTCGGCACATTTAAATTAGATTTTGAAAATTAATAATGGTGAGTCTGAGTCGATCCACAGGGAAATAAGATCTTAATTTTGAAAACCTTGTGATTCTTAGTTATCTCAAAATAGGTGAGAATTTGAGTGAACTAATTACTTATTTAAACTAGAAATCAATTAACTAATGTTACCTAAAAATATAATTACATAAACTAAACAAATCCCCTTTTTCTTTTTTTTTAAACACAATCACATATGGAGAATAAGCACAACTAAAAAAATATAACAAAGACACCGTAATTTAACTGTGTAAATCATTAATTATCTAAAAATCATGAAACAAATTACAAAATTTATGGTTTAATATCCTTAAACTAAATAACTAAACATTAAATACTAACTAACTAATCCTAATTAAATGACTGTGCTAATGGAGAGAGAAAGAGCAAGAGCAGCGGAAATCTGTGGGGTCTTAGTGGGAGCTAGTGCAGTAGACCGCTGAAGAGGAGGCTTGCTTGCTGGGTGCGGGTGCGTTGGAGTGCAGCTACTGGCGTGCTTGGACGGGTGCAGTCGCTGGCTTCAGGTGCAGCGAAGGAGGGCGTGCAGGTTTGCAGCCGGAGATCCGTGGCAGTGCGGTGGAGGCCCAGCTGGAGTGCGCTGGTGCTGCGGCTGAGAGGAGGAGGCGCGTGGGAGCGTGCTTCAGCTTCAGGCGCAGTGGAGGACCAACATGCATATACGTTGGAGGCACGTGGTGCTGTTAGTCCGGCTGGAAGGAAGAGAACTGAGAAGAGCGAAGGAGAGAGGTGTGGGAGAGTTTGGGAATCCGGAGAAGAAGGAACTGTGGAAAACGTGTGGGAGAGGCTGAGAAGAGGAGGAGAAAACCGAGAGGAAGAAGGAATAGGAATTTGGGAAATTGGAGAAGGAGCCGGAAATAATGGGTCTCGGCTGGAGAGAGAATAATATATAGAGGAAGAGAGACGTGGGAAAGAGAGAGGAAGGCGTGCGGAGGGAAAGAGGGAGAGACAGAGAAAAGGAAATAGAGAGAAGAGAAGGAAACAGAGAGAATTGGGTTCGTGAGGATCTTTTTTAAAGAGACGGGAAGGAAGGTTTTTAAAAAAAAGAAAGTGGGGGAAGGGAAGGTGGTTGGTCTTTCTTGGGTTCTTTAGGCAAGAATTAGGGCAATATTAGGACATCAAATGACATCTTTACCCCTACTTTAATCTTTTTGACAAAATGAAGTTGAATTTATTAAGATTCGAACCCTAGACCTCCCTCAGATTTTCGGAAACTCTACGAACTGTACTGCATCATTGGCATGTCCTGTTCACATAAAATAAATATAAATTAGCACATTATCATAGAAAAAATCATTATATTTATTTATTTCATCTTGGTTTTGTCGAAAAATCGCAAATGCGCTATACTCCATTAATCACATGAAATGACGATGTTTTTAAGTCAGAATTTGACGAAATTGGTACTGTTAGACTAGGTACGCAATTATCTATCATTTCATGCTATTTTATAGATAAAAACATGAGTATGATGCGTTTGATTGCCTTTAAATGATCAATTTAACACTTTATCACACCCCCCAACTTACTCATTGCTAGTCCCTTAGCAATGCAAATAAAGAAAAGTTAGGACATACAATGATTCACGACAGGTGATTGTGCATGAAAATTGACACGCTTAGAACTCGTTTTCGATCTTTCTGGTATATTCTTGCCTTTACTACCCTTTAGATAAGTCTACCTAGGGAGGAGAAGAGAATAAAAGATTTCCCGATCAGTCAGCGAGGACCGTTTTTCAGTTTCCGTCCCAACTCAGCACTTTTCACGACTTGGTCATATTTCTGGTACAATGGACTTTTTAGCGTGGCTTTTTTTTCATTTCATTGTACTTTTGCTTTTGAGAGTACGTACTTTTTGCCACTCTCTTCGAATTGCCTGAGGGGAGGTGCGTACTTTTTGCCACCTACCTTCCTTTAGCTCTTTTAACGCCTTCTATTGCCTTTAGTATTTACAGCTGTCCATTTTAACTGACCGCCTCTTTTAGAGTGTTGAGTGGGACAGTCCCCTATTACGAATCCTACACATTCCTTTCGTTCAACCTAAAAAGAAAAATTAGAATAAGTAGTCTTATCCTTAAGGTTAATTCTAGCAATTCTATACTTTTAAGATCTTTCATTTATTCTAAGTTGCCGTGTGTGTGGGAAATTATCCTGCCGTGGATTTTTTGTGAAGTGGGATATTTAAACTTTGAAGGCTCTTTAACCAATGTGACTAACAAAAACTGATTTGTTTAAGATTGGCTTAATGAAACATGATTTTCATAGGATGTGAAAAGAAGTTTTTGAAAGAAATTTTAAAATTTTGACTATTTTTCAGTGAAAGATATTAGTTTTCTTCAAAAGATCTTCAATAAATGCATATCAAATTGATTGTCCCACCCCCCAACTTGATTGACATTGTCCTCAATGGGATAAAAGATACGAAAAACATGGCAGCCAGAAGAGAATTGTGAAGGCGAGAAACAACCTGTAATGAAGAGGATGCGACATACCCAGGGCGATTGCTGCCCAGGGACCTAAAAGGAAAAGAAACACAAAAACTGAAGTAAAATATTGGGTTGCCTCCCAACAAGCGCTAAGTTTATCGTCTTCAGCCAGACGGAAGTTCAGTTATTGTGGATCACTCAGTTCTATGGATTCATGTGGTGCATTTTGAAGATTTTCAATGAATGGTTTCAACCGTTGACCATTAACGGTGAAAGTGTTCCCACTCTTGGGATTCAGAATTTTAACAGCTCCATGAGCGAAGGCTTTAATGACCACGAAGGGTCCATCCCATCTGGATTTCAATTTTCCTGGAAATAAGCGGAGCCTAGAGTTAAATAGCCAAACTTTATGATTTGGAAGAAAGGATTTTCTCACAATATGTTTATCATGGAAAGCTTTAGTTTTGGCTTTATAAATCTTTGAATTTTCATAGGCCTCGTTGCGCAACTCTTCTAGCTCACTCAATTGTAAGGTTCGGTTGGCACCGGCTTGGGCTAGGTCCAGATTGACTTGTTTAATGGACCAATAAGCCCTATGTTTCAATTCCACCGGAAGGTGGCACGCTTTTCCAAAAACCAGGCGATAAGGAGACATGCCAATAGGAGTTTTGTAAGCGGTCCGATAGGCCCATAAGGTCCAATCTTTCAGACCAATTTTTTCTATCGGGCCTAACGGACTTTTGCAGAATATTCTTGATCTCTCTATTGGAAACTTCCACTTGGCCACTGGTTTGGAGATGATAAGGGGTAGCTACTTTGTGATTAATCCCATATTTCTTAAGCAAAGCTCGAAACTGGTAATTCGTGAAATGCGTTCCCCCATCACTTATGATAGCTTTAGGCCACCTGAACCGAGAAAAGATATTCTTCTGAACGAATTTAATGACCACTTTATGATCATTGGTTCGGGTGGCTACTGCTTCAATCCACTTAGAGACATAATCTACCGCTACCAGAATATATGTATGTCCAAAAGAGGGTGGAAAAGGTCCCATAAAGTCAATTCCCCAAACATCAAAAACTTCAACCACCAAGATTGGGTTGAGTGGCATCATATCCGTTTTCGCCATATTTCCTACAGCCTGACATCGGAGGCAAGTTTTGCTAAACTCATGGGCATCTTTGAAAAGTGTGGGCCAGTAAAAACCACTTTGCAGAACCTTGGCTGCAGTTTTCTTTCCTGAGAAATGGCCAGCACAAGCCAGATTATGGTAGAAGTTGAGAACACTCTGTTGTTCTTCTTCAGGAACACATCGCCTAATGATTTGATCAGGACATAATTTGAATAATTCAGGATCCTCCCACAAATAATACTTTTCCTGGGAAAAGAATTTGTCCTTCTCACTTTTAGTCCATCCTTCCGGAAGCTGATTAGTCACCTTGTAATTGACAATATGAGCATACCAAGGTGCAACAGTGTGAGAAATGGCTAGAAGATGCTCATCAGGAAAGGAATCCGTGATTGGTGTACTTTCGGAGATCAGAATTCGGGATAGGTGGTCAGCTACCACATTCTCAGAACCCTTCTTATCCCGAATTTCCAAATCAAATTCCTGAAGGAGTAAGATCCATCTAATAAGTCTAGGCTTTGCATCCTTCTTGGTCAACAGGTATTTCAAAGCTGAGTGATCAGAATAGATTATGACTTTTGCCCTTAAAAGATAAGATCTGAATTTTTCTAGGACAAAAACCACGGCTAACAATTCCTTTTCTGTGGTGGTATAATTCATTTGAGCATATGCAAGGGTGCGACTTGCATAATATATCACCACGGGACACTTGTTGATTCTTTGTCCCAATACTGCACCGATAGAATAATCAGAGGCATCGCACATGATTTCGAAGGGCAAAGACCAATCTAGAGATTGAAGAATCGGAGCTTTGGTCAAAGATTCCTTCAGAGAATTGAATGCCTTGATGCAAGATTCATCCATTTGGAAAGGGACATCCTTAGCTAGAAGAAGAGTTAGAGGCCGGGCAATTCGAGAGAAATTGTGGATAAACCGGCGATAGAAACTGGCATGGCCAAGGAATGAACGGATCTGTCTGACTGAGGTGGGAGGAGGAAGATTGGATATGAGATCGATCTTAGCTTTATCTACCTCTATCCCCCTTTCAGACACAATGTGGCCTAGAACAATGCCCTCTCGAACCATAAAGTGGCTCTTTTCCCAGCTAAGTATCAGATTGGTGTCAATGCATCTGGCTAGCACTTGATTCTAAGCAATTTTCCAAAGAATCCCCGAAGATTGAGAAATCATCCATGAAAACTTCGAGGAATTCTCCCACCATATCGGAGAATATAGCCATCATGCACCGTTGAAATGTGACTGGTGCGTTGCATAATCCAAATGGCATCCTCCTAAAAGCAAACGTGCCATAAGGGCACGTAAAGGTGGTCTTTTCTTGATCTTCCGGATAAATAGCCACTTGATTGTACCCGGAGTACCCATCTAAGAAGCAAAAGTACTTCTGGTCCGGTAACTTTTCCAGAATCTGATCCATGAATGGGAGTGGAAAGTGATACTTTTTAGTCATGAGATTCAGCTTCCGGTAATCAATGCACACTCTCCATCCCGTGGTGAGCCTAGTGGGTACCTCTTCTTCATGATTATTCTTAATAACCGTTAATCCAGATTTCTTGGGTACCACTTGAGTTGGGCTGACCCATTTACTGTCTGATATAGGGTAAATGATACCCGCATCCAGCCATTTCACAACTTCCTTCTTCACCACTTCTTTCATATTGGGATTAAGCCGCCTTTGCATCTCCCGACTGGGCTTAGAATTTTCTTCCATATAGATGTGATGCATGCAAATGGACGGGCTAATTCCCTTTAAATCGGCCACCGACCATCCAATGGCACCCTTGTGGTCTTTGAGGACCTCGGTTAATTGGGCCTCTTGCGGTGATGTGAGATTTGCCGCAATGATGACCGGGAGAGTTTGGTCCGGGCCCAAAAAGATATACTTGAGAGACTCAGGTAATGGTTTGAGTTCAAGCTCAGGAGGGTCTTCTAAGGATGGCAAAGCGGGCTCAGATTGTAAGACTGGTAAAGGTTCAACCTTGGGCCAAGATGTTAATGGGCCGGGAGAGTCCTTTAAAGTGTTGGCTTCCTCCAAAAGGTCATATGTGGACATCTCATTTTCTTCAACCATATTATCCAAGATATCAATAGTATGGCATTCTTCTTCATGATCTGGGTATTGAGATGTTTTGAAGACATTAATCTTGACCTTTTGACCCCCAAATGAAATGTCCATTATGCCAGTTTCACAATTTATATTAGCTTTGGCAGTGGCTAAGAATGGACGACCTAGGATGATCGGAGTGTGAATGAGTTCTTCAGGTAATGCCATATCCAGAATAAGAAAATCCATGAGAAAATAAGAATCATGAACCTTCACAATAACATCATCAATTAATCTCCGTGGAGTCTTCATAGACCTATCAGCCAACTGCAAGATGATGGGTGTGGGTTTTAATTCCCCGATATCAAATTTCTCATAAATGGCTATTGGTAAGAGGTTCACACTAGCACCTAAATCCAATAAAATTCTATCAAATGTAACTCCACCTAGGTCACATGAGATCAACGGTGCTCCAGGATCCTTCAACTTCTTGGGTAGATGATTCATCACAATCGCACTTACGTCTTCTGAAAGCCGAACCTTTTCGGGCGCCAATCTAAATTCTCTTCGTGGAGTACATAATTCCTTGAGAAACTTAGCATAAGCTGGCACATGCTTGATGGCATCAAGGAGTGGAATATTAATCTGGACTTGTTTGAATAAATCCAGCAACTCTTCATTCTGGGCCAGTTTCTTCCTAGCATTGGGCTTAGTGAACAAAGCATTTGGAAATGGCACCCTAGATTGATAAGAACTTGGGCCTTCATCTATCTTCCCTTTTCCTTTCGGGTCCTCCTCCAACTTTTCCATGTTGGGTTCAGCCTCACTCTCACTTTCAATTTCATGAGGCCCATCAGTGGAACCTTTGGCTAACTCTCGATTTGTATGTGGGTTTTCTAGACTTTTCCCACTCCTAAGGGCTGAAATGGCTTTAGCATTCTCAAATTGCGGCCCTTTAGGTTGTGGTAATGGGCCAGGCTGAGGTAAAAGGCCCGATTGCTGTGGAAAATCCGGAGGTTGATTCCTTGGATTGGCAATGGGTTGACTAGAAAGTTGACCCACTTCTCTTCTCATCGTAGCTTCAGCTAGTTGGCCCATTTGACTTTCCAATTTAGAAATGGATTGTTGCTGGGTCAAAATCAGTTGTTGGAGTTGAGTGAATTTGTCATCAAAGTTGGGCTGAGGAGGTTGTTGTTAAGTGGGTGGATGATGGTATTGGGTTGGTTGTCCAGATTGGAATGAGTGGTAGTGGGCCGGTTGACCTAATTGGAATGATTGATAATGGGCCGGTTGACCTAATTGGAATGATTGATAATGGGCCGGTTGACCTGATTGATATTGAGTCGGTTGAGAAAATTGGGCTTGAGATCCCCTAGCCTGAACATTTCCATAGAAATTAGATTGCTGTTGAAATGAATTTTGTGGCTTTTGGGCTTGATGCATGGGAGGATTGGACATTGGTAATGGGGCTTGCTGATTCTTCCAAGAGAAACTAGGGTGGTTTCTCCAGCCAGGATTGTAAGTATTTGGAATGGATCATTATTGGGCTTGGAGAATCCCTGGGCAGCCTGAACTTGTTCTTGAATGAATGGTGGAAGTTGGGCTGCGGTTGGGCATTCATTCACTTGATGGGTTGGACTTGCGCATAAGGCACAAATATCATGATTGGCAGAAGATGGGCCTTCATATAGACTAGATTGTGTTGGGTAAGTAGGCTCTTGTTTGTTTAAGGCCAAGAGTTGGTCTAATTTCTGGGCCAAGATGTCTACCTTATCCAATTTCTGATTAATCAGATTTATGTCCATTCTGGAGTCGGGTTCTCCATGGGCCTTGAGTTCATACATTCCAGTCCATTTAGATGGCCCAACAGACCTCTCATAAGATGATAATGAGGCATGATTGATGGAATTTTCACTTAACATTTCAAAAAGATTATAGGCCTTTTGAATGCAATGCAAGGCAATAAGCAAATCAATGCAGGGTGTGTTGATGCAATCATGAATGACTTGCTAAAATTGAAACACGTACCTTTCCCCCGCAATCTTCAACAATTTATGGAAATAACTGTGCAAGGAAACTAGCTCATGCTTTCCTAGAATGATGAATGCCTAGCATGGAAGGTTTCTAATCTGGAAATGAAGGTTTTTAAATTTGGATGTTCTTCTTTTGTTTCTTTTTTTAGTTAATGGAAACCTATATAAACTAGAAACTACAAAAATGGAAACTAACTAAAGTAAGGAAATTGAAACATAGAAAGTTGGAACACACTTACCATGATTTCGCTTTCCTTTTTTTTTTTTCAATATACCTGCAAAAAAATAAGAAAAATAAGGTTAGCTAAAGATTAATTACACTAAATCCAAGATAATCAAAATTAAAAATATAACTCTCCGGCAACGGTGCCAAAAATTGATCGTTCCAAATTGTGTGTCGTTAACCACTCACAAGAACGTTCGATCTAACTTTATTCGGCTCATTTAAATTAGATTTTGAAAATTAATAATGGTGAGTCCGAGTCGATCCACAGGAAAATAAGATCTTAATTTTGAAAACCTTGTGATTCTTAGTTATCTCAAAATAGGTGAGAATTTGAGTGAACTAATTACTTATTTAAACTAGAACTCAATTAACTAATGTTACCTAAAAATATAATTACGTAAACTAAACAAATCTCCTTTTTCTTTTTTTTAAACACAATCACATATGGAGAATAAGCACAACTAAAAAAATATAACAAAGACACCGTAATTTAACTATGTGTAAATCATTAATTATCTAAAAATCATGAAAGAAATTTCAAAATTTATGGTTTAATATCCTTAAACTAAATAACTAAACATTAAATACTAACTAACTAATCCTAATTAAATGACTGTGCTAATGGAGAGAGAAAGAGCAAGAGCAGCGGAAATCTGTGGGTTCTTTGTGGGAGCTGGCGCAGTAGACCGCTGAAGAGGAGGCTTGCTTGCTGGGTGCGGGTGCGTTGGAGTGCAGCTGCTGGCGTGCTTGGACGGGTGCAGTCGCTGGCTTCAGGTGCAGCGGAGGAGGGCATGTAGGTTTGCAGCCGGAGACCCGTGGCAGTGCGGTGGAGGCCCAGCTAGAGTGCGCTGGTGCTGCGGCTGAGAGGAGGAGGCGCGTGGGAGCGTGCTTCAGCTTCAGGCACAGCGGAGGACCAGCATGCATGCACGTTGGAGGCACGTGGAGCTGTTAGTCCGGCTGAGAGGAAGAGAACAGAGAAGAGCGAAAGAGAGAGGTGTGGGAGAGTTTGGGAATCCGGAGAAGAAGGAACTATGGAAAACGTGTGGGAGAGGCTGAGAAGAGGAGGAGAAAACCGAGAGGAAGAAGGAATAGGAATTTGGGAAACTGGAGAAGGAGCCGGAAATAATGGGTCTCGGCTGGAGAGAGAATAATATATAGAGGAAGAGAGACGTGGGAAAGAGAGAGGAAGGTGTGCGGAGGGAAAGAGGGAGAGACAGAGAAAAGGAAATAGAGAGAAGAGAAGGAAACAGAGAGAATTGGGTTCGTGAGGATCTTTTTTAAAGATACGGGAAGGAAGGTTTTTAAAAAAAAGAAAGTGGGGGAAGGGAAGGTGGCTGGTCCTTCTTGGGTTCTTTGGGCAAGAATTAGGGCAATATTAGGACATCAAATGACATTTTTACCCCTGCTTTAATCTTTTTGACAAAATGAAGTTGAATTTATTGAGATTCGAATCCTAGACCTCCCCTAGATTTCCGGAAACTCCACTAACTGCACTGCATCATCGGCATGTCCTGTTCACATAAAATAAATATAAATTAGCACATTATCATAGAAAAAATCATTATATTTATTTATTTCATCTCGATTTTGTCGAAAAACCGCAAATGCGCTATACTCCATTAATCACATGAAATGACGATGTTTTTAAGTCAGAATTTGACGAAATTGGTACCGTTAGACTTGGTACGCAATTATCTATCATTTCATGCTATTTTACAGATAAAAACATGAGTATGATGCGTTTGATTGCCTTTAAATGATGAATTTAACACTTTATCAACTGCTCTCGCCGGTACTGTGGCAGACGACCTTCTCTGATGAGACGGTCAATCTCCTCCCGAAGGTGTCGGCATTCATCAGTTGAATGGCCGATTTCCCGATGGTACTCGCAGTATTTACGGGGGTCCCTTCGGCGAGGGTCAGTCTTGATGCGCTTCGGCTGTCGGAGCATGCCTTTCACCTCCATGAGCATCCGGGAGGGGGGAGCAGGTAGTGGCAAATACTGTTGTTGTGGATCTCGGTGCTTGTCTCGATCCCATTCTTCCCTCCAGTATCGCTTGCGAGAGGGTTCCTGATCTTCTGGGCGAGGACGAACCACTGGAGGGGCAGGCACTGATACTGCTTCGGCGGTACTCTTGCCCTTGGACATCATCAGGGCTTCCCGGTTGATGTATTTATGGGTCCGAGCCACGAGGTCCTGGAAGGTGGAGGGATGGCGCTTCCCGATAGAGCTGAGAAGCCCTTCGTCCATGCACCCACTGATTACGGCTGAGACCGCAGTCGAGCTATCCAGGTTTGGGATTTGGGCGGCTTCGGCCCGAAACTTGGTAAAATATTCTTGGAGGGTCTCGGTAGGTCCTTGCCGAATGGCTAGCAGACTGGCCGAGGTTTTGCACTGCCATGTGGCATCGTAAAATTGGTCGATGAACAGTTGGCCTAACTGAACTAGAGAGTGGATGGAATTGGGGGCCAATGTCTCGAACCAAGTCAGGGCTATTTTTTCAAGAGTGAGGGGGAAGAGACGGCAGCGGACTGCCTCGGAAACCCCTCGGACAGAGAGGTAGGTATTGAACCTCTAGAAGTGGCAGACCGGATCTGTCATTCCATCATAGAGAGGGCCTTTCGGCAGTTTAAAGTTGGGAGGTACCTCAATGGCCAGAAGCTCTGGCGAGAACGGAGTCTGCTCCAGAATGGTGCTGGCGAGGGGCGCTCCGTATGGCCGAGATACCATCTGTTGTATTTCCTTCCTCATTGCCGTCAGCCGCCGGTCCAGGTCCGGAGTGGTTGAAGTGGTGACCGAACGTCCTTCGGTCTTAGTTGGATGAAATCCGGACGAAGCATAGTCCTGCTCTGTCATGATGTGACTGGCGCGAGGGGCTCGGGCAGGTGGTGCAAATGGCTCGCTGCAGGCCGTGGCGGCCTTGTCGGGGAAGGCCTGCGAGGGTGTCGGCTGCAGCCTCGTAGCTTGAGTAGGACAGAATGGGGGAGGCGGTACCTGCTGCGGGAGCTGACCCAGTAACCCTATATGCTGGGCGATGGCAGACACCATATCTCGCAAAGGTGCCAAGGAAGTAACAGTGGCGGCCAACGTCGCCACCTATTGCTGAAGCTCTTCCACCCGGTTGTCCCTGAGAGCGACGGACTCTGGTATGACAGGGAGGGCAGACCCTTGAGGAAGAACAGACGGGGCACCTTCGGAGTGGAGTGCCGGCACCGGAGTTGCTCGCGTCTCCTCTTCGTCTTGTCCGGATCGTCTAGTCACCGGACGATGAGACATGACTTCTTGTTAGTTTCCTATAGATGGCGCCACGTGATGTTGCCGAAGCTTACCACGGTCGGATTCTGAGAGTGGAACCCGAAATTGGATTGGATCGATGAAGAGGACTGATGGGGATCCGGGACGAGATGAGGGCGGAGACGGGGCCGAGGATCCGAGGCCGAGAGGCACCCAGGTGAAGGCTCGCTCGGAGCGAAGCCGAGACTCCTTCGGCCGAGGCGGACCAGCCTGCAAAAGGCGTCGAGACCGGGGGGAGAAAACCCGAGATTGGCGGCCGAGACCGACTCGGAGAGGTCGGCGAAGATTCAAACCGAAGCCCCTGCAGATGGAGGAAGAAGAAGAAGAACCGGTCAGTAGGAGTCCCGGGCTTCGGCCCAAAGGAACCCCCTCTGACGGCTAAGTTAGCTTCTGAAGAAGATTCGATTCAGAAGGGAAGTAAGAAAAGGCAGCTTTAATTCTTTTGGACTGTTGTCCTTTTGGTCTAGCAGACATACCTTTGGCAATAAATAGCCGTGTATTTATAGCGGAGGATAGAGGTTGCTTAGTGGTGGCAACCGATATACGACTATGTTTTGGTTTACTGATAAACCGCCATAGCGCCTAACCCTCCCACCGGAGTGGGCCGGATACGGCTACTGGGCCGAGGGCTGCTGGGCCGCTGATGGGCCGAGGACCACTGGGCTGCTGTTGGGCCGAGGGCTGCTGGATTGCTAACGGGCCGAAGGCTGCCAGTGGGCCTCTACTGCTACTGCTGTTGGGCTGATCCCAGCGTTTGGGCTGTTTTAATGGGCCGAATCGGATTCTCCCCCATCAACCGCGATGCCTTGGGCTTTAGAGATTACCACAGGAGTTTGATGTGCCAAACTCCATTTGTGCCATTCATGGACAACTGGCCTCCCACATCGTTCCCTTTCTATTTCCTAGAGCAAATAATAGATGCCTTTCAGGGAGGGTGTGACTTTGTCCTTGGTACAACGGTGGTCACATTCTCCCCCCAAGATGTCACTTTGATTTTGGGAGTACCATGCACAGGCGTTAAAGTGCACCATTACGGCTCAAAGGATCATCCTTCCCGACTTCGGGAACGTTTTGGCGAGAAAGTAGTGTTCGAGAGAAAGATCATACGGGAGCTAATTCACAGTCTTGTAGGCTCCGATGATGAGGTAGATGTAGCCGACACAGTTCGGTTGTGGATACTCCTACTATTCTCTACATTTTTGTGTCCAGTAACTCAGCATAGATGCCCCCGTCAGCTACTGCATTATTTGGATGACCTACAGTCACTTAGTAAATATTCCTGGGCAGTGGCATTTCATCAACTCATCATGCACAAATTTGATGTCCTGTTACGTGCAGTAAAGGACAAGAGGAGTGGCAGGAAAACTATAGGAAAGAGAAGTCATGGGGGAGGTGAACCAACAGGAAATATATTCTTCTATGGTTGCTCAGCTGCCTTAGCGGTGTGTATTCTATTAGTTTTACTATTCTTTGTATTTGATGTTGTATCATTTTACATATCATATAATATATTTTTAACTCATTTTGCACGTATTTGTAGGTGTGGTTTATGGAGCATACCTACATTCGGCAGCCACTAAACAGGTCTGCATTTCTCCGTGTATTTCGGTGGCCATCTATGAATGTACGAAAATTTGCGTGGACATCAGCCACCTTGAGAACAAATCAGGTAATATTCACCCATGAAATGTGACTAAATCCACGTGCATTGATGTTATCTTTTTTCTTAGTAACAACGTGATCTAAATACTTTCAAATAGGTTGTTGAGAAATTGGAGGTGGAGCCCGCTGAAAGGTGGCTCCTTGGGATGGGGGAAGAAAGCAGAAGGGAGGAGCCAGCCACCTCTAATGCCATCGAGACATTGACACGCCAAGTTACGACGCTTGTTGACATGGTCAAATGTCTAGATGAGAAGCATGCAAGGGAGTTGATGGAGGTTCGAAAACAAATAGATGCCCGATTTGATCGTTTGGAGAGCAAAGTTGATGCTCTTTTCGCACAAGTAAGGGCTTTGGGTCATGAACATGGGAAGGGGGAGGTGCCTACAATGGGTGCCGCAGTTGAGGAGGAGGGAGAGCATGCAGGGATACATGGACTTGAAGAGGAAGGGGACCTCCACGACGGGGCTGCATGCGTTGGTACGGAATCGGGAGAGCACCTTCATGAACAGTTGGAAGCATCTGCTAAGGTTGAGCATAAGGGAAAGACTAAATCTTTGCGTATGTTTAAGAAAAAGAGGACTGCTGGACCCAAGATGGTTATTTCTGAAGGGACAATGGTAAGTGGACTGTTAGAAAGTTAGTTTACTTATTTTCTTCTTATTGTGATTCATGTGTACTCTAATGCAGGCATCTCTGAAGAAGGAGGAATATGAATTTTCTGGGAAGGGTCTTCTAGGAGTGAACGATGAGGCGGTCATTCACACTTTTTTATCATCTAACATGACCGAGTAAGTAAATTTCTATACATTTACTACATTCATCTACTTTGGGAAAAAAAGTGAACACTGGAGGAAAAGTTTAGCAGTGACAAGAGAAAAAAAAATGATAAAGATGAAAAAAAAGCATGGAAGGAAATCTCTTTTTCACGTTTCATGTATATTCTCTACAAAACTCTAGGGGAACTTTAGGAGTCACAAAAGATTACTCATGTCTTCTTACTTAGAGAGGCCGGAGCCATCCCTCCACCACCTCTTCTTGTCTAGGAATAGTGCTGCATAGTGGGATATGGGCTTCCATAGTAATAGATGCATGTATGCCGGAACTAGAAACCCGCATACTGGGATATAGGCTTACATGTTGAACTGGTTTTAGGGGGAAAAAAAAAAAAGGAAGGGAGGAAAAAAAGGTGGAAATCCTAGAGATTCAGCAACATTTAGAAATTTTTTTGCAGCTCTGAGAGGCGATTTGCACTTTTGTGGGAATTTAACAAAAAGGAGTAAGAACATGGAGCATTCAAAATCTAGAAGGGGTTTCTCGAACACATGCGTGGGCTTTTTTCCCTTTTATTCTCTCTCTGTTTCATAGAATCAACACCCCATTCAGACAAAAAGGAAAATGGAAAGGGAAGGGAAGAGATTAAGCAGACTTTAGGAATTTTAAACACTTTGCCTACCCTTTTGATTATTTCCTCTTGCCCTCCTCCCCCATTTATTATGCTTGGTGTTGGTGTAGGTTAAAGTGGTAAAAGGAGGAAAAAAAAGGGCATCATAAATACCGTTGATGGTGGTTGACTTTGTGTTTTTTTTACCACACTGTTCGATTCAGAAAAGGGGCCTCTTGCTTCTCCCTTTTAATGTCAGTGCTTGTAGTATGAAATTTCTATACGAATTTTGTTGTACGAGTGTCATACAAGTTTTTTTTTTTTGCATAGGCTGTTTCATTAGAGAATGTTAACTTTTTTTTGTCAAGTATGGAGATGAAAATGGTTTGTGAAAGAGAATACCAGAAAATGGGTGGCAACTGTTTTGGAAATATGTTTATATTCGAAAGTTTAATGTTGTCTTCTTTAATGGAAGTTATGAAGTTCTATAAGAATGCACTGTGTTACTACATTTTTAAATTGTCTTCCTTAATCAGCTTTTTTATAGAGGAAAGCTTGCATCTCATCTTGTTCTGTGGTCTTTGTCTTTGAAAAATTACAGTTTTCTTTTAGTACACCTATGTCAGTTCAAAGCTTCATAGCTTCATACATGGACGTTCGGATATTTTCAGCATTATCCTTAGAGGATAATCATTTATCCCTCCATTCTTGAGACATCTAGGCCCACTCAGTCATCTACCAAACACAACAGACTCATTTTGTGTCCATTTCCCATTGCATATGAGAATTAGTAGTTTGAAACTTCCTTCATTAGAGCTGTAACTTACTGAAATTTCCCTTTCATTTCAAGTAGGAGAGTAAAAACATATTTTAGATATTGATCCATTTTCCATTACATGTCTTTTATGTATGGGTATGTGTTTACATTCTGCCTTCATGTTGTCAGTGAACATGTTGTCTTGAGCACTACATAGGGTGCGAATTTCACAAGATTACACGTGTCCCATTTATTATCTGGACAAATGACACACGATGATGTAAGTATTGTATGTTAACATTGACAATTGGTAGTAAATTAATATTAGATTCATTCTTGTAAACACACGTACATATACACCTTTGCAGTTGATTGATTATGCTGTGCATAGGATCAAACAGAGGCAATTACAATCTCCTGATAGTTACAAAGCGTGGGGCTATTTGTTTACCATTCATCGAAACAAGGTATATATTGTTAAAAAGAACACGGCCGCCAAAGCAGAATGCCTTATGAAGCTATTTAAGGAGTTCAGTACGGATGAGGCGTTAGGAAAAGTTGACTTTGTTTTCTTTGTGCTGCACTCCTCAAACCATTGGTATCTACTTACCCTTGATACACAGAGGAGGTACTTCACATCATATAATTCTATCAAAGGAGATGTATTACATAATGCCACAGCACGGTCTTGGGTAATGAAGTGTTTGACTTATTAATCTGTGACTATATTCCTTTTTACTATTATTTGTATGACATTTCCTTGATTATCTTTGCAGGTTCTCATCATCAAAAAGTACTTCCAACTCGCTGAGGTGCAAAGTGAAATAAAAAATTGGAAATTGGAGTTTGACGAATCATGCGCATCTCAGCCCCCTGATAGTTTGGATTGCGCGATGTATGTGGTGAAGTTCATAGAGGCATTGACAGTAAGGAGTACAATGCCTCAGATGGACATTACTGCAGACGATATTGCACGATTGAGGCGACAGTTGGCAGTCGACATGGTGACCATGGGCGCTCAATGAATAGCCTTCAATCGGATGTATTTGGATTGGTTATCTTCTGAGAACTTTGTAGAGCATGTTGTCACTCACACTTGTGTTATTCTCAGGGGTATGCCCCGGTGACGTGATATTTTCAGGAGTATGCATCGGTGTGACCTTGTAAATGATTCACTTTAATATTTTCTGGTGTGACCTTGTAAATGATTCACTTTAATATTTTCTACCTTGTGTTGTTGTGTTGCTCATGGATCTTGCAAGCTTCTGTCTGTGAGTAGTTTATGTAAAAAGAAACCTGTGTTGTGATGTTACTAGATACTTTTTATATGTTTGTGATTCAGGTTACAATTGACAAGTACACGTTAACATTGAAAATTGCAGGTTAACATTGATAAATACAGGTTGCTCATGGGTCTTGCAAGCTTGTGTCTGTGATTAGTTTTTGTAGAAAGAAACCTGTGTCTGTGATGTTACATATACTTTTTTGTCTCTGTGATCCAGATTACAGTTGACAAATACAGGTTAACATTGAAAATTACAGGTAAGTATTCTCAAATACAGAGGTAACATTCATAAATTAATGTATGCACCCACAGGATAATTTTGACAAATATAGGTTAACATAGAAAAATATAACTCTGTATTCACAAATACCGAGTAAGATTGACAAATTAATATAGGCATTGAGAAGATAAGATTGACAAATACACGTTAGCATTGAAACTTACAGATAGGTATTTACAAATACCGCGTAAGAATGACAAATTAATGTACGCATTAAGAGGATAACATTGACAAATAAACGTTTAGACTGTCAAATGTGAACTAAGGCATTAATCACTATGGCCCTTTACTTGTCAATGTTACTCCGGGATTGTCAATTTCATTTTGTATTTGTCAGTAATAATATGTATTTGTCAATATAAATCAAAATAATGTTACTATGTGTTTGTCAATATCCGACAGCATTTGTCCGGGTTACTGTCTATTTATGAACACAGACCCGTATTTATGAATGTTATCCTCTACTATTCAATGTTACTTTGTATTTGTCAATCCTACTTGGATTTGTCAATGTCAATCTATACGAGTGAATGTTAGTTTGTCTTTGTCAATCTTACCTATCATTTGTCACTTTTACTCTCTATTTACAAATAAAAACAGCGCATTTGTCAATGTTAGTTGCCAATGTAAAGGTTGCCAATATTATCCTTGTGCATATGAGAATTTTGACAAATACAGGTTAACATAGAAAAATACAACTCTGTATTCACAAGTACCGAGTAAGATTGACAAATTGATATAGGCATTGAGAAGATAAGATTGACAAATACACGTTAGGATTGAAAATTACAGATAGGTATTTACAAATACCGCGTAAGAATGACAAATTAATGTACGCATTGAGAGGATAACATTGACAAATAAACGTTTAGACTGTCAAATGTGAACTAAGGCATTAATCACTATGGCCCTTTACTTGTCAATGTTACTCCGAGATTGTCAATATCATTTTGTATTTGTCAGTAATAATATATATTTGTCAATGTAAATCAAAATAATGTTACTATGTGTTTGTCAATATTCGACAACATTTGTTCGGGTTACTGTCTATTTATGAACACAGACCCGTATTTATGAATGTTATCCTCTACTATTCAATGTTACTTTGTATTTGTCAATCCTACTTGGATTTGTCAATGTCAATCTATACGAGTGAATGTTAGTTTGTCTTTGTCAATCTTACCTATCTTTTGTCACTTTTACTCTCTATTTACAAATAAAAACAGTGCATTTGTGAATGTTAGTTGCTAATGTAAAGGTTGCCAATATTATCCTTGTGCATATGAGAATTAGTATTTATCAATGTAATACAATATGTGTCAATTATACGTAGTATTTGTAAATTTAAAATTTATCAATGCTAGTATATGTTCGTCAAGATTAACCTGCATTGGTTAATGTTAGTATGTACTACTCGATCTTGTGTTTATCATTATTAGTTTCTATTTATCAATAAAAACGCCATATTTATCAATGTTAGTTGTGACTATAAAGGTTGCCAATATTATTTTTTATTTATCAATATTATCCTGTATTTATCAATGTAATCTTATATTTGTCAATCATATGCTGCATTTGTAAATCTAAATGTTTGTTATTTCTACTGTAAGTTTGTCAAGATGACTATGCAGTTGTCAATGTGAGTCAGTGCTAGTCGATATTAGTTTGTGTTTGTCAATGTTACCATAAATTTGTAAGTATTAATATTTATTTATTAATATGAACGTCATATTTGTCAATATTCATTGCCAATTTAAAGATTGCGGATATTATTCTTTATTTCTCAATATTAGTCCGTATTCATCAATGGAAACCTATATTTGTCAATTATACGATAGATTTGTAAATGTAAATGTTTGTCAGTGTCAGACTATATTTATCAATACTAGTCGACTTTAGTAAACATTAACCTTCATTTGTCAATGTTAGTCTCTACTACTTGATCTTATTTTGTGTTTGTCGATTTTATATGGAATTTATCACAATTAGTCTATATTTATCAACCTAAATGTGTTATTTATCAATCGTAGTTGCCACTGTAAGGCTTATTAAAATTATCGTATACTTATCAACAGTAGTCAGTATTTATCGATAGAATACCATATTCGTCAGTCATAATCTGCATTGTAAATGCCAACGTCTCTCAGTGTCAGACTCTAGTTGTCAACGCTAGTCCATTTTAGTGAAGATTAACATGTATTTGTCAATGTTAGCCTGTGCTAGTCGATCTTAGTTTGTGTTTGTCGATTTAAGCTGTAGTTTGTCACCATTACCCCATTAGTTTCTATTTATCAATATAAACGCCGTTTAGTTGCCACTGTAAGGGTTGCTAATTATCAATATTACTTGTTAATATTACTTCGTATTTATCAATAGAATACCTTATTTATCAATGGTACACTGCATTGGTAAATGTAAATATTTCTCGATGTCAGCTTTTATTTATCAATGATAGTCTATGTTTATCAATTTTTCTTTGCGTTTGTGAATGTTAGTCTACACTAGTCGATATTACCTGAAATTTGTCAACATAACTCTTTATTTATCAACATAAATGCGTTATTTATCAATCTTAGGTGCTACTGTAAGGCTTGCTAAAATTATCCTTTACTTATCAATATTAGTCCGTAGTTGACAATAAAATTTCATATTTGTAAATCATACTCTGTATTTATAAATGTAAAAGTTTGTCAGTGTCAGACTCTGTTTGTCAATGCTAGTCTGTTTTGATCAAGCTTAACCTGCATTTGTCAATGTTAGTTTGAACTAATCGATTTTAGTTTGTGTTTGTCAATCTTACCTAAAGTTTGTCATCAATAATCTCTATTTATCAACATAAACGCCGTATTTATCAATAATAATTGTCACTGTAAGACTTGCTAAAAGTATCAATATTACTCTGCTTTTGTCAATATTACTATGCATTTGTCAATACTCTCCTGTATTGGTGTCTATAGGTTGCAGTATTTATGAACACTACAGGAATGTGTATGCATGCCCTCAACTGAGTATAGATACAGCTGTAACCTGTATAACGAGGTTGCATATCTTTAAAAGCCTATAAAACAATGAAAAAAAATTGATTTTAATTCAGACTTGAAACACAAAAATTTAACATTCATGAATAGAAAACACATATGTCAACTTTTCCTTATATTACTTAAAATTTCACATTCACATACAAAGATGTATTACATACAAGTCAAGAACGTATGTATATTGCTTGAGAAATGTACATTCACATACAAAACTTGTATTAAATTTTCACATCACATACATACACTCACACACAACTTTTTCCCTATATAGCCATATAGATAATGTATGTCCATCTCAACATCATCTTTCACAAAAATATATAGCTGCAAGGCATATAAGCATGCGCCACCAAAAAGGCTTATGGACAACCATCAATTTATATGTTGCTGCATTGTCTCCTCCGCAACATCACTGTTCGTTGTTTCCATCATCTGGATGTTGCTCTCAACAGTAGCGTTGTTAGTCTGAGATGCCTTTTTACATTTTTTCCTAAGTTTCTCAAGAGAGCTCTGAATCTTTTTTTCTCTTTTCCGACCTTTGGTAACTGATCTTGGAGGATCTTTAATAGGTCCATTTATGTCCACGACAGTGAGCATGGATTTGTCTGATTCGGTGGCAGCTATCAACTTATTCATCAGTTTAGGAATTTCATCCACAACTACATCAAATCTAAGTTTTGATAGAGACCCAGCCTCGGCAACCTTCATGAGACGGTGAATTAAATTGCCGTACCTTACAGAGTTTGAATTTTGCAAGTCATTCTGAACATTAGAGTCATCAATTGCTGAACGATACCTCATTTCTTTTGTCCACCGCTGCATAAAATATCTTTCGGGAATCATATTGATGCTGTAAAGAAGAAATGCCATCAATGCATGTCTACATAAATATCCTTTGAATTGGAAACAACGGTAAAAGCATGATACAGTTCCTTCTTTCCGATCACATGATACGGTGTACTCCTTCACAATTTTCTTAACTCTGTCTTTAACTTTCTCCCGTTCAAATGACTTCACCCTTAAGACACATGTACATTCGTCAAGTTGAATAATGGTAGGATGACAAGCAGCAACATGTATAACCTCTTGCTGAAATTTTTTGAAAATTTGCCTCGTGTAAATGTTGGCAGCTTGCTTCTCAAAAGGCGAGGATGTTGTTAAGTAAGCTATCGTTTCTATGGATTTAACATCCGCTTGATTCTCTGCATCATATCTTCTGTCAATTGCAACTGTATACTTTTCAATGAACTCAACAAGTGTGGTCTTTGAGTGCACAAATCCATCAAAGAAATGATTAATGCTCTCACTACGTTGCGAGGTTGACATTCCTGTACAATCATATTATATCTAGTCCATTTATCAGATTCAAAATACAAGTTAAGGCAAAAAAAATGCAGCTTAAAATTGGCAACCATAAATTAACATTGATACATGATTGGAGTGACTAACACATGTTCACCTTGTCAAATATATATGTTCATTGACATATATAACCTAAGAAATGCTCATCAAATTGACAAACACAGAGTATTGTTGAAAAATACATATACAAATTCAGACTGACAAGTCCATATGAACATTCATAACTATAAATAATGAAAAGTTATCATGATTTGTAAAATAATGATGAAGTAATGAAATATACCTGCGAAGAATGTATCTTTTAAGAACACTGGAACCTACTTCGCACGACTTTCGTACAATCCATTGAACCAGCCATTATTTTTGCATGCTTCATACTTACACAACAATTGGTCCCACCGTTCTTCAAATTCATGAGTAGAAAGAGAATCGTATATACATTCATCAAAGTCTTCCATAAAATCAGGATGAGTAGTGCATATATGACCAATCTTTTTAGGTATCTTTTGCAAAATATGCCATAGGCAAAATCGATGCCGTGCATCAGGGAAGACCTCAACAATCGCTACTTCAATGGCCTTATCTTGATCAGTGATGATTGCCTTTGGTGCAACACCATCGTTGGCTTGTAACCAACTACTAAAAACCCATATGAAAGATTGCACTTTCTCATTTGATAGTAAGGCATATCCAAGTAGGATGGATTGCCCATGCTGATTTACTCCGACGAATGGTGCAAAAGGCATTTCATAGGTATTTGTGAGAAAAGCAGTATCAAAACATATGACATCTCCAAAATATGTGCATGCGGTCCTTGCCCTTCCATCAATCCAAAATACATTCCTTAGTTGTTGGTTGTCATTCAAATCTATGACATAAAAGAATGACGGACTCTTACTCTGCATTTGTAGAAAATGGGTCATCATTATCTTGGCATCACCTTCCTTCAATTGACTTTGTCGTTCTCTATCTAGGAAGTTTCTACAATCCTTTTAAGTAAATTGTAACTGTCGAACACCACCCTTTCTTCTCGCAATACAGGACACTATATTTGATGTTGATATTCCCACACTATGCAAATTCTTTATTTCTACCTTTTCAGGCGTGCATATCCTTCGGTGTGACCGCAAGTATACAGCAGCCATTGGAGACAATCTATGATTATGCTCAAGTAGAACATGGTATGCAATCCACTTTCCGCTACCTTTATCTAACTTCACTTTCATGCCTGCTTTGCAATCAACTTTTGTACTATCTCGATGACATAAAGCTTTTGGATCTCTCCTACTCTGTCCATTCTTCCAGCAACCAAACATCTTGTGCGTACAAGACCCACGTGTAAACTTGTTATGGACAGTAGATATACCAAATCCTACATGTCTAGCATAGGTGTTATAAAAGCAGCTCGCATCTTCAGCCGTATCAAAGTTCATGCCAGTGCATGGTTCTACAATATTGGCATGCTCATCATCATTTTTCTCCTTTGTAGGAGTCTTATTATGCGAGGATAATTCCGAGAAAAAATATAAAGAAACAATTAAAAATATAAAATTGAAGGTTATATTGAACAATACAAGTTCCTAATGAGGCATGGGTCTTACATCATTGACAAATATATTTTTGAATTGAAATGTGTCCATCAAAAATTTTAATTCTTACGTGTCACTATCACCCTATATTTGTTAATCTCAAACAATTATTCTTAATCCAAATACCTATTTGTCAACCTTACTATGTGTTTGTTTGTTAACCCTAATTTATTTGTACTTTTACCCTATATAATCTACGTTAGCCTATGTTTCACAATCAAAAGTTGTATATGTCAATCTGAAGTTATATTTCTCAAATCGAATTGTATACTTGTAATAGTTGTCATAACTTGTATTTATTAGTACTACCTTAGGTCAATCCGCTGTTGTATACTCGTCATAACTTGTATTTATTAGTACTACCTTAGGTCAATCTATAACTTTGTTTGTCAATCTTACTCTATACAATCAAACTTACACTTGATAACGTAAATTATATTTATCAGCGATATCATATACTTGTCAACCCGAACATTTACTTATATATCCTAGCATGTATAGTCAATGATAACCTGTATTTATTTTTCTTATCCTGTATATGTCAATCCAAAATTATATTTCTCAATCACATTCTATAGTTGTCCATAGAAACTAGTTATTTATCAATGATAACTATATTTATCAATGTTATTTTATATTTCTTAATCTCATCCTGTCATTGTGAATATGACATTGCGTTTTTTCAATTTTGAAGCTGTATTTGTAAATCTTATTTTCTACAATCAAAATTGAATTTATGTCACAATTCAAACTTCTATTTGTCAATATCGTCATCCATTTACCACTCCAGATTTTGCATGTGTGGAGAAAAATATGAAAGTTTCAATTATAATTTACATCAATTTCAGTAAATGTGTAACCAAGATCCTTGAGTAAATCTGTAGCGACGACTTGCGTGCTTGCACTAGCCTTCGTTGTCAATCGACCCTCCCTTGTTTTTGCAGGAGTCTTATTCTCCACTTCTGTTGTGTTTTCCATTGAATGTGCTGACAAACAATAAGAAATAATAATAATAAAAAATCAGAAATACAAGGTTGCATTGATGTTAACAAATTTAATAATAAACATAGTACATATACTAACCAGTTTCTCCAGTTTCTTCGGATAATGCTGTCAGTTGTAAGTTCTGTATGCTTGGCTCTGCTGATGACATAAAAGGCAAGTACACAGGAGCAGGAACTTGCATTTGCACAACTGTCGGTAGCACAACGTTTGGCATCATAGAAGTGGACGCTGGCATGTGCCACCGAAAGATGGGCCGCTGCATATGTACAAGGGGGGTGGAAACTGCATGTGAACAATTGGGTTGGACATGTACATCTGCAAACTATTGGTCAGCTGCACTCCATGTCCTTCTATCTCGCTGCTCAGCAACAATGTCTCTTCTCTTCCATTCTCCTTTGTAGGAGAAGGGTGGTCCGGTCTCCTTTCCCCCATAAGAGGTATGTGCAAAGTGGAGGTGTGGAATGTGAAGAACAGGGCTTGCCTAGCTAGCTCTCGCAACCTGCGTGGAGGTGGGCAACTGACAAACAAGCGAGCAGGAACAGGGATCGGCGTGGATGGCGGGAGGACTAATACGAACCAGCAGGGAACATGGACCGCCGTAGATGCAGGAGGCGAGTAATTTCCACAGTCTCTCGCAACCTGCGTGGAGGTGGGTGACTGACAAACAAGCGAGTAAGAACAGGGATCAGCGTGGATGGCGGGAGGACAAATACGAACCAGTAAGGAATAGGGACCGCCGTGGATGCAGGAGGCGAGTATTTTCCACACGGTCGGCTACCTACGATCGCGATCACCTTGCTACCTTCAGAACAGGGCTTGCGTGGAGGTAGGCAAGTGAGGAAGATGGCGGGGCGGGAGAACCGGCACGAACAACCAGGAATAGGGACAGGCGTGGAGATAGGAGGCGAGTAATATCCAAGCGGACATGGACGTGGGAGGACTGCCAACTTCACACGCGCCTAGCTGTGGTCGCCCAGCTACCTTCACAAGCGCACATGGACGTGGGAGGAATGGCAGTCCGCCGGAGCAGAGGAGACGCGAAACGGGCCGGGGTATGTCAGCGACGCAGGTCCGCTTCACCTTCGCTTCCTCCGCTCTCTTCCGCTTCCGGCCGCGTCCCACCTCTAGCTTCGTTGTTTCCCACGTGGATGGCGATGGGTGAGAAAATGGCATTTTGGGTAGAAAATGTTCAAACGCTCCGTAAATTTCAAACGGACAGGACGGGGTACTCATTACGGTGCAGGATTTGACGGGGGCGGATCCGGGCAGGCGATTGGCGCAGCGGGTGTCCGGATGTCAGCGTTGGGGCAGCAAACGTGCCGATGTCAGCATTCCCAGCTGGCCTTCAACGCCACGTGGTCCAACCGCACCCAGTTGTGCGTTGTGACTGGGCGTTGCTGCACACCCAGTTGTGCAGCAAGCATTTCTCATTTAGAACCACCTCTATTTAGAACCATACTAAGTTAAAGAAACGTGCATGGCACGTGTACTTACAATGTTCAAAATAAATAAACCCTACAACCTTCAATAATCTCGCATTAGGTAACGAGTTTGATTTTAAAAAGTTATTATAATTTTTACTAATGCCAAAAATAGATGGTTATTATAGTTTTCAACAAAGGAATACAAGTCAAGAAGAGAATTAGATTCATAGAATTGGATTCATAACTAATGATAATAGAATTACTAAAGAGTCTTGCCCTAAGTAATCATTGCACTATTGCATGGGAGAAAAATATGGACAACAAAATATAATGTGTAGTTTGTTGAGAGAAATATAATTAATTTAAAACTTTAATGTTAAACAAACATAAATTATTATTCATGTCGATGGATCGAAATCTCGTCTACCACAATCATAACCCTCTATCTACGATCAGAGGGTCAAGGCTTAGTTGTCTCTGCAAAAGAGAACACTGTTAAGGGCCCCTAGTAGTGATCCGAGAGAACCCCCTCCGATGTTTAAGTCAGAAAGCTAGGAGATTTAAGAGAGAAGCTAGAGAGAGCTAGGCCGATACTTACGTACCTTTTTCTATTGAGTAGGGGGTCCTTATATAGTAGTGCAGAGTCTTAGCAAAAGTCCGATTCCCTCTATCTGCGATCAGAGGTCGAAGGTGGTTCCGAACTGAAAAGGACTGTTTATTGGAATCCAGTCCCAAATCGGACCTCTGGATCCACCCTGGACATGGTCGAATCAGTACTAGGAAGGGTGAGACTTCCTTGGTTTGAATCATTTCTTGAGTGTGGCGAGACTCCTAGTCAGATCAGGTAACCTTCGGCAGTATAGATCTGAGATAGTTCCTGATCATGTAGGTGTATTTCATGAGTCATGGGATAGAATATAAAAAGATGATTTTGTGTGCCCAAATAGTGCTATATTGATAGCCTAGTCTTGGACTTGTTGGGTCAGCCCACGGGCCTTCTTGGGTAGGCAAAATTCTTATCCTTTACTTGCCCCCTAGCTTCTTGACGTAACCTGTTCGTCGAGGGGCGAGTCATATCCTCTGCATGTACCTGTTGGGAGACGTCTCTTAATGTTCTTGTTCACGGCTCTTCGAGGAGTCCCTTCACCCATTGCGTCTCCTCGGAGTGGGTAACGTACGGTATATGGACTTCGTTGGGCACGTTATAACCCTTCGGAGGGGAGGATTACCATTAGTGCTCCAGTGAACGCTAGTTCTTGTAGGAGCCATGGATTACATTGCGAAAGTTGCTGAGGATCATGGCATGATGGGGCCTTTGCGAGCTACAGCAGAGCTCCACACCGAGGTTTAGAGGACCTATCGTATTTCAGATATGTTATGCTTAGTGGTCCTATCTGCCAGGGACCACATCTTCTCAGAGCATTAGGGCTCCTTTGCCATTCATATGGCCATGTTCGAGGTAGGCTGCCCGTGACACCTTTCATTGTACAATTATTGCAGTTTTTCCAGATTGCTCTAGTCGAGTTGTTGCCAAATTCCTAGAGGATGGTCGTCGATTTTGCCACTTGATCTGGGACATAGGCTACTCGGGGGTGACGGTGGATATATTCCGGTATCTCTTTTGCGCTCGGCAGTGTGCCACCTTGGGACGCCGCGGCTTCGCTCAGTTTAAGGTTCAGGAAAGGACACAAGTGCTGGGTTCCCTATGCAGGGTGAAAATATACCTTTTTTTGGGTCGAGGAGGGTCCTCATCGGGAATGGCCCTTCCCACTGGTCTTCCTGGACCTTTCCGTTAGTGCTCCCTTGGAACAGGGGATAACCTTGCTTCCGTATATGGATGCGCACGTCCTTGTACTTATTTTGGTGGGACCGCCTATTGCTATCAGCTCGCGGGTCACAGAGAAGGTGCTGCGGTGTGCTGACTTGTCCGCACCTCCAGATGAGGAGGAGGAGGGCCCGATTGGAAGTCCATGCGGCGATGTTGTCTTGATCAATCATCTGGGTAGGTGCCGGCTATAGGCATTTGCTGGTTGAGCGGTGAAGGATGCGCCCCCCTTTTTTTGTACCTTGTATGCTGCCGCTCTTTGCAATATAACAAACTCTTCAGTCCTACGATCCACATTATCCTTTTCTATTTTATTGTTGTGAGGTTATGAGTTGGTTGTTTGGACAGTCACTTCCCTTGTGACGTTTGTCAGTATGGGCTCGGTTCACCTGATGGAGGTCATGGGATTGTTCGAGAGGTGCCATGCCTCCCCCATCTGGTGTTTTTCTATAATTGACGAGTGACCCTAGAGAGATCACGGATGTTGCCCCCAGTCTCTTGGCTTATGAAAGGGAAACTTAGTCCTCCTCTTGTTCCGTTAGCTATTAGCTTTCCATTCTGTCGTCAGGGGTCACTGTTAGTACGACGAATCCCTCCTGACTTTTTTGAATCTCCCTTGGATGCTGGCTTGGACCGCCATCGAGGAGGGGGAGACTTTCTCCTTTAAAAAGGGGTAAGGGCATGTCATCTCTTCCCGGTTATTATTGCGAAGGAGATCGGTGTGTTGCTGGTCACGGGGGTGTCTTCTTCCTGCGTCCATTCTAACTTTCTGGAGGGGGCGAGGCCTTCTCTCTTGGATGTCAAAGTTTTAGTAAGAACGCTATGGAAGGGAACCCATTAACTCCCAAGAGTTGGGGTCTTTGGCTCTTAATTATGGATCGAGACTTAGAGATCTGGGCATTATTATCATTCTGCATTGTGGAGCGTTGTTGTTGTTGTTGTTTAATAAACACTAACAACTTAACTTAACTAAACTAAAATAAGCCAAATCAAAATAATAGATTATACTAATAATACAAATGCAGCAGTGCGGTGGCACTAGGAAGGATGCGAGTGTAGGTGTGCTTGGAGGAGGTTGGTATGCGCTGGAGCAGCTGCTGGCTACGTGCATGGAAGGTGCTGGCCGGCAGGTTCAGGTGCACTGGAACAGGTGCTTCAAGTGCGGTGGAGCTTTGCTGCTTGCAGGTGCTGTTGCTGGCGCGTGGAGGAGCATGCAGGTGCGTGGACGTCCGTAGGGGGTGCTGGAGCTTGCCGGCGTGCATGGGCTAAGCAGGTGGTGCTTGCCTGGGCTTTAGTGGTTGCCGCGTGGGGGACTTGCTGCTGGTGTGCCGCTGGATGTGCGTGGGATGCTGGTTCGCGCTTGGACGTGCCTGCATGCATGCAGGGCGTTGACTGGAGGAGCCGAGAGCATGCACGGGCGGTGCGTGGAGGCCGGTTGCTGGTGGAGAGCTCGTCGGGTGCTGGGAGAGAATGCCGGGAAGCTGGGGAGAAAACGGAGAGGAAGAGAACAAATGGAGAGAAAGAGAGACCGAGAGAAACAGAGAGGGAGGACGAGAGAACCGGAGAGGCACTGAGAGAGAGAGGGAGTTTACGGGAGAGAAGAAGGGACCGGCTGCTGAGAAGAGGAGGAGAAAACGGAGAGAGAGGGTGCATGGGAGAGGCTGAGAAGAGGAGGGGAAAACGAGAGAGAAAAGGAGGGCTGCGGGGTTGAGAAAGAATAAGGGAGAGAGGGAGTAGGTCAGCTGGGAAACTGGAGAAGGAGAGGGACTCGGAATTAGAGTGGTTGCTGAGAAGAGGAGGAAGAAAACCGGAGAGAGAGGACAGAGGGAGAGAAAGAGGAACCGAGAGAGAGATATATATAGAGAGGAAGAGGGAGTTGTGGGAAAGAGAGAGAGGGTTTAAAATGAAGAAAGGAAGGGATGCGGTTGGGAAATTGGAGAGAAAGAAGGAAATAGAGGGTTTTGGGAAACTCCAGAGGAAGAAGGAATCAGAGGGTCTTTTTAAAGAGAAGGGAAGGAAGGTGTCCTGTTTTTTTTTAAAAAAGAAAGTGGACTTTAGGAAGGCGGCTGGCCCTTCTTGGATTCTTCTTGGCCGTGGAATTAGGGCAACACTAGGGCCTCAAATGACGTTTTTACCCGCGCTTTAATCTTTTGGACAAAATAACGTCGAATTTATCGAAATTCGAATCCTAGACCTCCCCCAAATTTCCGGAGGCTCCACCAGCTACACTGCATCATCGACATCTCCTGTTCACATAAATATAAATTAGCACATTATCATAAAAATATCATTATATTTATTTATTTCGTCTCGATTTTGTCGAAAAACCGCAAATGCGCTATACTCCATTAATCACATGAAATGACGATGTTTTTAAGTCAGAATTTGACAAAATTAGTACCGTTGGACTTGGTACGCAATTATCTATCATTTCATGCTATTTTACAGATAAAAACATGAGTATGATGCGTTTGATTGCCTTTAAAAGATCAATTTAACACTTTATCACACCCCCTAACTTACTCATTGCTAGTCCCTTAGCAATGCAAATAAGGAAAAGTTAGGACAAACAATGAATTATCATGCTTCATTCGTAGTATCTTTCACAAACAATTTAAGTGGTAGCCGATTGGTTAAGCTTAAGTTTTCATATCTCACAATATTTTGATTCACGACAGGTGATTGTGCATGAAAATTGACACGCTTAGAACTCGTTTCCGACCTTTCTGGTACATTCTTGCCTTTACTACCCTTTAGATAAGACTACCTGAGGAGGAGAAGAGACTAAAAGATTTCCTGATCAGTCAGCGAGGACCGTTTTTCAGTTCCCGTCCCAACTCAGCACTTTTCACGACTTGGTCATATTTTAGGTACGATGGACTTTTTAGCGTGGCTTCTCTTTTTTTTTTTTCATTTCATTGTATTTTTGCTTTTGAGAGTACGTACTTTTTGCCACTCTCTTTGAATTGCCTGAGGAGAGGTGCGTACTTTTTACCACCTACCTTCCTTTAGCTCTTTTAACGCCATCTATTGCCTTTAGTGTTTACAGCTGTCCATTTTAAATGACCGCCTCTTTTAGAGTGCTGAGTGGGACAGTCCCCTATTATGGATCCTACACATTCCTTTCGTTCAACCCAAAAGAAAAATTAGAATAAGTAGTCTTATCCTTAAGGTTAATTCCAGCAATTCTATACTTTTAAGATCTTTCATTTATTCTAAGTTGCCGTGTGTGTGTGAAAATCATCCTGCCGTGGATTTTTGTGAAGTGGGATATTTAAACTTTGAAGGTTCTTTAACCAATGTGACAACCAAAAAACTGATTTGTTTAAGATTTACTTAATGAAACATGATTTTCATGCAATTTTCATAGGACGTGAAAAGAAGTTTTTGAAAAAAATTGACCATTTTTCAGTGAAAGATATCAGTTTCCTTAAAAAGATCTTCAATAAATGCATATCAAATTGATTGTCCCACCCTCCAACTTGATTGACATTATCCTCAATGGGATAAAAGATATGAAAAACATGTCAGCCAGAAGAGAATTGTGAAGGAGAGAAACAACCTGTAATGAAGGGGATGCGACATACCCAGGGCGACTGCTGCTCAAAGACCTAAATAGAAAAGAAATACAAAAACTAAAATAAAATATTGGGTTGCCTCCCAACAAGCGCTAAATTTATCATCTTCAGCCAGACGGAAGTTCAGTTATTGTGGATCACTCAATTCTATGGATTCAGGTGGTGCATTTTGAAGATTGTCAATGAATGGTTTCAACCGTTGACCATTAACAGTAAAAGTGTTCCCACTCTTGGGATTCAGAATTTTAACAACTCCATGATCGAAGGCTTTAACGACCACGAATGGTCCATCCTATATGGATTTCAGTTTTCCTGGAAATAGGCGAAGCCTAGAGTTAAATAGCCAAACTTTCTGATTTGGAAGAAAGGATTTTCTCACAATATGTTTATCATGAAAAGCTTTAGTTTTGGCTTTATAAATCTTTGAATTTTCATAGGCCTCGTTGCGCAACTCTTCTAGCTCACTTAGTTGTAAGGTTCGGTGGGAACCAGCTTGGGCTAGGTCTAGATTGACTTGTTTAATGGCCCAATAAGCCCTGCGTTCTAATTCCACCGGAAGGTGGCACGCTTTTCCAAAAACCAAGCGATAAGGAGACATGCCAATAGGAGTTTTGTAAGCGGTCCGATAGGCCCATAAAGCATCATCCAATCTTTCAGACCAATCTTTTCTATCGGGCCTAACGGACTTTTGCAGAATATTCTTAATCTCTCTATTGGAAACTTCCACTTGGCCACTGGTTTGGAGATGATAAGGGGTAGCTACTTTGTGATTAATCCCATATTTCTTAAGCAAAGCTCGAAATTGGTAATTTGTGAAATGCGTTCCCCCATCACTTATGATAGCTTTAGGCCACCCGAACCGAGAAAAGATATTCTTCTGAACGAATTTGATGACCACTTTATGATCATTGGTTCGGGTGGCTACTTCTTCAATCCACTTAGAGACATAATCCACCGCTACCAGAATATATGTATGTCCAAAAGAGGGTGGAAAAGGTCCCATAAAGTCAATTCCCCAAACATCAAAGACTTCAACCACTAAGATTGGGTTGAGTGGCATCATATCCCTTTTCGCCATATTCCCTACAGCTTGGCATCGGAGGCAAGTTTTGCTGAACTCATGGGCATCTTTGAAAAGTGTAGGCCAGTAAAAAATCACTTTGCAGGACCTTGGCTGCAGTTTTCTTTCTTGAGAAATGGCCCCCACAAGCTAGATTATGGCAGAAGTTGAGAACACTCTGTTGTTCTTCTTCAGGAACACATTACCTAATAATTTGATCAGGACATAATTTGAATAATTCAGGATCCTCCCAGAAATAATACTTTTCCTGGGAAAAGAATTTGTTCTTCTCACTTTTAGTCCATCCTTCCGGAAGCTGATTAGTCACCTTGTAATTGACAATATGAGCATACCAAGGTGCAACATTGTGAGAAATGGTTAGTAGATGCTCATCAGGAAAGGAATCAGTGATTGGTGTACTTTCGGAGATCGGAATTCGGGATAGGTGGTCAGCTACCACATTCTCAGAGCCCTTCTTATCCCGAATTTTCAAATCAAATTCCTGAAGGAGTAAGATCCATCTAATAAGTCTAGGCTTTGCATCCTTCTTGGTCAATAGGTATTTCAGAGCTGAGTGATCAGAATAGATTATGACTTTTGCCCCTAAAAGATAAGATCTGAATTTTTTTAGGGCAAAAACCACAGCTAACAATTCCTTTTCTGTGGTGGTGTAATTCATTTGAGCATCTGCAAGGGTGTGACTTGCATAATAGATCACCACGGGACACTTGTTGATTCTTTGCCCCAAAACTGCACTGATAGCATAATCAGAGGCATCGCACATGATTTCGAAGGGTAAAGACCAATCTGGAGATTGAAGAATCGGAGCTTTGGTCAAAGATTCCTTCAGAGAATTGAATGCCTTGATGCAAGATTCATCTATTTGGAAAGGAACATCCTTAGTTAGGAGAAGAGTTAGAGGCCGGGCAATTTGAGAGAAATTGTGGATAAACCGGCGATGGAAACCGGTATGGCCAAGGAATGAACGGATCTGCCTGACCGAAGTAGGAGGAGGAAGATTGGATATGAGATCGATCTTAGCTTTATCTACCTCTATCCCCCTTTCAGACACAATGTGGCCTAGAACAATGCCCTCTCGAACCATAAAATGGTTCCTTTCCCAGCTAAGTATCAGATTGGTGTCAATGCATCTTGCTAGCACCTATTTATGATTTTCCAAGCAATTTTCAAAAGAATCCCCGAAGATTGAGAAATCATCCATGAAAACTTCGAGGAATTCTCCCACCATATCGGAGAATATAGCCATCATGCACCGTTGAAATGTGGTTGGTGCGTTGCATAATCCAAATGGCATCCTCCTAAAAGCAAACGTGCCATAAGGGCACATAAAGGTGGTCTTTTCTTGATCTTCCGGGTAAATAGCCACTTGATTGTATCCGGAGTACCCATCTAAGAAGCAAAAATACTTCTGGCCAGATAACTTTTCCAGAATCTGATCCATGAATGGGAGTGGAAAGTGATCCTTCTTAGTCATGAGATTCAGCTTTCGGTAATCAATACACACTCTCCATCCCGTGGTGAGCCTAGTGGGTACCTCTTTTCCATGATCATTCTTGATAACTGTTAATCCAGATTTCTTGGGTACCACTTGAGTTGGGCTGACCCATTTACTGTCGGATATTGGGTAAATGATACCCGCATCCAGCCATTTCACAACTTCCTTATTCACCACTTCTTTTATATTGGGATTAAGCCGCCGTTGCATCTCCTGACTGGGCTTAGAATTCTCTTCCATATAGATATGATGCATGCAAATAGACGGGCTTATTCCTTTCAAATATGCTACCGACTATCCAATGGCACCCTTGTGGTCTTTGAGGACCTCGGTTAATTGGGCCTCCTGCGGCGATGTGAGATTTGCTGCAATGATGACCAGGAGAGTTTGGTCCGGGCCCAAAAAGATATACTTTAGAGACCAGGTAATGGTTTGAGTTCAAGCTCAGGAGGGTCCTCTAAGGATGGCAAAGCGGGCTCAGATTGTAAGGCTGGTAAGGCCAAGATGTTAATGGGCCGGGCGAATCCTTTAAAATATTAGCTTCCTCCAAAAGGTCATATGTGAACATCTCATTTTCTTCAACCAGATTATCCAAGATATCAATAGTATGGCATTCTTCTTTATGGTCTAGGTATTGAGATACTTTGAAGACATTAATCTTGACCTTTTGACCCCCAAATGAAATGTCCATTATGCCAGTTTCACAATTTATATTAGCTTTGGCAGTGGCTAAGAATGGACGACCTAAGATGATCGGTGTAACGACCCGCCACCCTATGATCGGAGATCCGATCACTAAATGGGTGTCGCATCATTAACCAACGGTCTCACACCTAAATCCCATACACACATATGGAGGAGCAAGCGTTAAACAAGGTTAAATATAACATTCACACGGACTACAAGGAATTTCAGTGCGCAGGAAGGAAATTAATAATGTCCGTACACAGTCCAACAATAATTACATAGCCCAAGAAATCAAATAAGTACAGGCAGAAACAAAGTACAACAACATCGGGGCATACCCCGGAACTGAGATAGCTGCTGGTCCGTAAACCAAGGAGGACACCACCCACCGCCACTTGCCACGAGGTCCACACCTGAAACCGCAGGGAGTGAGCCACACCAGAATTGGGCTCAGTAGGGATCATCCGATCCCCTGCCTCCCACTCACACACCCACAAGTGCAATAACACAGGTACATGTAATTAAGGCAAGTAAAGCTGTAATACACTACCCCTAAATCTTGATATGAACCACATGCATTCGAAATGTAACATGCATATCTCAGAAATCATTCTACCAAGGAGCCTACAACTCGCGTCTCGGCAAAGCACGCCAACTACGCCTCGGAAAGTGGGAACACGCCAACCACACAGCCGAAAGTGGGAAACATCGACCACACAGCCGAAAGTGGGAAACATCGACCACACAGCCGAAAGTGGGAAACACCGACCACACAGCCGAAAGTGGGAAACACCGACCCGCTGATACCAAACAGTAACCCCTCGGATAGCACGCTGGCTACTCCGGCCCAACTGGCTCAGGTGGTCACTCCTTCCCCCAGCACGAGTGACACTTCACAGGTACCACACCCATACCGGTACTAGCTAACCTCGGGGTCCACCAGGTGACCCTCTCTCACTAGGCGTCACCCCGCCACACCCCCACCGGCGCTGTGCTCCACCCACACCAGCACAGGGTGATAAAGCGCTACAACTGTCACTCTAGGTCCACAGTAACACAAAACACAGCACAGTAAGAAGTCTACGGTCACACGAAACACAACGCGGTGCGATCCGGTCACAAGGAATCCATCATCGTCGAGTATAATTTGAAGCATGCCTTTAACCAACTAACCAACTGCCTAACAGTATAAACATGCATTAATGACATGGATTAGTGAGATTCTGTCTTGAATCGCGTCGCCCAAGGCCGACGCCATTCAAGCATCCTAAACTGGTTCATGAAATCTCGGCCTCAGAATATGGCCTAAAAGGCGTCGCCACAAGTAGCCGCCTTTTAAAACGCGTCGCCATCCCTTGTCGTCTGATGACGGCAGAAGCAGGGATAGGCTACGGTTGGTTCCACTTAAAAGGCGTCGTCCTGGGAAGCCGCCTTTTAGAAAGGCGTCACTGTCCTCAGACGCCATTCACAACAGAACCCAAAACTTGCAGAAACCTCAATCGGGGTGATTTCTGCCTAAATGGCGTCGTGCTGGCCCGTCGCCATTCTAAATGGCGTCGTCCAGGCGTGGCGTCATTTAGCGCCAGAACCCAAACTGACAGAACCTCAAACAGGGAGATTTCTGCCTAAATAGCGTCGTGCTGGTTTGTCGCCATTCTAAATGGCGTCGTCTAGGCACGACGTCATTTAGCACCATAAACCTGGTTCTGTAGCTCAACCCGAGGGCTCCCTTTTACCCCCAATTCCAACCCAAAACGCCCAAGAGGGGGAAAACGGAGAAGGAAATCGAATCACCATTTGAAGCCCATAAATCCTCATGTATAGAAATCCCTATTAAACCCCCTTAACAAGCTCATTCTACCCAAAAACCACAGATCCGCATCATGCTTCACATGGAAACTACGGATGAAACGACTATGATTCATGCAAGGTTCGTCCCCCTACCGGTTCTTGAACTCCTCCTGGCTCCGCCGCCAAACCGTGGCACCACAGACCACCGCCGGTACCCCGAGGACGTCGCCACTCCCCCGGGACGTCGGCCGCCGTCCGGAGAATGGAACGCCGCGAAGGAAGTGGTGGTGGTAGTGGTGAGAGGTAGAGAGGTACCCTAGGTTGATAAGAACTTGGGCCTTCATCTATCTTCCTTTTCCCTTTCGGATCCTCCTCCAACTTTTCCATGTTGGGTTCAGCTTCACTCTCACTTTCAATTTCCTGAGGCCCATTAGTGGAACCTTTGTCTAACTCTCCATCTGCATGTGGTTTTTCTAAACTTCTCCCACTCCTAAGGGCTGAAATGGCTTTAGCATTCTCAAATTGCGGCCCTTTAGGTTGTGGTAACGGGCCAGGCTGAGGTAAAAGACCCGATTGCTGTGGAAAACCCGGAGGTTGATTCCTTAGATTGGCAATGGGTTGACTAGGAAGTTGACCCACTTCTCTTCTCATCGTAGCCTCAGCTAGTTGGCCCATTTGACTTTCCAACTTAGCAATGGATTGTTGCTGGGTCAAAATCAGTTGTTGGAGTTGAGTGAATTTGTCATCAAAGTTGGGCTGAGGAGGTTGTTGGTAAGTGGGTGGAGGATGGTATTGAGTTGGTTGTCCATATTGGAATGAATGGTAGTGGGCCGGTTGACCTGATTGGAATGATTGATAATGGGCCGGTTGACCTGATTGATACTGGGCCGGTTGAGAAAATTGGGCTTGAGATCCCCTAGCCTGAACATTTCCATAGAAATTAGATTGCTGTTGAAATGAATTCTGTGGCTTTTGGGCTTGATGCATGGGAGGATTGGACATTGGTAATGCGGCCTGTTGATTCTTCCAAGAAAAATTAGGGTGGTTTCTCCAGCCAGGATTGTAAGTATTTGAGAATGGATCATTATTGGGCCTGGAGAATCCCTGGGCAGCCTGAACTTGTTCTTGAATGAATGGTGGAAGTTGGGTTGCAGTTGGGCATTCATTCACTTGATGGGTTGGACTTGCGCATAAGGCACAAATATCATAATTGGCAGAAGATGGGCCTTCATATGGACTAGATTGTGTTGGGTAAGTAGGCTCTTGCTTGTTTAAGGCCAAGAGTTGGTCTAGTTTCTGGGCCAAGATGTCTACCTTATCCAATTTCTGATTAATCAGATTTACGTCCATTCTGGATTCGGGCTCTCCACGGGCCTTGAGTTCATACATTCCAGTCCGTTTAGATGGCCCAATAGACCTCTCATAAGATGATAATGAGGCATGATTGATGGAATTTTCACTTAACATTTCAAAAAGATCATAGGCCTCATCTTCATTTTTCATCATAAATGCCCCTCCACATGAGGCATCCACTATTTGTCTGAACTGTTCAGACAATCCTTCATAGAATGCTTGAACAATTTGCCATTTTGAAAGCCCATGATGGGGGCATTTCCTAAGCAATTCTTTCAGTCTTTCCCAAGATTCATGGATCAATTCCCCAGGAGTTTGGGTAAAACTCGTGATGGCCCTTCTCATGGTATTGGTCTGCCCTATGAGATAGAACTTCTTGAGAAATTCTTTCTGCATTTCTTCCCATATCCTAATGGGCCTTCCTATAGTTCCCAACCAATATTTAGCCTTGTCCTTTAATGAAAAAGGAAATAAGGTCAACTTAAGGCCATCATCGGTGAAACTTTGGATCTTCACCGTGGAACATATTTCTAGAAATTCATCCAGGTGCTTATAGGGATCTTCATTAGTATTCCCATAAAAGGATGGGAGCATCTGAATGGTGCTAGATTTAATTTCATATTGATTGGCTGGATTCTGAGGACGATGAATACATGATGAAGGTTGATATCGATTTGGAATGAAATAGTCCTTCATTTGCTTTGGTGGGTCCTGATTATCAGCCATTTGATCTTGTGGTGGATTTCTTTGATGTAGGATTCTTTCTATTTCAGCAAATGGTCCTAGAAGGTTAGGATTTTGAGATCTCCTACCTTGCATACACTAGGACTGATGGAGAGAGGATGGATTTGAATTTTGTTTTCTATTTCTTATTTATTTTTATTTTTTTTTAAATGCAAACAATTTTGACAAACAAATTATCCTAATGATATAATGTTAACCTAGACTCTCTATGTGAATTTTCTTACAAGGTGAATGGAGTCCACCTCAAGTCACAACCACAATCAATCAACGGCCAGGTAAGAGGTGGGGTAGTGGGAGGCTCCCCCTACTTTCGTAGGGACCTAATTAGAGAACCACTTTCCCGCTTAGGCATTTGCCTTTTTAACCTCTAGACACCGTTGCCAAAAATGGAGGCAACCCAAAATTTAAATCACTCACGGTGTAAGCCCTAGATTCTCTTTCGACTTGCTTTTAATTGGATTAGGAAATGCCAATGCAAGGAAGGTGATTTGTGGGCTAAGGAAGGGTGATCAAATCCCTACCTTATGTGGTTAAAGTTGTTGCCCTTAAAGACTTTTTGAATGCAATACAAGGCAATAAGCAAATCAATGCAGGGTGTGTTGATGCAATCATGAATGACTTGCTAAAATTGAAACACGTACCTTTCCCCCGCAATCTTCAACAATTTATGGAAATAACTGTGAAAGGAAACTAGCTCATGCTTTCCTAGAATGATGAATGCCTAGCATGGAAGGTTTCTAATCTTGAAATGAAGGTTTTTAAATTTGGATGTTCTTCTTTTGTTTCTTTTTTTTAGTTAATGGAAACCTATCTAAACTAGAAACTACAAAAATGGAAACTAACTAAAGTAAGGAAATTGAAACATAGAAAGTTGGAACACACTTACCATGATTTCGCTTTCCTTTTTTTTTTTTTTTCCCAATATACCTGCAAAAATAAGAAAAAGAAGGTTGGCTAAAGAATAATTACACTAAATCCAAGATAATGAAAATTAAAAATCTAACTCCCCGGCAACGGCGCCAAAAATTGATCGTTCCAAATTGTGCGTCGTTAAACACTCATGAGAACGTTCAATCTAAATTTATTCGGCTCATTCAAATTAGATTTTGAAAATTAATAATAGTGAGTCCGAGTCGATCCACAGGGAATTAAGATTTTAATTTCGAAAACCTTAGATTTTAATTATCTAAAAAAAATTGGGAATTTGAATTGATTAATTAACTATCTAATTAAATTAAACTAAATTTACGAACTAAACTAACCTAATTTTTAAAAGCACAAATACAACTACATTTAAAATTGAGAAGAGAGAGATTAACAACATATTGTAAAAATAACAAAACTTCTAAGTTGAACTAATCGAGTTTTATGCAACAATAAATAATAAACACTAACAACTTAACTTAACTAAACTAAAATAAGCCAAATCAAAATAATAGATTATACTAATAATACCAATGCAGCAATGCGGTGGCACTAGGAAGGATGTGAGTGCAGGTGTGCTTGGAGGAGGTTGGTATGCGCTGGAGCAGCTATTGGCTACGTGCATGGAAGGTGTTGGGCGGCAGGTTCAGGTGCACTGGAACAGGTGCTTCAAGTGCGGTGGAGCTTTACTGCTGGCAGGTGTTGTTGCTGGCGCGTGGAGGAGCATGCAGGTGCGTGGACGTCCGTAGGGGGTGCTGGAGCTTGCCGGCGTGCATGGGCTACGCAGGTGGTGCTTGCCTGGGCTTTAGTGGTTGCCGCGTGGGGGACTTGCTGCTGGTGCGCCGCTGGATGTGCGTGGGATGCTGGTTCGCGCTTGGACGTGCCTGCATGCATGCAGGGCGTTGATTGGAGGACCCGGGAGCATGCACGGGCGGTGCGTGGAGGCCGGTTGCTAGTGGAGAGCTCGCCGGGTGCTGGGAGAGATCGCCGGGGAGCTGGGGAGAAAACGGAGAGGAAGAGAACAGATGGAGAGAAAGAGAGACCGAGAGAAACAGAGAGGGAGGACGAGAGAATTGGAGAGGCACCGAGAGAGAGAGGGAGTTTACGGAGAGAAGAAGGGACCGGCTGCTGAGAAGAGGAGGAGAAAACGGAGAGAGAGGGTGCATGGGAGAGGCTGAGAAGAGGAGGAGAAAACGAGAGAGAAAAGGAGGGCTGCGGGGTTGAGAAAGAATAAGGGAGAGAGGGAGTAGGTCGGCTGGGAAACTGGAGAAGGAGAGGGACTCGGAATTAGAGGGGTTGCTGAGAAGAGGAGGAAGAAAACTGGAGAGAGAGGACAGAGGGAGAGAAAGAGAAACCGAGAGAGAGATATATATAGAGGAAGAGGGAGTTGTGGGAAAGAGAGAGAGGGTTTAAAATGAAGAAAGGAAGGGATGCGGTTGGGAAATTGGTGAGAAGGAAGGAAATAGAGGGTTTTGGGAAACTTCAGAGAAAGAAGGAATCAGAGGGTCTTTTTAAAGAGAAGGGAAGGAAGGTGTCTTGTTTTTTTTAAAAAAAGAAAGTGGACTTTAGGAAGGTAGCTGGCCCTTCTTGGGTTCTTCTTGGCTGTGGAATGAGGGCAACACTAGGGCCTCAAATGACGTTTTTACCCCTGCTTTAATCTTTTGGACAAAATAACGTGGAATTTATCGAAATTCGAACCCTAGACCTCCCCCAAATTTTCGGAGACTCCGCCAGCTGCACTGCATCATCGGCATGTCCTGTTCACATAAATATAAATTAGCACATTATCATAAAAATATAATTAAATTTATTTATTTTGTCTCGATTTTGTCGAAAAACCGCAAATGCGTTATACTCCATTAATCACATGAAATGACGATGTTTTTAAGTTAGAATTTGACGAAATTGGTACCATTGGACTTGGTACGCAATTATCTATCATTTCATGCTATTTTACAGATAAAAACATGAGTATGATGCGTTTGATTGCCTTTAAATGATCAATTTAACATTTTATCAGGATCTATAGAGATAGATCAAACAAGATGCTTGGAATGACCCAATCTTTGTACATTGATACCATTGTCAAAAGGTTTGGCATGAAAAAAATTTCAAGAGATGTCTCATACCGATGATACATGGAATTAATCTCTCAAAGGAGCAATCTCCTAAGACTCATGATGAGAGGGCATTCATGGATAGAGTACCCTATGCCTCTGAACATAGGATCTATCATGTATGCCATGCTATGTATGATGGATATAGGTGTCCTCTAAGTCAATCATAAGGCACCTATTTCAATCCGGTTCACTAATAAATGGCACTAAATTCATTATATAGATTGGCATATTTATATTTGCGCATAATAAAGTCCATGAATATGTGTAATAGTCATCAGATTATGATGAGATCATAATAATGAGACTGATGACTTATAAACACATATTCTCAATTGTTCCTAGTCGTAGGATGTTTGAGAAGGACATCAAACATCCGGTTAGACTAGTACAGGTTATTCCAGCTCATATGATGAGGGTGACTGATCTCGTTAGTTACTCGTGTGGAAACATAATGGTAAACCTGTAGGTGCTCATTGGGGAATGAGTTCACTGAACTGATTCGACATGAATCGCCGAATGGTAATTTACCTGACTGTTAATCGGCTTGATTCACCATCACAATGGCGTGGTTGATCTTTGGACTTGAGACACCAAAGACACCTTGTTGGTGGACTTCTCGACTTTGACCTTGACCTACGAATCCCTATCCACGGGATCTCTAATAGTCAAGGATCGGGTCCAGCAGAAGACCTTCGAAGGTGATTGTGTGTTCAATAAAGGATCGTTCGCTCTCAGGTAACTGGAGAGAGAATGCTCTAGAATAGATCCGCAGGAGTCTCTGGCCAGAGCAGAAACAATATCAGAAAAGATGTTTTTGGATATTGTAAAGCGGAGTCTGATTCAAGTGAGTTGACAATCTAGGATTTGACAGTTGACCATACCCTAGGTTAACTCGAGGGCATTGTGCGAACGAAGGATTATAGCCACGCGGTAACTGTGGACGGACAGGTTCCATGAGTGGGTTGCTGAACCCCATTATCTTCTGGGATCATGCGGTGTTGCTTGGCACCCAACTTGATCGGAAGTCCGACCGAATTTACATGCGATGATAATTCGGTTAAGTAATTAGTTAATATCTAGAGATTAATTAATTACAATAAGTCAATAACTAGTTATTGGACTTAACGGGCTGAAACCAGACTGGTAAATGGGCCTAGAGGGTCACACGCAATAAGATTCTCAGTCGGTGGTACATAAGTGGGATTTATATTAACTCGGGGACTTTTGTGAAAAGTCACGCCGACTTAATATATATACGCGCTGTTGAGAAACCCAGGGCCAAGTTCCAGGATTTTCCCTTGCTGGCCATCACCCCTCCTTTCTCTCTCCTCCTCTGGGCGCCCCGTTCGAGGCGCCATAATAGTTTCCCTCTCCGCCGCGTGTGATTCCCAAAAGTCGGGAATTCCCGTCGGCAGGATTTCAGCCATTGTTGTGGTGACGGATCTTCAGCGAGCGAGCTGATATGGACGAAGGATCGAGGACGAACCACCGTGGAGGATCGCGTGGATACCGCTGGAGGCCGGACGCTTGTGCGGCTCGCGGCATCACCTCGACGGAACCGAGACGGAAGCGGATTCGAATTCGCACACGGTAATCGGATTACTTCTCGTAGTTTTCGGTTTTAGTTTTTCGTTCCGAATCGGATCAGCGGGCATCAGGCGGGATCCATGCTCGGGTCATTTTTCTTTCATGGAAGATGTTCATCGGATGAGCATATTAATTTAGATTAATTTTCTGTGAAGAAAATGATATTTTAATGGGGTTTTTCGGTTGTGTTCTTCATGAAGATGAAGAACCAATTTTTGGCCTTTGAAATTGGTTATATGATGATTGGGGCACCATTGTTAGCTTGCTGGTACGACCAGCTTTGCTCCCCAGTCCCTATATCTTGCTATGGCTGGAAATCGGCGGTTTAGCCTCCTATTTTTCTTGGTTTTTCCAAATGTTGGGGTTGGAAGAAAAGGGATGACCATGGATAACCGCATGTTTTGGGGCGGTTTTAAGGGGTTTACCGGCGGCATGCAACCGCCGGCCGGCCACCACCGGCGCCGGGGATGGAAAGGGGGCCACCCCCCCACGACCTCCGGCCACCCTGGCCGCCGGGGCAGGTGGCGGCGCCGCCCCAAACGATGCAGAAAAACCTGCATCTTGGAGGGGCTGAAACCCTAGGGCTCGGCCGGGCGAGCCTGGCGTTTGGGCCGTGGACCGGGCGGTCCCGTGCCGGCCAGCACGACCCCTGACCAGCCCGGCTTGGGGGGGGGGCCTGGGCCCGAGCCAGGTAGCCTGGTCCCAGGCGCTGGGCCGAGCCCAGGCGCCCAATTAGGGCGTGCCTGGCTCGGACCAGGTGGCTGGGGCCAGGTCATGCTTGGCCGAGCCAGACCAGGCCCTGGGCCCATTTAACAGCCCTATTGGGCCCTTTAAACCCCAGCCACTTAACCCATTTAAACCCCTTTTAAACCCTAAAACCCCTTGTTAAAATTAAATCCCACTCCTATTAATTGCAAATTAAAGTTTATATATTTTCAGTTAATAAAAGGGTTTTTATGATATGATCTTCAATGGGAATTATAATAATTAAGATGTGATCTTAAGTTTATTAACAATTGTTGTTAATTTGCTTTAATTTTGGATTAAAGGGGTTTATATTTAAGATATGATCTTAAATAAATGTTAACAAGTGTTGTTACTAATTATTAAGATATGATCTTAATATAGGGGATTATAATTTAAGATTTGATCTTTAATCTTGATTACTATTAATTTAGTAATAAAGGGGATTTTAATTTAGATTTGATCTAAATGTTTAATTGACAAGTGTTGTTAATTAATATTTAAGATATAATCTTGTAACTAATTAACAAATGTTATTAATTATTTAAGTGATTAGATCAATATTATGGTTTTAAAATTAATTAACAAATGTTGTTAATTATATTTTAATTAACTGAATAAATAATTATAATTTCTTAGCAATTGTTGTTAGAGAATTATTATAGTAATTTAGGGACACTTAATAATAGTTGTTAAGTGATTAATTAACTAATTATAATGGTTATAATTAAGTTAATTAATTCTTGAGTAATAAACCTTAATAAAAGTTATTAAGGACTAATTAAATCTTAATAATAGTTATTAAGATGATTAATTAGTTTACTCATGTATCCCTTAATTATTATTTTATTGATCTAATCTATTTGAAATTAATCTTTTAATAAATGTTATTAAGAGATTAATTAAGTCTAAGATGTTAGACTATTTTGATTAGAAATGTTCTAATTGATATTTCTTAATAATTGTTATTGAGAAATATTATTTATAAAAGGGGTTAATTAACAAGGAGTTGTTAATGGATTATAATTGAAATTATAAATTCTTTTATAAGTGTTATTTAGGAATTTTTAATTCTTTCTAATTGTTAGATTGTTTCACATTAATAATTGTTATTAATGTGAATTAAAATTAATCTAAGTGTTAGATTAATTAATTTAGAATTGTTCTAAATACTGCATGGAATATTTTAGAATTTTAATTTTAGCTTTGTTTGAACATGTTGATGTGTTTGATGCTTTAAATTAGATTTATTACATGTTAGAAAATAAGATTTTTGAAAAATTCAAATTATCCAATTTTGATTAGTACCCAGGTTTTAAGAAAGCCAAAATTATTATAATTTCAAAATTTTACCCGACATGAAGCGTTTTATCATGTGTGGTTGGTTAAAATTTGTGGTGGTCATGGACATGCACTTAGTTAAATTTCATATCATGTGATGGTGTGTAATTTTGTGGATTGTTATAGAATGTGAATGTTCATTAATTAAGTGTTAATTAATGAGGCATGCGTGTCTCTCTCTCTTTTTCATTCCATTGCAATTCTATCTCCCTCTGTCATTGTACTCGGCCATAAGGCTTTCTCTTACAATTTATTTGTATTTGAAATTGTTTCAAAATTAATATTATTGTAATTGATCAGGTCGGCCGAAGAAAGGCGAGGATGATCCACAAATGCAACCAGGAAGGCGACAGGATATGAGATCACCAGTGGCTATGTGTTTGCATGTTTAGATTATATAAATGTTATATAGTTTTGGTGATTAATTGTTTGGCTCCAGTTAATCACCGTGCTGTCTATGACCACATAATGAACATGTATGGATGATGCATGCTTTTAGTTATTGCTTATGAATCGATTGCTAATATCTAGGTATAGTTAAATATATTCGATATATTTATAAAGTATCACCTAGGATGAGACAAACTTAATATAAACAAAACCTTCAACATAAAGTCTAAGCCGGAGAGCGAGTCATTGAGAATGTACCGCGTGGCTCCATCAATATAGTTTTTAGAACTTGATTCAGTGATGACAGTTTCTACGTGTTTACTGGAGATCTGCCACTATCTGATGAAAGGACTATTAATTATGGCATTATGATGCCTTGAGATTGGAATAGAGGAACGGTGTAGCTATCCTCGCGTTTATCCGGGAGCTACATTCTTATTCTACTCTGTCACGTATTAATGGTAAAGTTTAAACCAGGTATAATGGTCTACTATGTTTACCTGGGACCATTAAAGACCTGGGAGCCGAAATAAGATCGGATATTGCAAGGAGTTGCAATTACCATGAGATGGTTGCTCTAAGATAATGGTATGATACTATGTGTTTACCCGAGGTCATACTGTGATTCTTAGAGATTCTGATCCTCACTAGGAGACCGTCGGAGTCTTCCGTTCTGTATACCTGAAGGTTATACAGTCCGTCGAAAAATAGTGGGAAATAATTCAAGATAAAAGACTATATTTGAATTATCAGAGCTATCTGCTTAAATCACGTTATTTCCTTCGACTCACTAAAATGTCGTCTATTCGAGAAGTTGGCATATTGGATGCCAATACTTCTCATATTCAGACTGACAAGAAAACTCTAAAGACTGTCTTTAGGGGAGAGTGAAAGTCACTATCCTAATCATATATCATGAATCCTCTTACTTGGATAGACCAAGGTGAAGAGGTACTCATGGTATGCCTTATTGAAAGGTAATGATTGTTATGAAATCTCTTATTTGGATAGACCAAGATGAAGAGATATTTATGATGTGCCTTTGAAAAAGGCAAGTGGTAAGATTTTAAACGATCGAATCTACACCTGAAAAAGGATAAAAGAAAGTCAGCTGAAATAGAGAAGTAGCAGTTCTCCTACTGTAACCAATATAAGGATACTGGTAAAGGCAAAACGAATATGGAACTTGAAAGAAGTTTCATATATTCTTGTTATCAACTTTTGCGCGTCTATTGGAGAATTAGCATATCCAATATGAGATATTGGAAATGATTCTCAGAGCTGCGATAGTGTGCAGACTTAGACAAGTAAAAGGAAATCGAGAAAATACAAGTGTTGAGTTAGACTCAACTATTGTTCATGATATTCATAGGTTACTGTTAGACAGCAAATCTTTGTATGTCTATAGGAGTCAAATATGAAATTGAATAACTGTTATTTAGTTGCATAAGATATCAAGAATTGTAAAAGTGAATAACATTGACTGAAAATGAACAATAGTTGTTCAAATCAGTCAATGCACTATAGATTCTTGAAGTGACATTTCATGTGATGAATGTTCACGAGTTTCCTATAGAAATGAACTATGTGAATCTTGATTATCTTTGATATTGTACACAGAGTTGTACAATAAGAAATTATTGATGCTAATACATATTGATGTAAACAGCTCAATATCCTTACCTTATAGTTTACTCTTGAAATGATTCGGCTGTATGTACTTAATGTAGTACAAGTCGAATGCATCTGAGAGATTAAGGTATAAGATCAATGTGAAGTATTAGAATTTTTTGATTTGATCAAAGAAACTGATACTTTAGTATATGATTCACATAAATCATTAAGAGGATAATTGTATCCATACTCGATTAATCCTCATTGTGCATCATAGCAATATGATAGAATGATGAATTGCACCTTATTAAGATATGGTGCAATAGATAATAAGATTTGCCTAATTATTATCCTTTTGAACAAGAGTATGAACATTAGATGTCCATACTTTAAAGATGGTTCCAAATAAGTCAGTGTGTGTCCATATAAGATATAGAAACCAAATAATTCATATGAGATGTGAATTATGAACAAACCTAATTTTAAAGTCAAGTTATTACCGTGGTGTGAATTTATGAATGTCTAAAGAGTTTGGACATTACAATTATTGGCCAGACGATAATGAAATAATTATCGTCCTGAAAGCTGTCTTCTGTGAAGAGGAATATGTCCTCAAAGAAGACAGTGGAAGCTGATAAAACTAGAAGATGTTCTAGATTCACAAGCTAACATAAGATTATTAGATAATCTTTAGTTGTTTGTAACCGGTCATAACACATCAGAGAGCTTCATAGATTTTTTTAGATTCTCTCAGTGACTAAAAGGATATGTTTGACATATCTGATTTAGCAAGATGAGAGGAGCTCAAAATAGATTATGATCTAAAATCTATGATAATGATGGTCTATGTCATTACAACTTTGAGATTGATAAGTTTATTAGAATTCTACTTGTCAATACTGCCTATCATGAGATGATAACAGTTGGATATTAAAAGCGTCCACTCAATGTGATTGAGGTAAAGATGTATATGATACACCTTTAAAGTTTTTAGAATGTCCAGGAAGCAAGTTATGATTTCAAAAATTATTTTGAATCAAACTGAAGCTTCCTAAGTTGTAATAAAAGTTTTGACTTAATGGTCAAATATTATGTGATCATTAAGAATGATCACAGACAGTGTGTGTTCAGAAAGGACAGTGGGAGCACGGTTGCTTTAGTAATGCTTTATGATAATAACATCAAAGTCATTAAGAATGACTTCAGGATGTTACTATTAGTGAAAGCATTGTTAACCATGTTTTCCTCCATAATAAGTTTAGTGATAATATCCCACGTATTGGAAATACGAATCTATTAAGATAGATTGGTGGGGATATTATATTGACTTGTATGTCAAGATGTTTGGAATAAATTTCATAACAAGTCTCAATTGTTGAGATATGGAATTTATTCCTTTAAAGAAAAGGTTCCTTAAAGGATACATGAGTGAATAGCATCATTAAGTGCTTGAGAAGTGTTAAGGATGTATTTACGTATATGGAGAGGATGATTTGAAACTATGAGGTTACACTGACTCAAATTTCAAGTCAAATAATGAATTCAACCTTCTAGTAGAAAGGAATGGATTGGAATGGTTCCAATCCAAAACTCGATATTAAGATGACGACATAGACAAGTGATACTGTTATTGGAACAGTATGGATGAAAAGGTTCATCCCTGAACTAGATGTAGTTCTAAAAGGTCTCTGATAAAATCTCATTGTTGTAGGACAACAGTGGGAGCGATCAATTGTGTGATCGAGCAATGGTCTCTTCAGAAGTTGCAGAACATTCTGAGGCTCTTTCACAAGTTCGGAGAAAAAGGATGAATAGGAAATAACGTAATGGAAAATATTCCATCTATAGATAATTTAGCAGATCCCTGACCAAGTCTTAGTCACATAATTTATGTGAGCATCACTTAGATTTGATGGAGATCAAATGCGAAAGTGATTGGCTTGAGTCCAAGTGGGAGATTGATGGATATAGGTGTCCTCTAAGCCAATCATAAGGCACCTATTTCAATCTGGTTCACTAATAAATGACATTAAATTCATTATGTAGACTGGCATATTTATATTTGCGCATTATGAAGTCCATGAATATGTGCAGTAGTCATCAGATTATGATGAGATCATAATAATGAGACTGATGACTTATAAACACATATTCTCAATTGTTCCTAGTAGTAGGATGTTTGAGAAGGACATCAAACATCCGGTTAGACTAGTACAGGTTATTCCATCTCATATGATGAGGGTGACTGATCTCGTTAGTTACTCGTGTGGAGATACAATGTTAAACCTGTAGGTGCTCATTGAGGAATGAGTTTACTGAACTGATCCGACATGAATCGCCGAATGGTAATTTACCTGACTGTCAATCGGCTTGATTCATCGTCACAGTGGCATGGTTGATCCTTGGACTTGGGACACCAAAGACACCTTGTCGGTGGACTTCTGGACTTTGACCTTGACCTACGAATCCCTATCCACGGGATCTCTAATAGTCAAGGATTGGGTCCAACGGAAGACCTTCGAAGGTGATTGTGTGTTCAATAAAGGATCGTTCGCTCTCAGGTAACTGGAGAGAGAATGCTCTAGAATAGATCTGCAAGAGTTTCTGGCCAGAGCAAAAACAATATCAGAAAAGATGTTTTCGGATATTGTAAAGCGGAGTCTGATTCAAGTAAGTTGACAATCTAGGGTTTGACAGTTGACCATACCCTAGGTTAACTCGAGGGCATTGTGCGAACGAAGGATTATCGCCACGCGGTAACTGTGGATGGATAGCTTCCATGAGTGGGTTGCTGAACCCCATTACCTTCCGGGATCATGCGGTGTTGCTTGGCACCTAACTTGATCGGAAGTCCGACCGAACTTACATGCGATGATAATTCGGTTAAGTAATTAGTTAATATCTAGATATTAATTAATTACAGTAAGTCAATAACTAGTTATTGGACTTAACGGGCTGAAAATCGGACTGGTAAATGGGCCTAGAGGGTCACACGCAATAAGATTCTCAGTCAGTGGTACATAAGTGGGATTTATATTAACTCGGGGACTTTTGTGAAAAGTCATGCCGACTTAATATATATACGCGCTGTTGAGAAACCCTGGGCCAAGCTCCAGGATTTTCCCTAGCTGGCCGTCACCCCTCCTTTCTCTCTCCTCCTCTGGGTGCCCCTTTCGAGGTGCCAGAATAGTTTCCGTCTCCACCGCGTGTGATTCCCGAAAGTCGGGAATTCCCATCGGCGGGATTTCAGCAATTGTTGCGGTGACGGATCTTCAGCGAGCGAGCTGATACGGACGAGGGATCGAGGACGAACCACCGCGGAGGATCGCGTGGATACCGCTGGAAGCCGGACGCTTGTGCGGCTCGAGGCATCACCTCGACGGAACCGAGACGGAAGCGGATTCGAATCCGCGTACGGTAATCGGATTACTTATCGTAGTTTTTGGTTTTAGTTTTTCGTTCCGAATCGGATCAGCGGGCATCGGGCGAGATTTTTTTTGTTCTTCGTTTCCGCTGCGTTCTTCGCGTCGCGCACGGATCCCAACAATGTACATGGCTTGATGTTGCATATGCTCTAAGTGTTACGAGCAGATTTTAGGCTGATCTAGGCGAACAACACTGGAAGGCAGTGAAATGTATCCTTAAGTACTTAAGAATAACTAAGGATATGTTTCTGGTCTACGGAGGAGATGACTTGAAACTGTGAGGCTTTACTGACTCGAGTTTCCAGTCAGATCCAGATGATAGCAAGTCTACATCTGTATTTGTGTTTACCTTAAACGGAGGCGCAGTGTGTTGGAAGAGTTCCAAACAAGTAACCACTGCAGATTCGACGACTGAAGCTGAGTACATTGCTGCAACTGAAGCCGCCAAGGAAGCAGTGTGGTTGAAGAAATTTATCACCGACCTTGGCGTAGTTCCCAGTATCTCTGAACCTGTTCCACTATTGTGCGACAACAATAGAGCTATTGCACAAGCGAAAAAGCTGCGGTCTCATCAAAAATCAAAGCATATTCTGAGGTGCTTTCATCTAATCAGAGAAATCATTTTCAGAGGAGACGTAGTGGTGGAAAGAGTTCCATCTATCGACAATGTAGCAGATCCACTGACAAAGCCATTGGCTCAAAATGTGTTTGAGCGTCACCTAGAGTCTACAGGTTTAGTACATAAAGGTGATTGGCTTTAGTCCAAGTGGGAGATTGTTAGTCTTAAGTGGCCTACAAGCCAATATGACTTTGTAATCTCGTTCATTTCATTAATAAAATGACAATATATTCATTGTGTGTAAATCGTATTAATTATCGTCTTATAATGAAGTCCGTGAATGTGTGCGATAGTGATCATACTAATGAGACTGATCACTTAAACATACATATTCTTAATAGTTCCTAGTCAGAGGATATTCGAGAAGGACATCGGATATCCAGATAGATTAGTACAGATTACTCCCGCTCATAAGATGAGGGTGACTGATGTCAAAGTCACTTGTGTTAAGATACTAAGGCGAATCTGTAGGTGCTCATTAGAGAATGAGTTCACTGAACTGATCCGATTGAATCATTGGATGGTATTGTACCACACTGTCAACCAGCTTGATTCTATTGTCGCAATTACGTGGATAGTCCTCGGACCTGAGACACCAAGGACACCTTGTCGGTGGACTTCTATGCTTTGACCTTGGTTTATGAATCTCTAACCACAGGATTCTAAACAGCCAAGGATTGGGTACAACGGAATACCGTCGAAGGGAATTGAGTATCAATAAGGAATCATTCGCTCTCGGTACTTAGAGAGAGAATGCTCTAGGAAGGATGCGTGTAAGTCCCTGGCCAGGGCGGACAATAATATCGGGAAAAGAGTTTTCCGATATTATTCGGTAACGTCCGATCCAAGTGAGTCAACCGGTTAGGGTTTAACAGTACACCATACCCTGAGTTGACTCGAGAGCATTGTACGAATGAAGGACTATATCCACGCGGTAACTGTCGGCGGAAAGGTTCCAAGAGTGGGTTACTTAACCCCGATACCTTCCGGGTTCACGCGGTGTTGCTTGGCACCCAACGTGATCGGAGGCCCGATCGAATATGATGTGCGATGTTGATTCGATTGATTAATTAATTAATATGAGTTATTAATTGATTAATCAGGCCAGTGAGGAGTCACTGGGCTTATTCGGCCATTAACCGGACTGGTTATTGGGTGTAGAGGGTCACACGCAAATGATTCTCAAGGCGACGGATAAATAAGTGGGTTTTATATAAACCGGGGGTTTTCTATGAAAAACCGCACAGTTAGTATAAAATATAGCGAACGAGCTGAGTATTCTAAGCTGCTGCAAAACCCTAGCTGCCCTCTCCTCTCTTCCTCTCTCTCTCTCTGGTGCCCCGGGCCGGTTTTGATGTCCGGGTTTTCTTCGCCGCTTCTCTGACTCCCGTCCGACGGGAAATTGACCACGCGTCGTGGCGTTCGATGCGGCGAATGACAAAGGATTGGAGGGCTGTGACGAGCGAGGAACGTGAGGACATCCACCGCGAGGAGGATCGCATGGACTCTGCTAGAGGCCGGGCGCTTGCGCGGCTTGCGGTGTCACACCGACGGAACCGAACGGTTGCGGATTCGAATCCGCGCATGGTAAGAATCGATAATCCGATTATCGGTTTTAGTTATTCGAAACGGGAACAGATCGCTGTTTTATTAAATTTTATTTTCCGTTGCGTGAGCGATCCGGAGAAACGACGAGAACCCAACATATCCCTATAAGACTGCGGGGCTCCCTGTATAGTATTTAGAGCTTGGGATGATTAGGGGGAGAGCCCCTTGTGACTTAGTCTTGGGCACTGAAATGCGTCCAGATAGGATGACGCCTTTTACAAAAGGCGTTGACCTGAGTCAACACATTTCAGGCCCAATGTTGTAGACTTGAGTCTACTGTTCCTCTACAATTCCTAAGTGTATTTAGCTAAAATATTGACAAACCTACTATAAAATATGTAGATTATATTCCAGTATATTTGTTAGATAATTTCTTACAAAACTTGCATGCTTGAACCATACAGTAAAGGTGGAATTTTCATGCATTCGCACATGTATGTCTTTGAGTGTTTTGGACCCGAAGTGATAGCAGCACTTGCTAGTAGTTAGCCCTCCGTATCGGTGTGCGAGTGGTACCGCATACCGGCATGGGAGTGGTATAGTGTACCAGTGTGGGAGAGGTATAGGGGTGACCCATGAGGCTCAGCTTGTCTTTTTGTCAGAGTTGGCAACTCACAGCCTCATCCTAAGGGTTTCAGAGCCCTCGGGGTGGACATGCGTGAGCGTTGGGTCATGAGGTAAGCCCTTAGTGGACGCACTTGGACTGGGAGTCTTGGAGTTGTGTAGAGTTTGGGCCATGGTGCTCCAGAGTTGTTGAGCCGTTACGACTAGCAGTGCGGTGCTTGCGTTACTTCTGTATTTGAACAGAGGAGAGACTATCGAGGGCCGGGTGGATAGGAGTAACTTGGGCCATTTGAGGGGTTGTCGCTCTAGTTCAGTGGGCCAGTGCTTACTGTTGTTGTACTCTTGTGTGTTTATTGCCTCAGTTGTTTAGGTATTTATTGCTTTACTTTATACTGTACTTGCCTTTATCTTCGCTCATTGCGGTTGTGTGCGTGGGCGGTGGGGATCGGAGGATCCCTACTGAGCCCATTTTCAGTGTGGCTCACTCCCTGTGTTCCCAGGTAAGCGTTCTCGGAGGCATAGGAGTGGGGTGACGTCAGGTGTTGCGCCCAACAACTTTTTGTTCTACGGTATGCCCCGACGTAGTTATACTTTTATTTTCGACTTGTATGTACTATATTTTTTTTAGTTGTGGACAATGTATTTATTTGTTGAATTGACTTAGACTGTAATAACTTTTATCTTCCAGTACCTTCTACTTTACAGTTCAATATTTTAGTTGCTTGTTTAGTATAGTTTATCACATATTTTCCAGATTGTTTTGTGATCCTGTTTTGGTTCCGATATAACATTCTAAAAACCCATTTAGTAATCGGATCTCCGATTATAGGGTAGTGGGTCGTTACAAAATCTAAGTGAGTTTAGTGCCATTTGAGGGTGGGGAGCCCTTCCCTGCGAGGCAAGATTGTTAGTCTTAGGTGGCTTGCAAGCCAATCAAATAATGTAAATCTTGTTCAATTATTAATAAAATTAGATTTTTCATTATGTGTAATTGGATTACTTATGCTCCATAATGAAGTCCTTGAATATGTGCAATAGTGATCAGATTATGATGAGATCATACTAATGAGATTGATCACTTATAAACACATATTCTAAATATTCCTAGTTGGAGGATGTCTAAGACAGGACATCAAACATTCGGATAGATCACCACAGACTACTCTGGCTCATATGTGTGAGTGCTCAAATAGTGATGTGTGATTATCATGAAAATTTTGTTGATTAAGTGACAAATAAACCTATTAAAAACTATGTGTCGCCAGAAACTTTTAACTAAAAAGTTCCAAAAGACAAAGATTGATCGCTGAAGTTCTTGATTCTCCTCCTTCAGCCGGCTGAAGAAAAAGAGCCCTTCTGACTTCGTTCTTGCTTTGGATGCTTATGGGGCTTTGAGGATCGTCCAAATTTTCCTTTCTTGTTGATTCCTTCCTTTTGATCTCCTTTGTACCTTGCAAAAAGTAAAAAGAAAGAAAGAGCGAAAGAACAATAAGAACTCAAATAGTGATAGTATCTATCCCAATAATGATTTCAATCATGCAACTTAAACGAATGAACTCACTTGTTTGTGGTCTTTGAAACCCCTTAACACATAGATTGAAAAATAATGCTAATGAGTGTGTGTTGCATGGAGTGATGTGATGAAATTATGAACTAATATGATGAGAATATGAGAAAGATGTGCAGAAATTAATTAAGAACTAAGTTGAATGGCCCCTAGAAAGTCTTGGTTCTTGAATGAATGAAGAAAGGACGAAGAGAAGATGAAGCTTCAAGACTCCTAGAAGTAGTAGCAGCACCACGATTCTTCAGCGTTTGGATGTTGTTACTAACCTTTCAAAATTATCACTCTAGTAATCACCAATTATCACTCTAATCACTAACTTTTTAATGGCCAAGGACTTGGGTATTTATAGGCTTAACTTCGCGCGTCCGCGGTTACTTACAGATTAACACGAAGGAGTTTGAAACCAATCTAATTAAGAAATAGATAAACACAACTTAATTTATCATTATCTATAATTAACTAAAACGCGTCGCCCAAGGGACACGTTTTTTAACTTAATTAAGATAAGGATAAACATCGGGAAGAAGAAATAGAAACACATTAGGAAACCTAAATGGCGTCGTGCCTGGAAGACGTCTTTTAGTTCATTAATGAATTAATTAAAAATCAGATTAAAAATCAAAATAGAAATCAACCCTAACTGGCATCTTTACAGGTCGACGTCTTTAAGAATTTTTCATATTTGATTAAAAATCTGAGTTAAAATGAATTTTTTTAATAAACTTAAATTATGTATGTCTGACCCGATGTCATTTAGATAATTAATACAAAAAAATAATAAAAATTAACCATTGATTAAAGATCAGACCATTTTGAGGCATTATTATATGACATGAAATTTACCCAAAGTGATGTCAAAATTAACGTGTCTACAGCTGCCTCACATTGGCATCGTCTTTGCAAGGGAGTGAAATGAAATAGAATGTACTGAAAAGGTGATGCCAAGGTGTGATGAGACACACTCTCAACATCACATGATTAGAATTTTTCTCAAAATCATCAATAAAGGTAACTCAAAGAAATTAATGGAATCAATCATGTCTAGATGAGATAGACAAGAAAATAAAATAAGGTCGATCAACCTCCACGATTAGGAAATACCCTAGGTCACAAACCCTGCAGGTTTCATCATGGGGAGCGATTGCCAGCCAATGTGGAGGTGCTGTAACCATGATGGATCTTAAAAGAAAATAAGAAATGTTGGATAAAGAGTCCAAGAAAGGATAGAATTCTAAGGATATCTTTAAGCGAACCTCAAAGATAATCAAGATACTCAATTCAGAATGGAATATTTCATATTATGTTGGAATTATTTGATCAATGGTCTGAAGTTTAATCAATAATTAATTCTTATTACAGTTATATCAAAGTCCTACATGATGCATGTTGGGCTAAAAGAAAAATATAAAATAAAATCAAATATAAATTAATCAAGGATAATATTGTTAAATTGTCATTAATGAGTCAAGATACCAATTCTTATAATTTAGTGTTAAGCCGAAGCTCGTTTATCCACGCACTGTTTCACAAAAGCGGAACTATCGTCCTCATCAATTAACAATCAAACGGCCTATCCGTATGATTAAGAATTCTATGGAATTATCACTGTTTTTGTTGAAGGGGAACTCAAATTCCAGTTTCATCAAAACCACAAGGTCTTTGATATATTCTAATAAATATTTAACATATAGTAATGCTAATGCAAATCAATTACATGAAAGAATATAAGAGATAGAGATAACCGTATTTTTAGCCACGGTCGGGACTCATAAACTCCCACAGTGCGACCTTCTTAAAATTTTCAACTTTATAGTAATTTTTTTGAATTTCCTGTACTTAAAAATCATCAGTAACTTTAAGCAAGCATTTAATTAAGCATTAAAATATAGATAAACAATAAATTTCGGGCAAATAACAGAAAACCCTAAAATGCGTCGTGTCGCGTAGACACCGTTAAGTTCATTAAAAACACGTCGTTGTTCAACGACGCCATTTAAGTCATAGAAACAGGTTCTGGCTGTCTTCAATTCGGATTCCAACTCTCTTCATGCACATATCTTCTCTAATCTGGAAAAGCCTCTTCAACTTCGCAAATCTCTCTATATAAGGTTCCTTAACTTGTATCAAGGTAAATCCAACCCTAATCTAGAGATTGAAGTAAGGAATTCTCTCCAAAGTTTAAAGGAAATCAAGGTTTTCAAGGTTTTAAGGGGGAAGAAGCTCAAGAACAAGATGGATTCTTCAAGCAAGAGGATGAAGAAGACGCTAGAGAAGCTCTCTGTTGTGAAGGATCATCTTAGTGGGCGAGATCCTAACTTCCAAGTAAGTTAAATCCTTTCTTCCTATCAATTCTTCTTCTTCAATTCCTTTTTTCTTCATGTTCTTCAAGTTCTTCATGTTCTTCATGGAATTATAGCAACTCTCCTTTTTTATTCTTCTAGGCATATCCTTTGTTTCCCGGCCCAAGAAAATGTAGGGATCACTGTGTCGGGATCCGACCGAAAATGCAGCGGAATAAAAAATAATTTCGAGATCGGATCCATCCCGTTTCGATCAACAAAACCAAGATCAGAGTAAATCGGATTTACCTTGTGCGGATTTGAATCCACGTTAGTTTTCCGGTTCCGTCGGAGTGATGCCACAAGTCGCGCAGATGCCCGACCTCTAGCGGTACCACGCGGTTCTCCTCGCGATGGATTGTCCTCGCTTCCTCACTTGATTCGACGTTCATGGATCCCGTCTGACTTCGTGTAATCCGCCGCAACATGCGGATTCAGAATCTCCCGTCGGACGGAAGGCGGAGCGGTCGGGAATCGAAGCGGAGCCTCCAGAGGGCCAGCCTCGTGTCGTGCGTCTGGAAGAGGGGATAGAGGTAAAATGATGGCTAGGTTAGGGTTGCTGGCCCCCGACGTAGCGTCCGTTCTTTTATAATAAGTCTGTTTGCAGTTTTTTGTAAAAACCCAGACTTATCCGAAATCCTGTCGGATTATCCATCGACATGAAAACCATTTGCGTGTGACCCTCTAGGCCCAAATACCAGTCCAGTTAATAGCCCATTAAGCCCAGTAACCCTTTACTGACCCACTAAATTAATTAATATCTCATATTCAATTAATCAATTGAATTTAATGTCCCACAATAAATTCAAACGGACTTCCGATCACGTTAGATGCCAAGCAACATCATGTGATCCTGGATGGAATTGGGGTTATTGCAACCCTCTATTGGAACCTTTCCGTCATCGGTTAAAGCGCGGATATAATCCTTCATCCGTGCAATGTTCCCGAATCGACCTAGCGTATGGTTTACTGTTAAACCCTATTCGGTCGATTCACTTGAATCAGATGCTGCTAATCTGAATCCGATAACTCTTTATCGAATATAGAGTCCGCCCTGGCCAGGGACTTTAAGCGCATCATTCCTGGAATATTCTCTCTCAAACTACCGAGAGCGGATGATCCCGTATTGAACACACAATTACCTTCGAAGGCATTTCCTTGAACCCGATCGCTTGACTTATTGATAACCCATGGTTAGGGTATTCGTTAGTCATGGTCAAAGTCCATAAACCTACCAGCAGTGATTCATAGTCGGATCCGTTCAGTGAACTCATTCGCCAATGAGCACCTACAGGTCCAGCATAGTGTCTCCACACAAGTGACTTATAGGATCAGTCACCCTCATCATATGAGCTAAAGTAACCTATACTAGTCTATTTGGATGTTCGATGTCCTATCTCAAACATCCTATGATTAGGAACAATTAAGAACATGTGTTTAAGTCTTCGGTCCCGTAATTATGATCTCATCATAATCTGAAGACTATTGCACATGTTCATGGACTTCTTCGTGATATGATAAACATAGATCGAATTAATTACACACAATGAATTATTGCCATTTATTAATAATCTGAATCAGTACATAGTATCGGATTGGCTTTGAGACCATCTAATACTAACAATCTTCCACTTGGACTAAAGTCAATCACTTTTATACAGAATAGCCATATTCTCTAAGTGACGCTCAAAGACATTTTGAGACAAAGGCTTTGTCAGTGGATCTGCTATGTTGTCGGCTAAAGGAACTCTTTCCTGTTAGTTTAGGTGGCCTACAAGCCAATCTAACAATGTAAATCTCGTTCATTTATTAATATAATGGCATAATATTCATTATGTGTAAATCGCATTAATTATCGTTTCATAATGAAGTCCGTGAATATGTGCTATGGTGATCAGATTATGATGAGATTATACTAATGAGAGTGATCACTTAAACACACATATTCTTAATCGTTCCTAGTCGGAAGATTTTCGAAAAGGACATCGGATATCTGGTTAGACTAGTACATATTACTCCAGCTCATATGATGAGGGTGACTGATCTCATAAGTCACTTGTGTGGAGACACTAAGGCGAATCTGTAAGTGCTCATTGGAGAATGAGTTCACTGAACTGATCCGACTGAATCGCTGGATGGTATTGTACCTCACTGTCAACCAGCTTGATTTTATTGTCGCAGTTGCGTGGATGGTCCTCGGACCTGAGACACCAAGGACACCTTGGCGGTGGACTTCTGTGCTTTGACCTTGGTTTACGAATCTCTAGCCACGGGATTCTAATACGCCAAGGATTGGGTACAGCGGAATACCGTCGAAGGGAATTGTGTGTCAATAAGGAATCATTCGCTCTCGGTACTTAGAGGGAGAATGCTCTAGGAAGGATGCGCGAAAGTCCCTGGCCAGGGCGGACGATAATATCGGGAAAGGAGTTTTCCGATATTCATCAGCGGCATCTAATCCAAGTGAGTCAACCGGTTAGGGTTTGACAGCACGCCATGTCCTGAGTTGACTCGAGAGCATTGTACGAATGAAGGATTATATCCACGCGGTAACTGTCGGCGGAAAGGTTCCAAGAGTGGGTTACTTAACCTCAAATACCTTACGGGTTCACGCGGTGTTGCTTGGCACCCAACGTGATCGGAGGCCCGGTCGAATTCGATGTGCGACATCAATTCGATTGATTAATTAATTAATAAAGGGTTATTAATTGATTAATAAAGCCAGTGAGGAGTCACTGGGCTTGTTGGGCCATTAACTGGACTGGTACTTGGGCCTAGAGGGTTACACGCACATGATTCTCAAGGCGATGGATAAATAAGTGGGTTTTATATAAACATCGGGTTTTTATGAAAAACCGCGCGGTTAGTATAAAACATAGCGAATGGGCTGAGCAGGCCAAGCTGCTGCTAACCGTAGCCGCCCCTCCTCAGTTTCTGTCTTTCTTTGGTGTCCAGGAAGATCCAGATCTGCTCCGCCGCTTCTCCGAATCCCCTTCGACGGGAAATCATCTGCGCGCTGCGGCGATCATTACGGCGACCGGCAGAGGTTTCGTGGGCTGCGAAGAACGAGGAACTCGAGGATATCCGTCGCGGGGAGGATCGCATGGACTTCGCTAGAGGCCGGGCGCTTGCGCGGCTTGCGGTGTCGCACCGACGGAACCGAACGGTTGCGGATTCGAATCCGCACACGGTGAGAACTACGATAATCCGATTATTGTATTTTAGATTTCGAAACGGGAACGGATCGCTGTAAATATGTTATTTTCCGCTGCGTGAGCGATCCGGAGAAACCGAGAAAACCCAACATTTCCACCACGACATCTTCTCGAGCTATAATCTCTCTGATCAGATGAAAGCGCCGCAGAATGTGCTTTGACTTCTGATGAGACCTCGGCTCTTTCGCTTGAGCAATCGCCCCATTGTTGTCACACAGTAGTGCGACGGGACCAAATATGCTTTCCACCACACCAAGATCGCCGATGAATTTCTTCATCCATACAGCTTCCTTGGCGGCTTCAACAGGAACAATATATTCGGCTTCCGTTGTCGAATCAGCAGTGGTTACCTGCTTGGAACTTTTCCAATTTATTGCTCCCCCGTTGAGTGTGAAAATAAAACATGATGTTGACTTGTTGTTATCAGGATCAGACTGAAAACTCGAGTCAGTGTATCCTTGCAGCTTTAAGTCTCCTCCTCCATAGACTAGAAATAGATCCTTAGTCCTTCTCAAATACTTAAGGATGCATTTCACAGCCTTCCAGTATTCATCACCTGGATCTGCCTGATGTCTGTTCGTAACACTTAGAGCGTATGCTACATCAAGTCTAGTACATAGCATGGCATACATGAAGGAGCCTATGGCAGAAGCATAAGGGACTTTATCCATCACAGCCCTATCTTCAGGTGTCTAGGGAGACTGACCTTTAGAGAGTGAAATTCCATGTCTCATCAGTATGAGACCTCTCTTGGAATTTTCCATGCCAAATCTTTTGACATTGGTTTCTATGTACATGGATTGGGTTAAAGCAAGCATCTTCTTTGATCTATCTCTATAGATCCGTATTCCTAATATGTAAGATGCTTCTCCCAAATCTTTCATGGAGAAGTTCTTTGACAGCCATATCTTTACTGATGACATCATTCCTACATCATTCCCAATGAGTAGGATGTCGTCAACATAAAGAACCAGAAATGTGATTGTGCTCCCACTGTTTTTCTTGTATACACAGGGCTCATCTTCATTCTTACTGAAGCCATAAGATTTGATTGCCTTATCAAATTTATGTTCCAGCTTTGGTAAGCTTGGTTCAGTCCGTAAATGGACCTCTGCAACTTGCATACTATGTCTGGAGATTCTTTGGATGTAAATCCTTCTGGTTGTATCATATACATGTCCTCTTTAAGGTTTTCATTCAAGAAGGCAGTCTTCACATCCATCTGTCAGATTTCATAATCATGGTAGGCAGCAATGGCGAGAAGAATTCTGATAGACCTAATCATAGCAACGGGTGAAAAGGTTTCGTCATAGTCAACACCTTGTCTTTGACGATAGCCTTTCGCTACTAATCTTGCTTATAGGTCTCAATACGTCCATCTGCACCGATCTTTCTTTTAAAGATCCATTTGCAGCCGATAGGTACTATACCATCGGGTAAATCTTCCAAGTTCCAAACTTGGTTGATGTACATGGACTGTATTTCAGATTTCATAGCTTCCCGCCATTTCCCGGCCTCTGGACTTTCAATGGCCTCCTGATAAGTCTTAGGATCATCATCCTCATTATAGAGTATCCTTGAACCATTCAAATTAATATGTCCCACATATCTTTCTGGTGGTTTAGGTACTCTTTCAGACCTACGAGGTTCCTGTGTATCATTTTGAATAGGTTCAGAAACTGACGGTTCATCTGATGAACCGTTATTAGTTTGTGGGTCTGGAATTTCTTCTAGAATTACTTTACTCCCACTGTCCTTCTAGAGAATATAATCATCTTACAAAAAGATAGTTCTCCTAGCCACAAATACCTTTTGTTCGCCAGGATGATAAAAGTAATATCCATAAGTTTCCTTTAGATATCCCACAAATCTGTATTTGTCAGTTCTTCACTCTAGCTTATCTGTGTCATGTCTTTTAACATGAGCAGGACATCTCCAGACTTTAATATGTTTAAGGTCTGGTTTCCTTCCATTCTATATCTCATATGGAGTGGTTTCAACAGATTTGCTGGGTACCTTGTTCAAGATATACATAGCCGAGCTAAGTGCATATCCCCATAAGTGTTGGGATCGCTGTGTCGGGATCCGATCCTAAAACGCAGCGGAATAAAATTTTCGGGATCAGATCTGTCCCGTTTCAGTCGTTAAAATAAAACTGGTGTAAATCGATTTACCTTGCGCGGATTCGAATCCGCGTCCGTTTTCCGGTTCCGTCGGAGCGATGCCGCAAGTCGCGTAGATGGCCGACCTCTAGCGGTATCCACGTGGTGCGCCTCGCAATGGATCGTCCTCGCTTCCTCGCTCGCTGCGGTGTTCGTAGATCCCGTCTGACTGCGCGTAATCCGCCGCGACATGCGGATTCGGAATCCTCGTCGAACGGAAGGTGGAGCAGTTGGGAACTGCACGCCCAGAAGAGAGAGAAAGTGGGGAAGAAAGAATGACGGCTAGGTCAGGGTTACTGGCCCCGGACGTAGAATCCGTTCTTTTATAAGAAGTCCGTTTGCGGTTTTTCATAAAAACCCAGACTTATCCAAAATCCTGTCGGATTATCCATCGACTTGAAAACCATTTGCGTGTTACCCTCTAGGCCCAAATACCAGTCCAGTTAATAGCCCATTAAGTCCAATAACACTTTACTAACCCACTGAATTAATTAATATCCTTATATTCAATTAATCAGCCGAATTTAATGTCCCACAATAAATTAGGACGGACTGCCGATCACGTTGGATGCCAAGCAACATCGTGTGATCCTGGATGGCACTGGGGTTATCGCAACCCTCTATTGGAACCTTTCTGTCATCGGTTAGCGCGCGGATATAATCCTTCATCCGTGCAATGTTCCCGAATCGACCTAGGGCATGGTTTACTGTTAAACCCTATTCGGTCGATTCACTTGAATCAGATGCCGCTAATCTGAATCTGATAACTCCTTATCGATTACAGAGTCCGCCCTGGCCAGGGACTTTAAGCGCATCATTCCCGGAACATTCTCTCTCAAACAACCGAGAGCGGATGATCCCGTATTGAACACACAATTACCTTCGAGGGCATTTCCCTGAACCCGATCGCTTGACTTATTGATAATCCATGGTTAGGGATTCGTTCGTCAAGGTCAAAGCTCAGAAATCTACCAACAAGATATCTTTGGAGTCTCAGGTCCAAGTATCATGCATGCAACCGTGACAAATGAATCGAACTGGTTAACAGTGAGGTGATTACCATCCAGCGATTCATAGTTGGATCAGTTCAGTGAACTCATTCACCAATGAGCACCTATAGGTTCAGCATAGTGTCTCCACACAAGTGACTTATGGGATCAGTCACCCTCATCATATGAGCTGAAGTAACCTATACTAGTCTATCCGGATGTTCGATGTCCTATCTCAAACATCCTATGACTAGGAACAATTAAGAACATGTGTTTATAAGTCTTCGGTCCCGTAATTATGATCTCATCACAATCCGAAGACTGTTCCACATGTTTATGGACTTCATCGTGATACGATAAACACAGATCGAATTAATTACACACAATGAATTATTGCCATTTATTAATAATATGAATAAGTACATAGTATCAGATTAGCTTTGAGACCATATAATACTAACAATTTCCCACTTGGACTAAAGCCAATCACTTTTATACAGAATACCCATATTCTCTAAGTGACGCTCAAAAACATTTTGAGACAATGGCTTTGTAAGTGGATCTGCTATGTTGTCGGCTGAGGGAACTCTTTCCACCACGACATCTCCTCGAGCTATAATCTCTCTGATCAAATGAAAGCGCCGCATAATGTGCTTCGACTTCTGATGAGACCTCGGCTCTTTCGCTTGAGCAATCGCCCCATTGTTGTCACACAGCAGTGGGACGGGACCAGATATGCTATCCACCACACCAAGATCGCCGATGAATTTCTTCATCCATACAGCTTCCTTGGCGGCTTCAGCAGCAGCAATATACTCGGCTTCTGTTGTCGAATCAGCAGTGGTTTCCTGCTTGGAACTTTTCCAGCTCACTGCTCCCCCGTTGAGTGTGAAAATAAAACCTGATGTTGACTTGTTGTCGTCAGGATCAGATTGAAAACTCGAGTCAGTGTATCCTTGCAGCTTTAAGTCTCCTCCTCCATAGACTAGAAATAGATCCTTAGTCCTTCTCAAGTACTTAAGGATGCATTTCACAGCCTTCTGGTGTTCATCACCTGGATCTGCCTGATGTCTGCTCGTAACACTTAGAGCATATGCTACATCAGGTCTGGTACATAGCATGGCATACATGATGGACCCTATGGCAGAAGCATAGGGGACTTTATCCATCACTGCCCTCTCTTCAGGTGTCTTGGGAGATTGACCTTTAGAGAGTGAAATTCCATGTCTCATCGGTATGAGACCCCTCTTGGAATTTTCCATGCCAAACCTTTTGACAATGGTTTCTATGTACATGATTGGGTTAAAGCTAGCATCTTCTTTGATTTATCTCTATAGATCCGTATTCCTAATACATAAGATGCTTCTCCCAAATCCTTCATGGAGAAGTTGTTTGACAACCATATCTTTACTGATGACATCATTCCTACATCATTCCCAATGAGTAGGATGTCGTCAACGTAAAGAACCAGAAATGTGATTGCGCTCCGACTGTTTTTCTTGTATACACAGGGCTTATCTTCATTCTTAATGAAGCCATAAGATTTGATTGCCTCATCAAATCTTATGTTCCAGCTTCGAGATGCTTGCTTCAATCCATAAATGGACCTCTGCAACTTGCATACCATGTCTGGAGATTCTTTGGATGTGAATCCTTCTTGTTATATCATATACACCTCCTCCTCAAGGTTTCCATTGAGGAATGCAGTTTTTACATCCATCTGCCAGATCTCATAATCATGGTAGGCAGCAATGGCGAGAAGAATTCTGATGGACTTAATCATAGCAACGGGTGAAAAGGTTTCGTCATAGTCAACACCTTGTCTTTGACGATAGCCTTTCGCCACTAATCTTGCTTTATAAGTTTCAATATGTCCATCTGCACCGATCTTTCTTTTAAAGATCAATTTGCGGCCGATAGGTACTATACCATCGGGTAAATCCACCAAGTTCCAAACTTGGTTGATGTACATGGACTGTATTTCAGAATTCATGGCTTCCCGCCATTTCCCGGCCTCTGGACTTTCAATGGCCTCCTAGTAAGTCTTAGGATCATCATCCTCATTATAGAGTATCCTTGAACCATCTAAATTAATATGTCCCACATATCTTTCTGGTGGTTTAGGTACTCTTTTAGACCTACGAGGTTCCTGTGTATCATTTTGAACAGGTTTAGAAACTGACGGTTCATCTGATGAACCATTGCCAGTTTGTGGGTCTGGAACTTCTTCCAGAATTATTTTACTCCTACTGTCCTTATGGAGAATATAAACTTCTTCCATAAAGACAGCTCTCCTGGCCACAAACACCTTTTGTTCGCCAGGATGATAAAAGTAATATCCATAAGTTTCCTTTGGATATCCCACAAATCTGTATTTGTCAGTTCTGGATTCCAGCTTATCTGCATCATGTCTTTTAACATGAGCAGGAGACCCCCAGACTTTAACATGTTTAAGGTCTGGTTTCCTTCCATTCCATATCTCATATGGAGTGGTTTCAACAGATTTGTTGGGTACCTTGTTCAGGATATACATAGCCGAGCTACGTGCATATCCCCATAAGGACACTGGTAATTTGGACATGCTCATCATGGATCGCACCATTTCCATTAATGTACGATTTCTCCTTTCTGATACACCATTCATCTGAGGTGTATAAGGAGGTGTAAGCTGAGAAAGGATACCATTATCCTTTAAGTATTTAATGAACTCTGTACTCAAGTATTCACCACCCTGATCAGATCGGATGGTTTTTATACTCTTTCCTGTTTGTTTTTCTACTTCATTCTTAAATTCTCTGAATTTCTCAAAGGCTTCAGATTTATACTTCAATAAGTATACATATCCAAACCTTGAGTAATCATCAGTGAATGTAATGAAGTATGAGAAACCACCAATAGCTTGGGTTGACATAGGACCACATACATCTAAATATATGAGTTCTAATATGCCTTTGGCTCGTTCTCCAGTTCCACTAAATGGAGACTTAGCCATTTTACCCATTAAACATGACTCACAGGTTGCATATGATTCATAATCAAATGGATCCAAATATCCATCTTTATGCAACCTTTGGAGTCTATTTTCACCAATGTGTCCAAGCCTACAATGCCACAAGTAGGCTTTGTTCATTTCATACTTACTTCTTTTAATTGAAGAACCGATATGTAAATTATCATGAGACACATTCAATAGATACAATCCATTGGACAAAATAGTAGAAGCTATTAATTTATTTCCGAAATAAATTGAACAACTATTGTTCCCAAAATTTAAATTGTATCCAATTCTATCTAAACATGAAATAGAAATGATGTTCCTTATTATGTTAGGTACATAATAACATTCATCTAATAAAAATGTGTCTCCGGATGGTAGCTTGAGCTTCACTGTCCCCACAGCGATCACCGCAACTCTTGCGCCGTTACCTAGTCTCAGCTCTACCTCGCCGGTCCTCAGCTTACGCCTTCTTGTCAGTGCCTGCACAGAATTGCAGATATGAGATACACATCCAGTATCTAATACCCATGATGTACAATCTCTTATTGACAAGTTTAGATCTATCATATAGATACCTGAAGCGTCCTGCTGCTTCACAGTTCCTTGACCCTTGTCCTTGAGGTATTCTTTGCAATTCCTCTTCCAATGCCCTTTCTGGTGACAGTAGAAGCAATCACCTTTCTCAGCACTTTTACCTTTGTCTTTTTGGGTAACCTTTGCCTTTCTTTGAACCTTGTTCTTATTCTTTCGAAAAGCTTGGACTGCAAGTCTTTTTCTGTTGGTCTTACCAACCATTAGGACTTGGGGTTTATCCTTCACAAGGTTCCCCTCAGCAGTTTTCAACATGTTCAGTAGCTCAGCTAAGGTGGCCTGGATCTTGTTCATGTTAAAATTAACGATGAACTGAGCATATGACGGTGGAAGTGAAGACAACACGAGGTCTGTGTGCATCTCCTTGGGAAGTGTAATCCCAAGAGCATCCAGCCTCTCCACCCACTCAATCATCTTCAGCACGTGATTCTGTACTGAAGTTCCCTTTGCCATCTGAGCCTTGAACAGATTCTTCGATATCTCATATCGTTCGATTCTGCTCTGCTCACCAAAGAGCTCCTTCAAATGGAGCATGATGGATCTAGCATCCATCTCTTCATGTTGCCTCTGCAACTCATTGCTCATAGAGGCTAACATGTAGCATTAGGCCATGGTGGAATCCTCCTTCCATTTTTCATACGCTATCATTTCCTCCTCTGGAGCATCTAATGCTGGTTCAGCAGGAGGTTCATTATCCAAGACGTAGGCAATATGCTCAGACCTGAGGACTATCTTCAGGTTTCTGAGCCAGTCTGAGTAATTGGTGCCTGTCAAACGGTTGGCATCAAGTATGCCTCGCAACGGGTTATGGTGCGACCTTCTCGCCTACAGGAGATAATCAATTGATAATTAGCAGATATTCAGATTAACTAAAACAAGATATGGTCTTTTATTATCTAGTTTTACTCCTACTAATTTTTGACGAACTGTATAACCTTCAGATATACAGAACGGGAGATGCCGACTGTCTCCTAGTGGGGATCAGAATCTCTAAGCATCACAGCATGACCTCGGGTAAACACATAGTATCATACTGCTATCTTAGAGCAATCATCTCATGATAATTGCAACTCCTTGCAATATCCGATCATACTTCGGCTTTCAAGTTTAATGGTCCCGGGTAAACACAGTAGACCATTATCTCCGGTCTAAGCTTTACCATCAATACGTGACAGAGTAAAGTAGAAATATAGTTCCCGGGTAAACACGTGGATGACTATATCGTTCCTCTACTCTTATCCAAAGGCATCTAATGCCATGATCAACAGTCCTCTCATCAGTTAATGGCAGACCTCGGGTAAACACATAGTATATGCCACCACCAAATTAAGTTCTATTAATCATATTGATGGAGAGCCACGCGGTATATTCTCAATGACTCGCGCTACGGCTTAGAGTTTGTTACGAAGGTTTTACTTATTTAGTTTGGTCTCATCCTAGATGATAGTATTAAATATATCGAATATATTATAAATACTAATAACCTAGCAGATATTAAGCACACGCATCACATACATGTCATTAGTGTGGTCATGGACGGCACTGCGGTTTGACTTAAGCCAGACAGTCAAACACACACACATACACAATATAACAACTTATATCATGAGTCTGCAAACCCATGCATTCAATGAACTCCTTCATTTTCATCTAGTCAGTAGTTGTGGATCATCCTCGCTCCGCGCACACCTGCCTCGATCAAATTACATCATAATTCTCAATTACATGATAATTTAAATGAGGAAGCCTTATGATGATTACATCGAGGAGGAAGGTAGAAGTACAATGGAATATGAGAGGGAGAGGTTCGCAGACCTCTATTTATTAATAAACAATAAACCACACAATCACATTCCATATCCACAAATAATGCTCGTCCATGACCACCATGTGTTTTTAGTTAAACAAACCACACATGAATTGCACATCAAATGGCTAAAGAAATTTTTCGAAAATAACTTATAATTTTGGTTTCATAAAACCAGGGACCAAACAAAATTTGGATTTAGAATTTTCGAAAATTTTTCAATAAGTTTAAGTATGCCAATTTAAATCTAATTTAAATAAGCAAACTAATGCATATCTTTAAAACAAAATTAAAAAGCAATTAATGACACATCAAATGTGTATGTCAACCAAATAGATCAGATTCCTATTAATATTCCATGCCATTACTTAATGTAATTAATTTAACATTTAAATTAATTTGCATTAACCACATCATATCTAACAAATTAGATAATCAAAATCAACAATTAACTTGTCAATTCTTAATAGATTCTTAATCTAAATAGACCCCAATAAATATCAAAAACAATTTTTGAAAATTTAAATTCTGGAAAAACAATTTTTTAGAATAATTGGGTTTAATTGGGCCAAAAAAATAAAAAAAATTGAACCTGGTCCAAAGGACCAAGCCGGCCCAGCCCTTGCTGGACCTGGGTCCGGCAATGGGCCGAGCCCAGCCAGTAGCTGGGCTCGGACCTAGACCGGTCCCTGTGGCCGGTCTGGTCCGGGCCAACCGCTGGGCTGGCTTGGGCCCTTGCCTGGCCCGGCCCAGCAAGGGGCCGGCCCGCCCCTTTCCTGCACGCAGCTTGGAAACCCTAGCTGCGTGCAGGAAAGGGGGGCGGCGCCGCCGCCGGCCACCTGCCCAGTAGGGCCAGGTGGCGGGGCCACGCCGGGGCCTCGGCGACGGCACCGGAGAAGCCCGGTTAGCCGGCGATGCCCCCCCCCCCCCCCCCCCCCCCCCCTTTTTCTTAACCGAAGGAGATGGAGAGAGTGGGATGGCTCCCGACTCCATCCGACGCTGGTCATCAAGCCAACGATGTCCAGTAACCCTCTGGGAGGGATTTGTGTCGCCGGTGAGCCACTCCCAAATGATTTGGGATGTTTGTGGGGATCAAAAACACATGCCCGTTCTTCGTGGAAAAAAAGTCCCACGAAGAACATAACATATCCCACAAAATAATTTTTCTTGGCAGAAAAAAAAAAATCTTTTCATAGAGTTCATCGAATGAACAATATTTTGCGAAGAAAAATTAATAACAGCAACAAACAACATGGAATATTAACCTTAAAGAATGATCTATTCGTTGGCCGAAACGGCGAAAACACAGTGGAACTTGGCTCTGATACTACTGTTGGGATCGCTGTGTCAAGATCCGATCCTAAAACGCAGCGGAATAAAATTTTCGGGATCAGATCTGTCCCGTTTCGGTCGTTAAAATAAAACAGGTGTAAATCGATTTACCTTGCGCGGATTCGAATCCGCGTCCGTTTTCCGGTTCCGTCGGAGCGATGCTGCAAGTCGCGCAGATGCCCGACCTCTAGTGGTATCCACGCGGTTCTCCTCGCGATGGATCGTCCTCGCTTCCTCGCTCGCTGCGGCGTTCGTAGATCCCGTCTGACTGCGCGTAATCCGCCGCGACATGCAGATTCGGAATCCTCGTCGAACGGAAGGTGGAGCAGTTGGGAACCGCACGCCCAGAAGAGAGAGAAAGTGGGGAAGAACGAATGACGGATAGGTCAGAGTTCCTGGCCCCGGACGTATAATCCGTTGTTTTATAAGAAGTCAGTTTGCGGTTTTTCATAAAAACCCAGACTTATCCAAAATCCTGTCGGATTATCCATCGACTTGAAAACCATTTGCGTGTGACCCTCTAGGCCCAAATACCAGTCCAGTTAATAGCCCATTAAGTCCAGTAACCCTTTACTGACCCATTGAATTAATTAATATCCTTATATTCAATTAATCAGCCGAATTTAATGACCCACAATAAATTCGGACGGACTGTCGATCACGTTGGATGCCAAGCAACATCGCGTGATCTTGGATGGCACTGGGGTTATCGCAACCCTCTATTGGAACCTTTCTGTCATCGGTTAGCGCGCGGATATAATCCTTTATCTGTGCAATGTTCCCGAATCGACCTAGGGCATGGTTTACTGTTAAACCCTATTTGGTCGATTCACTTGAATCAGATGCCGCTAATCTGAATCCGATAACTCCTTATCGATTACAGAGTCTGCCCTGGCCAGGGACTTTAAGCGCATCATTCCCGGAACATTCTCTCTCAAACAACCGAGAGCGGATGATCCCGTATACAATTACCTTTGAGGGCATTTCCCTGAACCCGATCGCTTGACTTATTGATAACCCATGGTTAGGGATTCGTTTGTCAAGGTCAAAACTCAGAAACCTACCAACAAGATATCTTTGGAGTCTCAGGTCCAAGGATCATCCACGCAACCGTGACAAATGAATCGAGCTGGTTAACAGTGAGGTGATTACCATCCAGCGATTCATAGTTGGATCAATTCAGTGAACTCATTCACCAATGAGCACCTATAGGTTCAGCATAGTGTCTCCACACAAGTGACTTATGGGATCAGTCACCCTCATCATATGAGCTGAAGTAACCTATACTAGTCTATCCGGATGTTCGATGTCCTATCTCAAACATCCTATGACTAGGAACAATTAAGAACATGTGTTTATAAGTCTTTGGTCCCGTAATTATGATCTCATCACAATCCGAAGACTGTTGCACATGTTCATGGACTTCATCGTGATACGATAAACACAGATCGAATTAATTACACACAATGAATTATTGCCATTTATTAATAATCTGAATAAGTACATAGTATCGGATTGGCTTTGAGACCATCTAATACTAACAATAAGGACACTGGTAATTTGAACACGCTCATCATGGATTGCACCATTTCCATTAATGTGCGATTTCTCCTTTCTAATACACCATTTATTTGAGCTGTATAAGGAGGTGTAAGCTGAGGAAGGATACCATTATCCTTTAAGTATTTAATGAACCCAGTACTCAAGTATTCACCAGTTCGATCGGATCGGATGGTTTTTATACTCTTTCATGTTTGTTTTTCTACTTCATTCTTAAATTCTCTGAATTTCTCAAAGGCTTCAGATTCATACTTCAATAAGTATATCCAAACCTTGAGTAATCATCAGTGAATGTAATGAAGTATGAAAAACCACCAACGGCTTGGGTTGACATAGGACCACATATATATGAATGTATGAGTTCTAATATGTCTTTGGCTCGTTCTCCAATTCCACTAAATAGAGACTTAGCCATTTTACTCATTAAACATGACTTACAGGTTGCATATGATTCATAATCAAATGGATCCAAGTATCCATCTTTATGCATCCTTTGGAGTCTGTTTTCACCAATGTCTCTAAGCCTACAATGCCACAAGTAGGCTTTGTTCATTTCATACTTCTTTTAATTGAAGAAGCAATATGTAAATTTTCATGAGACACATTTAATAGATACAAACCATTGGATAATATAGCAGAAGCTATTAATTTATTTTCAAAATAAATTAAACAACTATTGTTCCCAAAATTTAAATTGTATCTAATTCTATCTAAACATGAAATAGAAATGATGTTCCTTATTATGCTAGGTACATAAAAACATTCATCTAATGAAAATGTGTCTCCGGATGGTAGCTTGAGCTTCATTGTTCCCACAGCGATCGCCGCAACTCTTGCGCCGTTACCTAGCCTCAGCTCCACCTCGCCGGTTCTCAGCTTACGTCTTCTTGTCAGTGCCTGCACAGAATTGCAGATTGAGATACACATCCAGTATCTAATATCCATGATGTACAATCTCTTATTGACAAGTTAACATCTATCATAAAGATACCTGAAGCTTCCTAATGCTTCACAGTTCCTTGAGCCTTGTCCTTGAGGTATTCCTTGCAATTCCTCTTCCAGTGGCCCTTTTGGTGACAGTAGAAGCAATCACCTTTCTCAGAAGTTTTGCCTTTGTATTTCTTGACAACCTTTGCCTTTCTCTGAACCTTGTTCTTTTTCTTTCGAAAAGCTTGGACTGCAAGTCTCTTTCTGTTGGTCTTACCAACCATGAGGACTTGGGATTTATCCTTCACAAGGTTCCCCTCTGTAGTCTTTAACATGTTCAGCAGTTCAGCTAAGGTAGTCTGGATTTTGTTCATGTTAAAGTTAACGATGAACTGAGCATATGACTGTGGAAGTGAAGATAACACGAGGTCTGTGTGCATCTCCTTGGGAAGTGTAATCCCAAGAGCATCCAGCCTCTCCACCCACTCAATCATCTTCAGCTTGTAATTTTGTACTGAAGTTCCCTCTGCCATTTGAGCCTTGAACAGATTCTTCGATATCTCATATCGTTCGATTCTGCTCTGCTCACCAAATAGCTCCTTCAAATGGAGCATGATGGATCTAGTATCCATCTCTTCATATTGCCTCTGCAACTTATTCCTCATAGAGGCTAACATGTAGCATTGGGCCATGGTGGAATCTTCCTTCCATTTTTCATACGCTATCATTTCATCCTCTGGGGCATCTAATGCTGGTTTAGAAAGAGGTTCATTATCTAAGACGTAGGCAATCTGCTCAGACCTGAGGACAATCTTCAGGTTCCTGAGCCAATCTGAGTAATTGGTGCCTGTCAAACGGTTGGCATCGAGCATGCCACGCAACGAGTTATAGTGCGACATTCTAGCCTACAGGAGATAATCAAATGATAATTAGCAGATATTCAGATTAACTAAAACAAGATATGGTCTTTTACTATCTAGTTTTACTCCCACTAATTTTCGACGGACTGTATAACCTTCAGATATACAGAACGGGAGATGCCGACTGTCTCCTAGTGGGGATCAAAATCTCCAAGCATCATAGTATGACCTCGGGTAAACACGTAGTATCATACCACTATCTCAGAGCAATCATCTGATGATAATTGCAACTCCTTGCAATATCCGATCATATTTCGGCTCCCAGGTTATTAATGGTCCCGGGTAAACACAGTAGACCATTATCCCCGGTCTAAGCATTACCATCAATACGTGATAAAGTAGAGTAGAAATATAGTTCCCGGATAAACACGTAGATGACTATATCGTTCCTTTACTCTTATCCAAAGGCATCTAATGCCATGATCAATAGTTCTATCATCAGTCAATGGCAAACCTCGGGTAAACACATAGTATCTGCCACCACTAAATTAAGTTCTATTAATCATATTGATGGAGAGCCACGTAGTGCATTCTCAATGACTCGCGCTACGGCTTAGAATTTGTTACGAAGGTTTTTATTTATTTTCTTTGGTCTCATCCTAGGTGATAGTATTAGATATATCGAATATATATATAAATGCTAATAACCTAGCAAATTTGATTCACAATAAAAAATTAAACACACGCATCGCATACATGTCATTTATGTGGTCATGGATGGCACTGCGGTTTGACTTGAGCCAGAAAGTCAAACACACACACACACAATATAACAACTTATATCATGAGTCTGCAACCCCATGGATTCAATGAACTCCTTCACTTATCATCTGGTCGCAGTTGTGGATCATCCTCGCTCTGTGCGCAGCCGCCTCGATCAAATTACATTATTAATTTAAAAGAGGAAGCCTTATGGCGAATACATAGAGAGAGAGGTAGAACTACATTGGAATATGAGAGGGAGAGGTTCGCAGACCTCTATTTATTAATAAATAACAATCCACACAATCAGATTCCACATCCACAAGTAAATGCACATCCATGACCACCATGTGTTTTAATTAAACAATCCACATATGATATAGCACATTAAATGGCTAAAATAAGATTTTCGAAAATAATAATAATTTTAGGTTTCATAAACCAGGGACCAAACAAAATTTTGGAGAATTTAGAATTTTCGAAAATCAATTTAAGCATGCTTAACTTAAATCGAATTTAAACAAGCATTAAAACACATCATATATTTTAGGATTCCAAAACTTAAATATCTAGAGTATTCCATGCATATATAACAAGATTAATCTAACGATTAGATTAATAAAGTCATTAAAGAACTAAATTAATCATTATCTAATTAAAAATCTAACACTTAGATTATTTTGTTAGAATTAATCATCAATCCAACATTTAAATTAATAATTAATTATAACCATTAACTTCAAATAAGATAATGAGCTTAGTTAATTGTAATGAGTCTCTCAAAAGTTAAATTGAACAAAATTTTAATTTCCAAAACAATTTTTGGAAATTTAAAATTAAAAATAATTAAAACTAACTAAAACTGGTTCAATAAGTCAACTAGGTGGCTCAGCCCACCCCTGGCCGAACCAGAGCTCAGCCTGGCTGAGCCATGGGCTCGGACCAGGGGCGCCGGGCCCATTAAGCAGGGGACCCAGCGGCTCGGGCCCAGCCCAAGCCCGGTCCGGCCCGGCTCAGACCGGTGCGGCTAGGAAACCCTAGCCGCACGGGCCTGACCCCCCCCCCCTTTCCCTTCCAGCTTCGGCGGCGCTGGGAACAGGAAGCTGTGGGGAAAGGGGGGAAAGCCCCCGGCCGGTGACTGCCCCGACACCGGGAGGGCACCGGACGGTCGCCGTTCACGTCGGTGACTGCCCCGATGCTGGGAGGGCACCGGACGGTCGCCGGTCACGCCGCCGGCGTCGGACGGCGCCGTTGACCCGGCCCAACCCCTAAAAAGAGGATTCCGAACCCCCAAATCTGCGCATAACCGAGGTAAAGAAGAAGCTATTGCCAGCCGGTCAACGGCTAGCCCCTACCGGAGCCAAGGGTGATGTTGGTGGTGGCCGGTGGGATCATTTGGTCATACCAAAATCCATCCCAGAAGTTTCGCATCACATGTGATAACCCGTACATCACAGCACAAGGATTTTTCCTTGTCCCATGAAGAACACGAGAGACCCAATAAAATTACGATTTTACAGAAATAAAATTAATAAAATTAACTTTATTCATCTCATGAATTAAATTTCTTAAACAGAATCGTAAAATATGCATGGAATATAATTAGATATTTAGATTTTGAAATTAGAAACGGTGAAGAACACAGTGATAACCTGGCTCTGATACCACTGTAGGGATCGCTGTGTCGGGATCCCACCGAAAATGCAGCGGAATAAAAAATAATTTCGGGATCGGATCCATCCCGTTTCGATCAACAAAACCAAGACCGGAGTAAATCGTATTTACCTTGCACGGATTCGAATCCACGTTCGTTTTCCGGTTCCGTCAGAACGATGCCGCAAGTCACGCAGATGCCCGACCTCTAGCGGTATCCACACGGTTCTCCTCGCAATGGATCATCCTCGCTTCCTCACTCGATTCGACGTTCGTGGATCCCGTCTGACTTCACGTAATCTGCCATGACATGCGGATTCAGAATCTCCCGTCGGACGGAAGGCGGAGCGGTCAGGATTCGAAGCGGAGCTTCCAGAGGGCCAGCCTCATGTCGTGCGTTTAGAAGAGAGGATAGAGATAAAATGACGGCTAGGTTAGGGTTGCTGGCCTCCGATGTAGCGTCTGCTCTTTTATAATAAGTCTTTTTGCGGTTTTTCGTAAAAACCCAGACTTATCCGAAATCCTGTCGGATTATCCATCGACTTGAAAACCATTTGCGTGTGACCCTCTAGGCCCAAATACCAGTCCAGTTAATAGCCCATTAAGCCCAGTAATCCTTTACTGATCCACTGAATTAATTAATATCTCATATTCAATTAATCAGCCGAATTTAATGTCCCACAATAAATTCAGATGGACTTCCGATCACGTTGGATGCCAAGCAACATCGCATGATCCTAGATGGCACTGGGGTTATCGCAACCCTCTATTGGAACCTTTCCGTCATCGGTTAGCGCTCGGATATAATCCTTCATCCGTGCAATGTTCTTGAATCGACCTAGGATATGGTTTACTGTTAAACCCTATTTGGTCGATTCACTTGAATCAGATGCCGCTAATCTGAATCCGATAACTCCTTATCGATTACAGAGCCCGCCCTGGCCAGGCACTTTAAGCGCATTATTACCGGAACATTCTCTCTCAAACTATCGAGAGCGGATGATCCCGTATTGAACACACAATTACCTTCGAAGGCATTTTTCTGAACCCGATCGCTTGACTTATTGATAACCCATGGTTAGGAATTTGTTAATCAAGGTCAAAGTCCAGAAACCTACCAGCAAGATATCTTTGGCGTCTCAGGCCCAAGGATCATCTACACAACTGTGACAAAAGAATTGAGCTGGTTAACAGTGTGGTGTTTACCATCCATCATAGTCGGATCCGTTCAGTGAACTCATTCGCTAATGAGCACCTACAGGTCCAGCATAGTGTCTCCACACAAGTGACTTATAGGATCAGTCACCCTCATTATATGAGCTGAAGTAACCGATACTAGTCTATCCAGATGTTCGATGTCCTATCTCAAACATCCTATGACTAGGAACAATTAAGAACATGTGTTTATAAATCTTCGGTCCCGTAATTATGATCTCATCATAATCTGAAGACTGTTGCACATGTTCATGAACTTCATCGTGATACGATAAACATAGATCGAATTAATTACATACAATGAATTATTATCATTTATTAATAATCTGAATCAGTACATAGTATCAGATTGACTTTGAGACCATCTAATACTAATAGAAAATTCACTTCCCTTCCTTGGATTCGTAAGATTGCTAAAAGTATTACTATTTCCATGCAAGCTTTTGTTTCTAAGTGGAATATCCAAGGTCTAGTAGTCCATGCAAAGTACTACAAGAGTCCAAATGTGGACTGGGCGGCTATGGGTACTTTGATTGAATTGTGGCATCCTCAAACCCATACTTTCCTCTTTCCTAAATTTGAATCCACTATTCTTCTTGAAGGGGCCGAACTCCTATTGGGCCTTCCTAAGATCAAGTTGAACAACAATGAATTGATCCTGAACAAGATGGCTTTAATGATGGAAAAGATCACAGGTCAACAATTGTTGATGAAGATCATGAAGGATCGAAAAGAAGTTAAAGGATGCCTCACTAAGAAAGGAATTAACCTTGCAAAGCTAGAAGAGTGGACTTTGTACGAGATTGAAGATCTTAGAGAGGATGACACTGAGAACGTGATGAAGGCATTTACCACGTGCCTAGCTGGAGCTCTATTCTTTCCTGCCCAAGACAACATACTAGAGGATGATCAAGTCAGTGCAATTAGCGAGATTTTTGAAGGAAGACAAATCGGTACAACGATTCTAGCCTATCTCTACAGTAGGCTTTCTGCAGCATCTATAGGTCAGCCTCTTTATGGTTGCATGCTTCTCTTCGCTCTATGGACTGAGTTACACTCCAAATTTGAATATTACACTAGAAATTCTGCAAGACCATCTCAAATTTATCAGAATAGCCCAATCTTCCATATTTCTAATATTGTGAAATTCAATGAGAGGATGATCAACCGAGTGGCCAAACCCAAGACTCGAGCTGATTGGAGAGCTTATCTGAGGACAATGCCATCAGATGGGTTCGACTCTTCACCACTTGCTCTCGTAGGAAAGTCGATTCGAGTACGCCGTGCAGCGGGTGCAGAACTTAAACTGATTGGGACAACCGAGTTCGTTCTATACAATTGTCATCGATGTTATACTCAACTCAGCCTGCCTCGCTATGAACTCCCTGAATTTTCCCATACATCTCCAATCAAGAAGCGTGCCTTGGAATCCGATGAAGACTTTGAAGCGACTGAACTTATAGTTACATTATGGAATATTAGCTTCAATCATCGTGTAAAATCCTCTCAAGAAACAAATAGAAGATTATCATATCCATATATAATGGGACTTTAGGAAATTCGTCCTTGAATATTCTTTTTATCTTTCTTTTTTATGTAAAGAATTTATTTCAATAAAGAATTGTTCCTTTAATAACATATCCCGAAAATCATCCTTAATCTTCTATGACTTGTCCAAGATTTTTCTTTAAGTAAAACCATGATTTTCCCTTAAGAATATGATTTATGGGTGTAAATAGCGTCGTCCAATCAAGACACCTTTCAATCATAATTAATTTCCGAAATTCAAAGATCAATTCCTTAAAAACCTAGATTATGCCTAAATCGCGTCTTCACATGTGGACGCCTTTCAACCAAAAATCATTTTTCAAAAATCAGAGATTAATCCTTAAAATCACATTTATGCTTAAAATGCGTCCTAACTGGTAGACGCCTTTTAATTTATTTCTCTTACTTTCCACAGAATTTTGCCATTAATTCTGTTATTAATTCACTGAAACGCGTCGTGTAACGTGGACGCATTTAATCATCATGCCTTGTACGGCTCTGACCAGAATTGGCGGTTTAAGCTGAAACACATCTTTCTTTGTGGACGCCTTTTAAGAATTTCAAAATTTCTTCTTTGCTGCCTCAGTTTAAGTGCACTAAATGGCGTCGCTGTCCATCAACGCGTTTGAACTTCTCCAAACAGAACTGTGTGAGCCCGAGCCCTCCTTTCTTCCTCATTCTCTCAAGTTCTCTTCTCTTTTTTCCTCTCCGGTGATGACCCTCTCAACTCTGGTGATCCTGTTCTTCTGGCCATCTCAAGTTCTCTCTTCCTCTCCCAAACTCTCTCTCTCGAGCTCTCTCTCTTGAGTTCCCTCTCTCAAGCTTTCTGTCCCGAACCCGAGCTCTCTCTTACTCACTCTTCTTCGCCATGGAACGGGGAGGATCGAGCAAAGCCAAGGCGGTGGTAAAGAGGTGACGGACCGCCTCCCTCTCGGTGGTGCCGATGGATGAAGCTCCTGTGGCAGAGCCGGCTGACCTTGCGGCAGTGGTGGGGTTCTTGGAGGAATAGGAGGTTCCTCCTACAGCCGTGGGTGAAGAAGGAGGGGAGGGTGACCTCCACCTGGTAAGCTCTCTATGGAATGGAGTTTGGATGAATGGAATGAGGGAAAGGGGAGAAAAGGGGAGAAAGGGGGAGAAAGGGGCTTGTTGGAAGAAGCCCGAAAATCGGGTTTGAATTGCGTCCAGACCAGGTGACGCCTTTCAAAGGGCGTCGCCATGGTCCGACGCCATTCAAAAGGAATTTCAATTTTTTATTAGAGTAGAAAATGAGTTTAAATGGCGTCAAGGTATGTGGACTCCTTTCAATGGGCGTCCATATTGCTCGACGCCTTTCAATTAGAATATTTTATTGATTTTCTATGTCCATTGACTGATGAAGTTTTCTTGAATTGTTTGCAGGGGACAATGAGGACCCGCATATCATGGGACCTAGTCGTAGGTGCCTACAGAGGGCTCCCAGACTTCTAGAAGGCGCGCCTGCGCCAGATGGGGTTTGCGGAGATTCTGGAGATTGAGCCATTTTGGCTCGATTTGGTACTGCTTTAGGCGCTCATGGAGCATTGAGATGCAGAGAGTCAGGCATTTCTAATGTCCTGGGGCCACATGGTCCCAAGTCTGGAGGATGTGGCAAGGATCACTGGCCTTAGAGTAGAGGGGAAGCGGTAAGCGGGGTGACCTACCCCGATTACCGTGGATTAGCGGAGGCCTTGCTAGGTATAGAGGTGTCTAGCTTAGATAGAGAGTCTAGGACCGTCCCCAGGGTAGAGGTAGAGGCTGCCCTAGGGTTAGTAGAGCCCCGGCGTCGGTCTGACGAGACCCGGGAGGCCTTTAGAGATAGATTAGCTGAGTCCTCCCCTGCCGTCTAGTGTAGAGATCCTAGCCAGGTGGAGGAGGTAGATAGACAGCTTAGAGTATTTCTAGTTTTTTTTTTGGTCGGTTGCTCTTCGGTACGAAGGGCGACCATATCCACTGTAGATTCCTCTTTTTGTTAGATGATCTAGAGAGTATTCATGAGTACACATGGGGTGCGGCTCTCCTGGCCCACCTGTTTGCAGACTTGTCCGCGGTCACGCCGGACCGTAAGACGACCGTCAGCGGCTTTTCACCGTTTCTCCAGGTATAAGTCATTTTAATTATTTGTTTATGCAACGATGTGATGCAATATGATGTTTCTTCTAACTTACATGTTCATGTATACAGGTTTGGAGTTATCACTACTTCTTGTTCGGCCGAGCGTGAATAGTAAGACCAGGTGCTGTCCCATTGGCAGTCAGTTGCGGACACTGCCCCGCAGCACCACCAGCCGACGGCCCTCCGCCGTCAGTTCCTTGATTACCCGGAGCTCCTGGTAAGTTGTTAAAATTTAGTTTTATTCATTAAATGCAATCTTTTATTTATTAAATGCAATTTATTTACCATGAATGCATCTAACCTGTATGCAGGTGATCTGGCGCCCATACATGGGCATGGGCAAGGAGGGTCAGCCGTGGGTGACGGCTGGCCGGAGGCGGTTCGGGAGACAGATGAGGGTACACTATCTCAACGAGATCGAGCCGCTCTGCCTCCGCTTCGTCATGAGGACGATGGGCCTCCATTAGGAATGGGTGGATAAGGAGGTCCCAGAGGGGGTCGGGAGGAGCATGAGGGGGAAACAAGCCCTTACAGATTGGCGAGCGAAATTTTCGGAGCAGTATGAAGACTGGCATCGCCGGGGTGTCCAAGTCCAGTCACAAGCAGAGAGTAGCGCAGCCTACCTCCAACAATACCGGACACATTACGCTGATCAGCTGCGGCTCCTCCATCCACTCGATGTAAGTATGATTCATGTGTCTTTCATTTTATTATCTTAATTTATATTTGTGAATGAATGTATGTATGATGTGTAGGATGCGCGAGATGCGGTGATCATCGACCTCCGAGCCCGCCTACAAGATGCGGAGGCCTAGCTTGAACAGGTCCAGAAGGAACTCTTTGATCTGGTATGTATGCATGCATGAATGCTCATTTTGATTAATTAGTTTGTTTTGACGATTACCTATTGACAGTCATTCCTTTGGTGCAGCGAGCCGTCTACACCCAGGCGGCTCCTCCTCCCTTCTCTTCTGGCGCTTCGTCCTCTGCCCCGCCTGCTTATGAGGCTGCTCTTACTGACCTCCATAGTCAGCTCACCTCCACCATCCACCGAGCTTCTCTCGCAGAAGAGGATCAGGTCGCTCAAGTAAGTTCTAACTTTTTACCTCCATCATTGAATTTGATTTTGATTGCTTGGTTATCTTGAATTGACAATATCTTCCCTGGTAAGTTGCTGAGCTTCAGGAAGCCCTTCAGAGGGCTGAGATTGATGCAACTCGGGTCCGTGAGCTCGAGGAGCAGGTGGCTCGTCTCTCCACCGGGGATCTTGCACGACTCCAGGTTTGCCTGAAGATCCTAATTGAGGACAGGGATCGCGACCGCCTTCGGCTGGAGAGTCTTCAGGGTCGCCTCTCCGTGGCAGAGCATAAGCGCCGGATGGTGGAGGAGAGATATCAGCAAGCCCACCAGCGGGCTATCGATCGTGGTCAGGCGAGCGCTTTCATGGCCAGCATCGCCATATCGTCCGGCCAGGCAGGGCCGAGTGTGATGGGACAACCTCCACCTCCGACTCGTGGGCTAGAGGGACTTGACGAGGCGCAAAGCCAGTATGAGGGGGCTGGAGAGAGTCAGCCTTGGCGGCTGTTTATGTACTTTTCTTTTTCTTGTGTGAATCCTGTACAAAACACTTTTTGGTATATATATGAAACTTTCGCCTTCAACTTTTGTGCCTTGTGTCTTTAACCTTGTGCCCTATACATGACTTAGCAAATAGGTTAAGTATCTATTTAGGCTTAGCCCCTTGCTCAGTTAAGTAGCCGGCTACTTGATCCTATCCTTGGTAAAAGGGTTAAGGGGCGTAGCCTTTATTAACAAAGGTAATAATAATTGAACTGAAGGAAATAACGGAGTAAGATGCAACATACAAGCATGCAGATGCTCGCTGAAAATAAAGGAATGAAGCACACCAAATGCTACAAGCAGATGCTAATTGAAATATTTTTTATTTTTGTAATATTCATTTTGTTTGAGTTTTGGAACATATATATTGTTTTTGGATTTTGACATATCTATCTTTTTTTTGGATTTTGGAATATGTATTTTTTTTGGATTTTGAAATATGTATCTTTTTTTTTGGATTTTGAAACGTACATATTTTTTTGAATTTTGAAATATCTATTTTTTTTGGAATTTTGAAATATACATATTTTTTTGGATTTTGAAATATATTTTTTTTTTTTGGAATTTGAAATATTGTGCAAACTAAAAAACCAGGATGGTACTCAGATCAAAGATCATATTCATTTATTAACTTAATTCTTAAATTGTTCTTCAATAATCTAACTTAGACCCATCGTGCTTGAACTTGTGTTCTCATTCGTGATCCCATTCGATGGTCTGACCCTTAGTCAATCTAGGTTGTTCCTTAAGCTTGGAGTACGCCTCATTAGGAAGAAAGGAAGAATTCATTTAGAAAGCCCACGAGAAGGTTCTGGAGACCCAAAAAGATGTCCCTTTCTTACCCTAATATCTGTTAGGATTCGATCATTTTCTTTTTCGGAGTATTTATCGACCTTGCATTCTCTTTTCATTTGATTTCATGGCCTTGGTGTTACGTTTGTAATGTAATGGCCTTTTGATTTGATATTTGGCTTTTGCCTTTTGTTTTTTCTTTTTCTTTTCATGGGACGGATCTCCCCCTTTTTTTTTATGACGGCCTCTTACTAAGATAGCGAGTATTCTTGGTAGTCTATTCTAAGCCTCGTTCCGACATCATGGGCAGAGTGTAAAACATAATTTTTTTTTTAAAAAGAATGATTTGTACTTTACACCCTTAGTCAAGCTTTCGGTATTCCTTTGGAATTCTCATATCTTGTTACTCATGAATAAAACGTGTCAGTATGTGTAGTAATGTGTTTGAATTAAATTATCCAGACTGATAAGGGAATTTATGCTTCTAAATTTTCTGATTCTACTGGTCTTTGCACCATGCTGATCGATTCTTAAACTTAAGGGTAATATTTCTTAAGATACAAACCATTCCAGGGGTGAGTTAACTCTTGTCCTTCTGCATTAACTAGACGGTAAGCGTTACTAAGAAAAGCATGCGATATAACATATGGTCCTTCTCAATTTGGTTGGAGCTTAGAACATGGACCACCAGGTTTTACAAATATTCTTTTGACGACCATTTCATCAATTTTGTACTTGCGTTCAATGACTTTCTTTTAATAAAAACGTGCTAATCTATTTTGATATACTCTTGCATGATCAGCGGCTGACCATCTTTTCTCGTCTAAGAGTTCCAATTGAGCGAGGAGTGCTGAGCAGTGCTCATCAACGGAGAATTCCTTATTCAATTGTACTTTTAATGACGGTACGAGGATCTCATATGGAACTACCGCCTCCATTCCAAATGTTAAGGAATAAGGAGTTTGCCTAGTGGGCGTGCGGATTGAAGTTCGGTAGGCCCATAGAGCCTCAATCAATTTTTCTGGCCAGTCTGTGAATTTATTAGACTTGTACGTCTTTTTGATGATTTTTATCAAAGTCTTGTTAGTTGCCTCTGCTTGGCCATTGCCTTGCGGATAATATGGAGATGAATGATGCAATGCAATTTTATACCTATTGCAGAGGTCCTTCAGCTCTTCTGACACGAACTGCGGTCCATTGTCGGTGACGATGGTGCTTGGAATTCCGAATCTTATGATGATGTTCTTCATGATGAACTTGTAGACGGTTGATGCTTTGACTTCCGTGTATGCTTTGGCTTCCGCCCACTTGGTGAAGTATTCCGTTGTCGTAAGAATGAAAGATTTTTGCTTAATGCCGGAATTAGGATTGCCAAGGGATCCAATGACGTCGAAAGCCCACATGGAGAAAGGCCATGGGGAGGAAACATGATGGAGTAAAGATGCAGGAGAATGGATCTTGTCGGCGTAAAGTTGGCACTTGGCACACCTACGGACATACCCTACACAATCTTCTTCTATAGTTGGCCAATAGAATCCTTGTCTAAGGATCTTCTTTGCTAGCATTTGTCCATTAACATGGCCACCACAAACTCAAGCATGAGCTCCTTTCATGATCTTCCAAAGCTCATTTTCATGTAAACATCTCAAGAGAGCTCCATCAAAACCTTTTTTATATAGTGCTCCCCCAACTAGGGTGTACCTTTGAGCAACTCCCCTGATAGCCCTTTTTTCCTTGGCTGTGGCTTCTTCAGGATATGATTGATCTTCACAATATTTGGCAATTTAATAGTACCATAGTTTCTCTTTGTCATTCATATCTTCTTGTAATTCTAATAACATTATCTCTCGCCTTTCCACAATATCCCCATCTCTGACTTTCTTCAGCAACTTCTCCTTAGTCCTAAGGAATGAAGGGTCTTTCAAGGCGGGTGAAAGACACCTATGAACAATGATCGACTCGGATTGTCTGCTGATTGAAAAATCGAGGGAAGATGCGAGGAAAGCTAGAGCATTAGCGAAGATGTTCTGATTTCGAGGAACATGGATGAAGATCAATTTTGTGAAAAGCTTTGCATAAGCAGAAGTGAGTTCTTGATAAGGCTTGAGCGTGGGATCAAGAATTCGATATTTGGTCAACACCTGACGAAGAATCAACTGGCTATCACCCACAATTCTGAGTTTGGTGGCACTATGGAAATGAGCAACCTCAAGGCTAGTAAGGAGTGCCTTGTATTCAGCTATATTGTTAGTGACTGGAAAGTCAAGCTGAAAGGCTTGTGGAATGATGACACGTTTAGGTGAAACAGAACAATGCTGATACCCTTTCCGTGGGAATTCAGAGCTCCGTCAAAATGCAGAGTCCACATATCATCTTTGATTATGTCTATGGACATCAGTTCCTCATCCGGAAACTCCGATCGGACTGGATCAAAACGAGGAAGGGGATGATGAGCAAGGTGTTCTGCTATGGCATAACCTTTGATCGATTTTCGCTGAATGTAAGTGATATCAAATTAAGATAAAAAGCTCTGCCATTGTGCTAACCTATCAGTAAGGACATATTTCTCAAGAAGAAACTTGATCGGATTCATCCTAGCGATGAGATGAACTTCATGGGTTAGAAAGTAATGCTTCAATTTTTGAACCATCCAGACAAGTGTTGCACATGTTTTCTCTATCGCTGTGTATTTCTGTTCAGCGGGGTCGAGAAGTTTAGAGAGATAGTAGGCTGCCCTCTCTTTTCCTTCTTCATCCTCTTGTGCTAGGACAGCCTCCACCGCATCATCCAAGACAGAAATGTATAGAATCAAAGGTTTGCCTGGAGATGGTGGTCTCAAAATAGGAGGACTTGCCAAATAATTCTTCAATCCATCACATGCCTCCTGACATTTATCGTCCCAATCAAATTTGACTCCCAGTTTAGTAAGCTCATAGAATGGCTTACACCTTTGTTAATGCTGAGAGACAAATCGGCAAATAAACTGCAACCTCCCAATTAATCCTCTCAACTCTTTCAAATTCTTGGGAGGTGGCATTTCTCTAATAGCTTTTGCCTTGTTGGGATCGATCTCAATTCCCCGTTTACTGACAATGAATCCAAGTAATTTCCCGGATGATACCCCGAATACACATTTCTTGGGGTTCATCTTCAACTGATACTCTCTTGATCTTTCTAATACTCTTGCCAAAACTTTGGCATGCTCAGCCTTAATCTTAGATTTCACTAACAAGTCATCCACATATACTTCTAGATCAATATGCATCATGTCGTGAAATATTGCCATTATAGCCCTTTGATAAGTGGCTCCAGCGTTCTTCAATCCAAAAGGCATGACGACATAACAATATGTTCCCCAAGGTGTCGTGAATGATGTCTTTTCTTGATCCTTTTCTTCCAATTTGATTTGAATATATCCTGAGAATCCATCCATAAATGATAGAGTTTCATAGCCAGCTGTGTTATCGATGAGTACATCAATGTGAGGCAGTGGAAAGTCATCCTTAGGACTTGCCCGGTTCAAATCTCGGAAGTCAATACAGATCTTAACCTTCCCATCCTTCTTCATAACCAGGACTATATTGGTCACCCATTGCGAATAGAGGACAACTCTAATGAATTTGACTTTGTGCAGTTTATCAACCTCTTCCTTCATCTTCAAAGCCATTTGTGGGTGGAATCGCCTTAACTTTTGTTTAATCGGGCTAGCTCCATCCTTTAATGTCAACCGATGTTCCACTAATGATGAGTCTAACCCCGGCATATCCTCGTAACTCCAGGCGAAAGTGTCCTTATAATCCTTAAGAACTTGGACCACTGCCTTCTCATCTATTTCAGAAAGATTTTTATTAACGAGGATAACCTTAGGTTCGTCTTCAGTCCCTAGATTAATCTTTTTGGTAGGCTCTTCTACGGCAGCTGAGGGTTCATCAAATCTTTTTACTCCACTGATATACGCCTCAACTGCATCATCGTCATCTTCCTGGTCTTTCTCGTGTATCAATTCATACACCCCATATCCATCATTGACTAACTCATCATCTACACAATCTTCTGGCATCTGAATATGATTCTCTAATAGCAAAGGGATCATAGAGCAAGAAAGGCACTTAAATACTAGATCTTGGAGGTATCTTTTTGGAATTTGTTTACCCTTAGATTTCCTAGACTTCCTAACCTGATTAACCTGCCTAGAACTAGATTCTCTAACTTCACTAGACTCTCTATCTTGACCTAATGAGGACGAAGAAGGATGAAAATCATGGAGTACATAAGGGAATACAAGAGAATCCTCCCGAAGGGAGGGACAAAGCATGTCTAGAAGAGAATCTTGCCCGAGTGACCCGCGCGATGGGGTATAATCGGACAAGTAGAAAGTTTCCTCAATGAGGATCTGGGAGAAGGAAGTTGACAAATTGACGTTTTTTTTTGGAGAAAAGATGAATTAATCATAAAACAAGAATGGATATGAATAGGAAGAAAATGGGATGGAAGAAGTAGCACCAAGGCCAAAGGATTGGGGGGATCATATAGTAGCATGTCCCAGATTAAATCATAAATCCTCTCTAGATCGAGAGGAGGTTGAGGGATGAGGTCCCATGGGGACAGAGTGATCATGATGGGTGGAGCTCGTGGAATATCTTCAGTGATGACCCGCGACGTAGTCGGAGTCAGAAGCAGAGTGTGGAATAGAGTGTGAAGGGTGAAAATGCGGGAGGGATAAGTTCCCCTCCAGAGAAAGTCAATAGTATAACCTGTTTCATAGGGATCATCTGGCTCCTCTTCATCTGTTTCCTCGGACAACATAATTCTTTTGTCAAAAATGGCGCCAGGCCCTTCAATCAACTCGTCTATCAGGGGCAGCCACTTCGGCTTTAAGGGATTAAGAAATAGTATGTTTAATACAATGTACAGATCCCTCAGGTCGAACCATCGGTACCATTCACATTCTGGATCTTGGAATTTCCTCATTTTCATCAACCGCAGAGCCTCTAAGGACTGGTATGTCAGCAACTCTAAGCAGTGTCTGACCAGGTCCCTTCCATAGATGTCATGCAGGTTGAACTGGGAAGTGATTTGCACTGTATTATCATTATCATGACTGATTATGGGCCCCTTGACAAAATGTGTATGAAGGGTCCATATCAGGGGATCTTGACCTTCTTTACATAGTGTAGTCATTGTTTCCTAGGCCTTCTGGCCGTCTTCATCTTCTTGTTGCTGAATGATATCATGCCTAACTTTTCTCGGCCTATAGCCCAGGCCATTACCAAGTGTCCTTCGGCTATCTTTAATGGGCATAGTTCTGCCCTGCAATTGTGTACCTAGGCCCATTCCAGGCTAATAGCCACCCTTCATCATGATTTTCCAGCCAGGAGTACTCATGCACTTCCCCCGCTTCATGTCATCAATCGGATAAGGACTAAGTGTGGCAGTTTTCAAGGGATCAGCTACAGGACGGTAAACCTGTAATATCGATAACAGAGGTTGTTGGCCAAGTAAAGAATTCGGCCTGATATTCAAGGAATGAGCAGCTGCAAGGATTGGCATGCTCGTAACTTTAATAATACGTCCCTTGTATGAAAATTTGAGGCACTGATGATTTGTAGAATGAATTGCCTCAAGGGACTTAATATAAGGGCGGCCAAGGATACCCTTCAAAAATGGATCGATTTCCAAGATGTGGAACTCGACCTCGTTATGACAAACATGGCCTAATTTTACCTTCAAATAAATCTTTCCCAGAGGGGAATAGGTAGAATTGTCGTATGCTGTAATAGAAATTGGGGAAGGCAACCACTTCTCCTTGGGTATACCACACAATTCAAGGGTCTTTGATGATAAAACGTTGATTAAAGCCCCTGTGTCAACCAGGCATGCGTCTACGACCTTCTTACAGATGTTGACCGTGATGCTCAAAGCCATGCTTCTGGCTACTAGTGGTGCTAGTTCCGAAGTATGGAATGTAATAGAGGGCAGATCCCCCTGAGGAACTAACAGTGTGGTGATCTTTTCCATCGACACGTCTTTGTTGATCATAACCTTCTGCAGATACTCCATCAGATCCTCCTGATGGGTCTTGGATCTCTTGATCAACTCAAGTACGGAGATTCGTGCCGGTGTTCTGTCTAACTGTTTCAGTAGGTCGTATTGAGTGCCTGGTACACTCTCATCATTATTAGCTTCCTCTGGCGGCTGTGATGGGCCCTCTGTGATAGTAGACTGAGGAAAGACCTTGTTGAATATCCTCCCTCTCCGGAGCGTGTGTTCTTCAATGGTGGAAGGTGTAGGTGACAGTTTGAGCACCGCAGTGTTGGTGGGTGGTTTAGATGGTGTGGGGGGTTGGTAAATGGGTGAGGGCGTGGGGTTGTTTGGTGGAGGCATGGTGCGGATGAGGGGTTTAGATGGTTGGATGGTGGAGGGGTAAGTGGTTGGTGTGGGTGAAGTGGGGAATGGCATACGGAGTAGCGGTTTGGATGGCTATATGTCATTGGGGTAAGTGGTTGTGGTGGATGATGTGGGAAATGGCATGCAGAGTAATCGTTTGGATGGTAGTAGGGGCACATAATTGGCTTGCGGATGGTTATTTAATGGTGGCGTAGTAGTTGATGGTGTAATGGGTGTGGGTAGGAGGTATGCGGGTGTTGGTACAGGTGTAATGGTAACGGATTGTGGTTTGGGTATGCGAAGAATGTGGCGTGGTGGTTGGTCGGCGGTGCTCGGTTGATGGCCTGTTGAGTAAATAGAGGAAGAATCCTCTACCTTCCACTGCTGCCCTCGATTAGCCTTAGACTAACTATTCGTCAAAATTGGAGCAATTTGATTTTGATGTTGGTGCTCCGGAAGTGGGTTTTGCACTATACCTATGTTTGGAGGTGCTGCCGCCTGTGCTGGCGCTCTCTGTTGTTGTTGTTGCTGTTGTGGTTGCTGTTGTTGATGTTGTTGTTGATGTTGTTGTTGTTGTTGACATCTTCTTGCCTTCAAGGCAGATATGTACTTCCTTATCTCCTCCCAGTTAATGCCTCCTTGATCGTTAAGACCATGGATGTAATCTCGAAATTGGAAGCAGGTGTCTATTGTATGTCCAGGTTGCCTATGAAAGGCGCAATACCTAGGAGCGTCGGCATTTTGGGGCCAGACTGTCTTTTCCCTGGGCAAGACTAAGGCGTTAGCTGCCACCAGGGCATTGAAAATGTCCAGTAAAGATTTTGGGAGTGCTGGATATGTCGCCCTTTTAGGGCCTGGAGGCTTTCTCTGTTGGTTGTAATCATTTGGGGGAGGTACATTATGGTATGCCAGAGGTGTGCGCGGCTGGTACTGCTGTTGGTACTAGGGCTGCTGATACTGCTGCTGGTTTGGGGGCTGCTGCTGTGGCCTGTAATGTGGCTACTGATACTGTTGTAACCCTGCTGGTTCGGAGGTCTATAACCTTGCTAGTTTGGAGGTCTATAACCCTGCTGGCTTGGTGGTTGCTGGTTTCTTGTGAACTGGGGCTGATTGTTGTTCATAGTGCTGATCTGCTCGTGAGAGAGCGTGCCTTTGGTTGTCGGACCCGTGCTCGGAGGATTTGGCACGGCAGGCTTCCGAGGTGGAGGTCTGTTGGGTCGGTAAGGATCAAAGACATTGGAAAAGGTAGCATCCTTGAAGGCGTTCTGACAGTAACAGGCCCTCTCGTAAAGTTCTACCATGCTGGTCAGGTTATTCAAAGCTAGGACCAGCTTGTATTGGGGGGTGGCATTGGAAATCAGCATCTTGACTTGTTCAGATTCGGACATATAATCCTTAATCTTCTCCGCCATGCTCCTCCATCTATCAGCAAATGTGATGAAGTCCTCATCGGGCTTCATCTTCTCAGCAACCAGATCAATGATGGACAGAGACGGTGCGACTCTGTCCTAGTATCATTGAATAAATTTTTGGGATACGTTACCGTAATCTTCCACCTCATACGGTTCCAATGAGAAGAACCACTCGAGGGCTGGCTCCTCTAATGATTTCCTGAATAGGAATGCCAACGACCTCTTGTTGTTCTGCCAGAAGGATGACTCGTACATAAACTCCTCCAAATGGGTGAAGGGGTTACCAGTACCATTGTACTTTCTATACACTGGCATTTCCGAGGGCGACAAATGAAACACAGGCAGACTCGAAAGACTGATCTCAGGAGCAGCCTTAACTCCCATCATTTTCTGAAAATTATTGAACTGTTTATCCATACGCTCCATCTTCACGAGCAGAGCTTGAGTTGTTGGATCAGCTTGGGGAGGAGGTGGTGGTGGTACATGATAGGCCTGCTGCCTAGAGTATGTGGGGCAAGGGGGACAATAGGGTTGAGGTCCGGCAGCGCTTCCGCCATGCCCGAGGGCATTTTGATAAGTTGGCGTGGGTTGCCCAGTCGGTTGCCTTGAGGAGGATAGTTGTGGCCCAACTGGCCGAGAAGTTGAAATTTGAAGGCCTTCCATGGCCTGGTGAATGAAAGAAGTATGGTGGGGAGGAGGTTGCGGAACGGCGGGGGGAACCACAGGATTCGGTTCAGTAGACTGCACGGGTGTCTTCCCCTTTAAGATGGATTGGATTGCCTCGAGCTGTTGAGGATCCAAATGGGAGGCCAGAACTCCCAGAGCATTGACTAGATCAGAGAGATTGGAAGATGAGGGCTCATTCGGGTTCATGGCCCCCTCAAAGATAGGATTATAAACCGCATGCACATGCGGAGGAAGATCAGTACCAGAATTATGTTGATTATGAGCAAAAGGAGGAGGGATTTGGTGGTTTCCCTCATGTTGAAATGGATAAGGATGGGGATCACGGGGGGCATTACCGTCTCCCCCGTTTTCATAGTGATAATCAGATTCAAGAGGGGCATTAGCATCTCCCTCGTAGTTGACTAGAGCATCTGAAGCCATGCTCAAATCCCTACCTGATCGAAGCAACATGGTATTAGATTTTTTCAACAAAGATTTGCAGACAAGTTGTGCAGAGATTAGACAAACAAGTGGATGTTTAACGTTGTTTTGGGGTTCCTTGTTGGATTATTTGGATTCAGTTAATCACAAATTCACTCAACGGGTAGGATCCTAGTTTCAGTTCAATTTCCACGGTTATACTCTAAGGCTTTTTCTCACAACGACATGAAAATCTAACCAGGACTTCGATTGGTACAACTAGTTCGATGAACAAGGAGGAATACCTTGATTTTGGGGACTTACGGAGGTCTTTAACGCCAACCACTCTAGTTTGATCGAGGGACCGACCAAATCAGAGAGAGGTGAAGACGTTAAGAAAGGTGTTCCTATGAGAAAAAGGGGGGTGTTAGCCCCAGTGCGTATGACCTATGGCTGGGATGGCCTCTAATGCTTAATATGTAATGGGTAATAGCAAGCAAATCAGAAATCTGAGAACTGAAGAACAAAACAAGAAACTGCCTGAATTGCGTCGCTGTTCCTCGACGCTATTCAAACCAGAACCTTATTCTGTCGCAGAAACCCAGGCAGCAGATAGTAGGAAATTTTGCCTGAAAGGCATCTAGGTAGGGCGACACGATACGAAACGCGTCGCTATTCCTAGACGCCGTTCAAGTCGCAGAATCAACAATTAAGAGGGAATTTCTGGGTCAATTCCCCCTCAAACTAGCAGGGTAAAGTAGTAAACAATCGGCTCATGCGAATTTTTTTTTTAAAATTTTTAACAGGATGATTTATCATGTAAACAACTAAAACATTCAATCAATCATACATGCTTCTTATCACGATCACAACTCTTTAATCAATCAAACGGGGAGGGCAAGATGATGCCACAAGGGTGTGCACGTGGTGCACGTGGGAATAACAATTAAACTAAAAACTCACCGATCGGTGAGGGCGTGTCCGAGGGACAAGGATGGTGCACCGTGGGTGCCTCATTGATAAAAGCAAGAATAAAGATTTAAAAGATGGCGAGACTAAGTCCCACCGTGATCGCCAAAAAGCTGTGAGTGCTCAAATAGTGATGTGTGATTATCATGAAAATTTTGTTGATTAAGTAATAAATAAACCTATTAAAAACTATGTGATCGCCAGAAATTTTAACTAAAAAGTTCCAAAAGACAAAGATTGATCGCTTACCTGTTTTGGACGTAGGATATGTTGAAGTTCTTGATTCTCCTCCTTCAGCCGGCTGAAGAAAAAGAGCTCTTCTGACTTTGTTCTTGCTTTGGATGCTTATGGGGCTTTGAGGATCGTCCAGATTTCCCTTTCTTGTTGATTCCTTCCTTTTGATCTCCTTTGTACCTTCTAAAAAGTAAAAAGAAAGAAAGAGGGAAAGAACAATAAGAACTCAAATAGTGATAGTATCTACCCCAATAATGATTTCAATCATGCAACTTAAATGAATGAACTCACTTGTTTGTGGTCTTTGAAACCCCTTAACACATGGATTGGAAAATAATGTTAGTAAGTGTGTGTTGCATGGAGTGATGTGATGAAATTATGAACTAATATGATGAAAATATGAGAAAGATGTGTAGAAATTAATTAAGAACTAAGTTGGATGGCCCCTGGAAAACCTTGGTTCTTGAATGAATGAAGATAAGACGAAGAGAAGACGAAGCTTCAAGACTCCTAGAAGTAGTAGCAGCGCCTCGATCTTTCAGCGTTTGGACGTCGTTACTAACCTTTCAAAATTATCACTCTTATAATCACCAATTATCACTCTAATCACTAACTTTTTAATGGCCAAGGACTTGGGTATTTATAGGCTTAAGTTCGCGTGTCCGCGGTTACTTACAGATTAACATGAAGGAGTTTGAAGCCACTCCAACTAAGGAATAGATAAACACAACCTAATTCATCATTATCTATAATAAACTAAAATGCGTCGCCCAAGGGAGACGCCTTTTAACTTAATTAAGATAAGGATAAACATCGGGAAGAAGAAACAAAAACACATTAAGAAACCTAAATGGCGTCGTGCCTAGAAGACGTCTTTTAGTTCATTAATAAATTAATTAAAAATCAGATTAAAAATCAAAATAGAAATAAATCCTAACTGGCGTCTTCACAGGTCGACGTCTTTAGAATTTTTCATATTTGATTAAAAATTTGAATTAAAATGAATTTCTTTAATAAACTTAAATTATGTCTGTCTGATTCGATGTCATTTAGATAATTAATCTAGAAAAATAATAAAAATTAACCATTGATTAAATATCAGACTATTTTGAGGCATTATTATATGACATGAAATTTACTTAAAGTGGTGTCAAAATTAGCGTGTCTACAATACGATGAGAGTGGTTGATCTCATAGTCACTTGTGTGGAGATACTAAGGTGAGTCTATAGGTGCTCATTGGAGAATAGGTACACTGAACTGATCTGACTTGAATTGCTGGATGGTAATGTACCTAACTGTCAACCAGCTTGATTCAATTGTCACAGTTATGTGGATGGTCCTTAGACCTGAGACACCAAAGACACCTTGTCGGTGGGCTTCTGTACTTTGACTTTGGCTCATAGATCTTTATGAATGGGATTCTAAATAGTTAAGGATCGGGTATAACGGGACATCTTCGAAGGGAATTGAGTGTTCAAATGGATCACTCGCTCTCGGTACACTGAGGGAGAATGCTCTAGGAAAGATGTGCAAAAGTTCTTGGCCACGGTAGACCTAATATTAGGAAAGGAATTTTCTGACATTATACGGTGGCATCTAAACTAAGTGAATCGACCGGTTAGGGTTTGACAGTACACCATATCCTGAGTCGACTCGAGAGCATAGGACGAGTGAAGGATTATATCTATACAGTAACTGTTGGCAGAAATGTTCTATGAGTGAGTTGCTGAATCCTATACCTTCCGAGATCATGCGGTGTTGCTTGGCACCCAACATGATTGGAGGTCCTATTGATTTAAGTTGGCAAACTTAATCAGATAAATTAATTGATTAATATGGAGATATTAATTAATTAATATAGTAAAGAGTTACTGGGCTTAATGGGCGATTAACCAGACTGGTACTTGGACCTAGAGGATCACACGCATATGATTCTTAGGGCGATTTAGTGAGATTTATATTAAGTTGCAGATTTTTATGAAAAATCACTCGATTAATATAAATATACAGCGAGAGGGCTGAACGGGCCAAGCTCTATCTCTGCCCTGGCCTCCCCCTCCTCTCTCCTCTCTCTCTCTCTTTTGCTCCAGAAGCGTCCCTCTCTGGGCTCTGCTCTGCTGTCTTCTCTTAATCTCGTGGACTCCGCTACAGGCTAGGCATCTGTGTGGCCAGCGGCGTTGCACCGTCAAAACCGAAGAACGAACGCAGATTCGAATCCACGCAAGGTGATATCCGATCACCATTTCTATCTTTGTTTACCGAAATAGAGCGGCAACGATCTTGTTTAATTTATTTTTGCTTCCACGGTGTGGTCGCTGTCTCGTGGAGATCCCAATAGTAGTATCACAGCCAGGTTCCACTCTCTCTTCGTCCATTTGGATCTTTAGAATTGGTTAATCTAAATATTATGTTGGGTTCTTGCGTTTCTCCGGATTGCTCATGCAGCGGAAATTAAAAATAAAACTATGATCCATTTTTCTCGTTTTGAATAAAACTATAAACGATTATTGGATATTCGTTTATTACCTCGTGCAGATTCGAATTCGCAACCGATTGGTTCCGTCGGTATAACACTGCCAGTCGCCTCTAGCGAAGTCCATGCGATCCTCCTCGCGATGGAAATCCTCACGTTCCTCACTCGTCGTAGCCCACGAACCCTTTACCTTTCGCTACAACGACCGCCGCGACATGCGGTCAATTTCCTGTCGGACGGGAGTCAGAGAAGCGACGGAGCAGACCTGGAGAATAGGGCCAGCCTGGGGTGCCAGAGAGAGAGAGAGAGAGGAAGAGAGGAGGGGGTGGCTAGGGTTAGCAATAGCCTGGCCTACTCAGCCTGTTCGCTATATTTTTATATTAACCGTACGATTTTTCATAAAAACCCCTGGTTTAATATAAAACCCACTTATTATCTATCGCTTTGAGAATCATTTGTGTGTGACCCTCTAAGCACAATAACTAGTCCGGTTAATGGCTCAATAAGCCCAGTGACTCCTCACTGGCTTGATTAATTAATTAATAACTAATTATTAATTTATTAATCAATCGAATTAATATCGCATATTGAATTCGATCCGGCCTCCGATCACGTTGGGTGCCAAACAACACCGCGTGAACCCGAAAGGTATCGAGGTTAAGTAACCCACTCTTGGAACCTTTTCACCAACATTTATCATGTATATATAATCCTTCATTCGTACAATGCTCACGAGTCAACTCAGGGTATGGTGTACCGTCAAACCCTAACCGATCGACTCACTTGGATTGGATGTTGCCATATAATATCGGAAAACTCCTTTTCCGATATTATCGTCCGCCCTATCCAAGGACTTCCGCGCATCCTTCCTAGAGCATTCTCTCTCTAAGTACCGAGAGCGAATGATTCCTTATTGACACTCAATTCCCTTCGACGATATTCCGCTGTACCCGATCCTTGGCTGTTTAAAATCCCGTGGATTGAGATTCATAAACCAAGGTCAAAGCACAGAAATCCACCGACAAGGTGTCCTTGGTGTCTCAGGTCTGAGGACCATCTACGCAACTGCGACAATAGAATATAGCTGGTTGATAGTGAGGTACTATACCATCCAGCTATTTAGTCCGATCAGTTCGGTGAACTCATTCTCTAATGAGCATATACAGATTCGCCTTAGTGTCTCCACACAGGTGACTATGAGATCAGTCATCCTCATCGTATGAGCGAGAGTAATCTGTAGTAGTCTAACTAGATATTCAATGTCCTTCTCGGATATCCTCCAATTAGGAACAATTGAGAATATGTGTGTTTAAGTGATCAGTCTCAGTAGTATGATCTCATCATAATCTGATCATTATCGTACATATTCACAGACTTCATCATGAGACGATAACTATACGAATTACACATAATGAAATATGCCATTTTATTAATAAATGAACGACATTTACATAGTCAGATTGACTTGTAAGACACCTAAGCCTAACAATCTCTCACTTGGACTAAAGCCAATCACCTTTATGCACTAAACCTATAGACTCCAGGTGACGCTCAAACACATTTTAAGCCAGTGGCTTTGTCAGTGGATCTGCTACATTATCAGCAGATGGAACTCTTTCCACCACTACATCTCCTCTGGAAATGATATCTCTGGTTAGATGAAAGTGCCTTAGAATATACTTTGATTTCTGATGAGACTACGGTTCTTTCGCTTGTGCAATGGCTCTATTGTTGTCGCACAACAGTGGAACATGTTCAGAGATACTGGGAACTACGCCGAGGTCGGTGATGAATTTCTTCAACCACACTGCTTCCTTAGCGACTTTAGCTACATCGATGTACTCCACTTCAGTTGTCGAATCTGTAGTGGTTTCTTGCTTGGAACTCTTCCAGCACACTGCGCCTCCGTTTAAAGTAAACACAAATCCAGATATAGACTTGATATCATCTGGATCTGATTGGAAACTCGAGTCAGTGAAGCCTCACAATTTTAAGTCACCTCCTCCATGGACAAAAAACATATCCTTAGTTCTTTTCAAGTACTTAAGGATACATTTCACTGCCTTGCGGTGCTCTTCGCCTGGATCAGCCTGAAATCTGCTCGTAACACTTAAAGCATAGGCAACATCATCCCGTGTACATAGCATAGCATACATGATAGATCCTATGGCAGAGGCATAGGGTACTCTATCCATGAATGCCCTCTCATTAGGAGTCTTAGGGGACTGCTCATTTGAGAGATTAATTCTATGTCTCATCGGTATGAGACCTTTCTTGAATTTTTCCATGTTAAACCTTTTGACTATGGTATCTATGTGCATGGATTGGGTCATTTCGAGCATCCTCTTTGATCTATCCCTATAGATCCGTATTCCCAATACGTAGGATGCTTCTCTCAAATCATTCTTGGAGAAGGTTTTCTATAGCCAGATCTTCACCGATGACATCATAGCTACATCATTCTCAATGAGTAGTTTGTCATCTACGTAACGAACTAAGAAGGTGACTGCATTCCCACTGGTCTTCTTGTACACACAAGGCTCATCTTCATTCTTAATGAAGTTATAAGACCTGACAGCCTTGTCAAATCTTATGTTCCAGCTCCGGGAAGCTTGCTTCAGTCCATAAATAGATCTCTGAAGCTTACACACTCTATCCGAAAACTCTTTGAACTCAGGTTGTATCATATACACCTCTTCCTCAAGGTTACCATTGAGGAAGACAGTCTTCACATCTATCTGCCAGATCTCGAAATCGAAGTGTGCAACAATGGCGAATAGAACTCTGATCGACTTTATCATGGCAATTGGTGAGAAAGTCTCGTCATAGTCAATGCCTTGGCTTTGACGATATCCCTTTGCCACCAACCTTATCTTATAAGTGTAGATCCGTCCATCTGCGTCAATCTTTCTCTTAAAAATCCGCTTACAACCAATGGGTACAATACCCTCGGGTAAGTCCTCCAAGTTCTAAACTTGGTTAGTGTACATGGATTGGATTTTTGAGTTCATGGCTTCTCGCTATTTTTCGGTTTCATGGTCTTCTATGGCCTCTTGGTAGGTTTTAGGATCATCATCCCCATTATATTCTACTTTAGACTCTCCTTCAACGATATGTCCGACATATTGTTTGAGTAGTCTAGGTAATCTACTAGATTTACGAGGCTCATTTGTGTGTACCTAAACATATTCAAGAATTGATAGCTCATCTGATGATATTGCAGCTGTTTGGGGATCTGGAACCTATTCCAGTACTACTTTACTCCCACTGTCCTCCTGGAGTAGGTATTCTTCTTCCAGGAAGACAGCTTTCTTAGCAACAAACACCTTTTGTTCACCAGGATCGTAAAAATAGTATCCAAAGGTCTTCTTTGGATATCTCACAAACTTACATTTTTCAGTTCGTGATTCCAGCTTGTCTGGATTATGCCTCTTTACATGAGCAGGACAGCTCCATACTTTAACATGTTTAAATTCTAGTTTCCTGCCTTTCCATATCTCATATGGAGTATAGGTCACAGACTTGCTGGGTACCCTGTTCAGTAGGTATGCTGCTGATTGTAGAGCATACCTCCGAAGGACACTGGTAAACCCGAAAAGCTCATCATGGACCGCACTATGTCTAACAAGGTGCAATTCCTCCTTTTAGATACACCATTCATCTATGGTGTATATGGAGGGGTCAACTGAGAAATGATACTATTATCTTTTAAGAATTATGTAAAATTAGTACTCAAGTATTCTGTTCTTCGATCTGGAAGAGCTTTAATACTCTTTCATGATTGCTTCTCTACCTCATTCTTGCATTCCCTGAACTTCTCAAATGCTTCCGACTTGTATTTCATTAAATACACAGCTGAATCTTGAGAAGTCGTCGGTGAACGTAATGAAGTACGAGAAGCCACCTTTGGCTTGTGTGGATATTGGACCGCATACATCTGAATGTATTAGTTCCAAAATATCCTTGGCATGTTCTCTATGTCCTGTAAATGGAGGTTTTGCCATTTTTCCAATAAGGTAGGGTTCACATGTCACAAACAATTCATAATTGAATGTAGTTAAATAATCATGCTTGTGCAACTTTTGCAACCTGCTTTCACCAATGTGCCCAAGTCTTCAATGTCACATGTAGGCTTGGTTCACACAATTCTTACTCTTCCTAAGAGCATTATTAATGTGAAGATTGTAATAAGAAACATCTAAAAGATATAGTCCGTTGACTAAAAATACTGAAGCTATTGATTTATTGCCATAATAAATCTTTTTCAATAGTCAACCTATATCCTATCTTGTCTAAACAAGATATAGAAATGATGTTCTTTATTATGCTAGGAACATAATAACAATCTTTCAATGATAAGACGTCTTCCGTTGAAAGCCTGAGGTTTGTTGTCCCAACAGCAACCGCCGCAACTTTTGCGCCGTTTCTTAGCCTCAATTCCACTTCACCTTTTCTCAGCATACGCTTACTTGTCAGCATCTGCACATCATGGCAGATATGAGAGGCACATCTAGTATCTAACACCTAAGATGTGGAATCTCTAACTGACAAGTTGATGTCTATCATATAGACATCTGAAGCTTATGATAGCTTCACTTTCCCATGAGCTTTATCGTTGAGGAACTCTTTGCAGTTCCTCTTCTAGTGACCATTCTGCTTACAATAGAAGCAGTTACCCTTTACTACTCCTTTGCCTTTGTCCTTCGACCTTTTATCGTACGCGATCATCTCTACCTTAGGGGCATCTAATGCAGATTCAGCAGGAAGATCAGCTCCAAGGACGTAGGCAAAGTGCTCAGATCTGAAGATATTCTTCAGGTATATGAGCCAATTCGAGTAGTTCAGGCCAGTCAAAAGGGTATCAAGTATGCCACATAGTAGGTTATTTGACGACATTATTTCCTACAGGAGATAAATAAAATTTATTTTTAGCAGATATTCAATTATTAAATATAAAACATGATATTGTCTTTTAATCAAGTTTTAACTCTCACTAATTTTCGACGGACTGTATAACCCTCAGCTATACAGAACAGGAGACGTCGACAGTCTCCTAGTGGGGATCATAATGTTAATGACTTGCAGTATAGCCTTGTGGATAACACAACAAACTGTAATACAATCAAAGAGCACCCATCTCATGGGACTTGCAACTCCTTTCATTTGATCACATCTTCAGTCCCAGAGATTTAATACCCTTGTGAATAGCACAACAAGCCTGCCTAAAGTACGAGACGAGCTAACCATAGTTACGAGACGAGTATAGATTTACATGTAGCCCTTGTGGATAGTACAACAAACCTACATAGTTCATCTACCCCGACCAATAGGCATTTAATGCCATAGCCATAGTTTCTCCTTACAATTAAACATGCCTTGTAGATAGCACAACAAACTTGCCTAAAGTAATTCGAATCCTATGACTATAAAGATAGTGGACTACGCGGTAAGTTCTTAACTACTCACATTACAGCTTAGAATTTAGACAAGGGTATTTAGCTTAATGATGCATTTCACTCATGTATCCTTTAAGGAACTTTTTTCCTAAAAGAATAAATTCTATATCTCAACAATTGAAACTTATTATGAAATTTATGTCAAACATCTTGACACACAGGTCAATATAATATCCCCACTGATCTATCTTAATAGATTCGTATTTCCAATACGTGGAATATTATAACTAAATTTATTATGGAGAAAAGCATGGTTAATAATGCTTTTATTAATAGTAACATCCCGATGTCATTCTCAATGACTTTGATGTTATTATCACAAAACATTACTAAAACGACCGTACTCCCACTATCCCTTTTGAACACACACACAATCTGTGCTCATTCTTAATGATCACGTAGTATTTGATCATTAGGTTAAAACTTTTATTACAACTTAGGAAGCTTCAGTTTGATTCAAAATGATCTTTGAAATCATAACTTGCTTCCTGGACATTCTAAAAGCTTTAAAGGTGTATTATATACATCTTTACCTCAATCATATTGAGAGAACGCTTTTCATATCCAACTGTCATCATCTCATCATATGATAGGTAGTGTTAGTAAGTTGAATTCTAATAAACTTATCAATTTCAAAGTTGTAATAACAGAGAGCATCATTATCATAGATTTTAGATCATAATCTATTTTAAGCTCCTCTCATCTTGCTAAATCAGATATGTCAAATATATTCTTCTAGTCACTGAGAGAATCTCAAAAATCTGTGAAGCTCTCTGATGTGTGTTATGAGTGGTTCCAAACAACTAAAGATTATCTAATAATCTTATGTTAACTTGTGAATCTAGAACATCTTCTAGTTTTATCAGTTCCCACTGTCTTCTCTGAGGACATATTCCACTTCATAGAAGACAGCTTTCAGGACGATAATTATTTCATTATCGCCTGGTCAATAAATGTAATGTCCAAACTCTTTAGACATTTTAAAAATTCACATCACGGTATAACTTGACTTTAATATCAGGTTTGTTCATAATTCACAACTCATATGAATTATTTGGTTTCCATATCTTATATGGACACACACTGACTTATTTGGAACCATCTGTAAAGTATGGACATCTAATGTTCATATTCATATTCATAAGGATAAGAATTAGGCAAATCTTATTATATATATTGCACCATATCTTAATAAGGTGCAATTTCTCATTCTATCATATTACTATGATGTACAATGAGGATCAATCGAGCAATGATACAATCATCCTCTTAATGATTTATGTGAATCATATACTTAAGTATTAATTTATTTGATCAAATCAAAAATTCTAATACTTCATATTGATCTTATAACAAATTCACATCATGGTATAACTTGACTTTAATATCAAGTTTGTTCATAATTCACAACTCATATGAATTATTTGGTTTCCATATCTTATATGGACACACACTGACTTATTTGGAACCATCCGTAAAGTATGGACATCTAATGTTCATATTCATATTCACAAGGATAAGAATTAGGCAAATCTTATTATATACATTGTACTATATCTTAATAAGGTGCAATTCCTCATTCTATCATATTACTATGATGTACAATGAGGATCAATCGAGCGAGGATACAATTATCATCTTAATGATTTATGTGAATCATATACTTAAGTATTAATTTATTTGATCAAATCAAAAATTCTAATACTTCATATTGATCTTATACCTTAATCTCTTAGATGTTTTCGTCTTGTACTTCAGTAAGTACATACACTCGAATCATTCCAAAAGTAAACTATAAGGTAAGTCAATGGGAGTGATTATCTTTGGCTTTAAGAGGATATTGAGCTGTTTACATCAATATGTATTAGCACCAATAATTTCTTATTGTACAACTCTGTGTACAATATCATAGATAATCAGGATTTACATAGTTCATTTCTATAGGAGACTTGTGAATATTCATCACATGAAATGTCACATCAAGAATCAATAGTGCATTGACAGATTCGAACAACTATTGTTCCTTCTCAGTCAACATTATTCACTTTTATAATTCTTGATATTTTATGCAACTAAATAACAATTATTTAGTTTCATATTTGATTCCTATAGATATACAAAGATTTATTGTCTGACAGTAACCTATGAATATCATGAACAATTGTTGAGTCTAACTCAACACTTGCATTCTCTCGATTTCCTTTTACTTGTCTAAGTTTGCATACTATTGCAGCTCTGAGAACCATTTCTAATATCTCATATTAGAGATGCTAATTCTCCAATAGACATGCAAAAGATTAATAATAAGAATATCTGAAACTTCTTTCAAATTTCATATTTGTTTTGCCTTTATCAACATCCTTATATTGGTCGCAGTGGGAGAACTGCTACTTCTCTATCTCAGCTGACCTTCTTTTATTCTTTCAGGTGTGGGTTCGACCTTTTAAAATCATACCACTTGCCTTTCTCAAAGGCATATCATGAATATCTCTTCACCTTGGTCTATCCAAATAAGAGATTTCATGACAACCATTGCCTTTCAAAAAGACACACCATGAGTACCTCTTCACCTTAGTCTATCCAAGTAAGAGGATTCATAATATCTGATTAGGATAGTAACTTTCACTTGGTCCCGAAGACATTCTTCAGAATTTTTCTAGTTAATCTGAATATGAGAAGTATTGACATTCAATATGCCAAATTTCAGATTAATAGACGACATGTACGTGAATGAAGGAAATAACGTGATTTAAGCAGATAGTTCTTATAATTCAATTATGGTCTTTTATCTTGAATTATTTCCCACTATTTTTCGACGGACTGTATAACCTTTAGGTATACAGAATGGAAGACTCTGACGGTCTCCTAGTGAGGATCAGAATCTCCAAGAATCATAGTATAACCTCGGGTAAACACATAGTGTCATACCATTATCTTTGAGCAACTATCTCATGGTAATTGCAACTCCTTGCAATATCCGATCTTATTTCGGCTCCAGGTCTTTAATGGTCCCGGGTAAACACAGTAGACTATTATACCTGGTCTAAGCTTTACCATCAATACGTGACAGAGTAGAGTAAGAATGTAGCTCCTGGGTAAACGCGAGTATAACTACATCGTTCCTCTATTCCAATATCAAGGCATCATAATGCCATAGTTAATAGTCTTTTCATCAGATGGTGGCAGATCTCGGGTAAACACATAGAAACTGCCATCATTGAATCAAGTTCTAAAAATTATATTAATGGAGAGCCACGCGGTGCATTCTTAATGACTCGCGCTCCGACTTAGACTTTATGTTGAATGTTTTGTTTATGTTAAGTTGGTCTCATCCTAAGTGATAGTTTATAAATATATCGTATATATTTAACTATACCTAGATATTAGCAATCGATTCATAATTAAAAACTAAAAGGCATGCTTCAACCATACATGTTTATTATGTGGTCATGGACAACACAGTGATTAACTGGAGTCAAACAATTAATCACAAAAACTATATAACATTTATATAATCTAAACATGCAAACACATAGCCACTGGTGATCTCATCTCCTGTCGTCTTCCTGATTGCATTTGTGGATCATCCTCGCCTCTCTTCAGCCGGCGCAATCAATTGCAAATATAAAACATAATTTGAAACATTTTAAAATAGAAATTAATTGCAAGAGAAAGCCTTATGGCCGAGTACAATAATGGAGGGAGATAGAATTACAATGGAATGAGAGAGAGGGAGGCACGCAGGCCTCATTAATTAATATTTAATTAATGTACATCACATTCCATAACAATCAACATAATCACACACCATCACATGATATGAAATTTAACTAAGTGCATGTCCATGACCACCACAAATTTTAACCATCCACACATGATAAAGCACATCACATGAAGGCTAAAATTATGAAAATATAATAATTTTGGTTTTCTTAAAACTGGGTACCAATCAAAATTGGATAATTTTGAAATTTCGAAAATCTTATTTTCTAATATGCAATAAATCTAATTTAAAGCATTAAACGCATCAACATGTGCAAACAAAGCTAAAATTAAAATTCTAAAATATTCCATGCAAAATTTAGAACAATTCTAAATTAATTAATCTAACACTTAGATTAATATTAAATCACATTAATAACTATTATTAATGCGAAACAATCTAACATTTAGATAGAATTAAAAATTCCTAAATAACACTTATAAAAGAATTTCTAATTCCAGTTATAACTGATTAACAACTCCTTGTTAATAAACCCCTTTTATTAAAGATATTTCTTAATAACAATTAATAAGAAATAAAAATTAGAACATTGCTAATCAAAATAGTCTAACAATTAGACTTAATTATATCTTTTAATAACTTTTATAAAAGATCCAATTAAGTGGATTAGATCTTTAAAAGTATAATTAAGAGATACATGAGTAAACTAATTAATCATCTTAATAACTATTATTAAGACTTAATCAGTCCTTAATAACATTTATTAAGATTTATTACTCAAGAACTAATTAACTTAATTATAATTATTATAATTAGTTAATTAATCACTTAACAACTATTATTAAGTGTCTCTAAATTATAGAAATAATTTCCTAATAACGATTGCAAAGAAATTATAAATATCCATTCAGACAATTAAAATAAAATTAACAACAATTTTTAATTAATTTCAAAGTCAAAACAATAATCTAATCACTTAAATAATTAACAACATTTGTTAATTAATTTTAAGACCACCTCTTAAATATTAATAACAACAATTGTTAATAATTAATTAAGATCCCATCTTAAATAAATAAAAATATTTGTTAATTATATTTAGGTCACAACTTAAAAAATATCAATTAACAACTCTTGTTAATATTGATTAAGATCACACCTTAATTTAACCCCTTTATTTACATAATTAACAACAATTGTTAATTTTAATTTAAGATCTCATATAAATATGTTAATCCAATTTAAGATCATATCTTAAAAACAACTCCTTTACAACTGAAAAATTATAGACATAAGTTTAAAACATATTTTAAACTTATATATATTAATTACATTTTTCCAGTTAATAAGGGTGGGAATTATTTTAATGGGAATTTTGGGGTTTAAAAGGGGTTTAGGGGTTAATTGGGCTGGGTCTGTTGGGCCCCCTGGGCCTGGCCTGGCTCGACCAGGCAGGTCCTGGCCCAGGCAACCTGGTCTGAGCCAGGTAGGCCCCAATTGGGGCGCCTGGGCTCGGCCCAGTACTTGGAGCCATCCCGCCGGGCTCGGGCCAACCCCTGGTCTGGCTCAGCCGGGGTCCTGCAGGCCGAGCCAAGTAGGTGGCGTCGGGACCGCCCGGTCCAATGCACCCAAAGCCTGGTTCGACCGGCCCTCCATGCTAGGGTTTTCAGCCCCGAGCGCCGCCGCCGACCTTAATCCCCGACGTTGGCAAGGGGAACCAGGTTGTCGGAGGCCCTCCCCGGCGCCGACAAGGGGCCAGTGAGCCTGGCTGGCGAGCCCGGAGCCGCCGGAGGCCATCATTGTCGGCAATGGGGATGGTTTCTTGGATCTAAAGACTCCCCTTTTTCATTTCCTGTTGCAGGTTTTTGTGTCGGCACCACCGCCGTAGCCAGTGGCCAGGGCGGCCAGAGGCAACAAGGGTTCAACCCCTTTTTCCATTTTCGGTGTTGGAGATGGCTGGCTGGCGATCCCAGTCGCCGGGAAACCCCCAAAAAACCGCCGGTGGAATCCTTATTAATACTGTGGCTTTCCCTCCCCAATCTCTTCCAATTTTAAAAAACATGGGAAGAAAAGCTCCACCGGCCGTTAAAGAAATTTTCCGGGGATGGGGATGGGTAGCTGGTCATACCAGCAAACCTAAAGGGGTGGTCCGACCACCATTAAAACCTATTCAAAGCCCTCAAAACCCAGTTCTTCATCTCCATGAAGAACACCTCGAAAAACCCATTTAATTTAAATTTCTCCACAAAAAATAAATCTGAAATTTTTATATTCATCTCATGAATAATTTCTGCGAGAGAAAAAATAAAAACAGGCATGGAAATACTTTTAGAACATTAATTTTGTCGTTTCAAAGCGAAATAGAGCGGAACCTGGCTCTGATACCACTGTTGGGATCTGAACAGGACGCGAAGAACGCAGCAGAAACGACGAACAAAATATCCCGCCCGATGCCCGCTGATCCGATTCAGAACGAAAAATAAAAACCGAAAAACCGGGTCATAATATGATTACCGTGCGCGGATTCGAATCCGCTTCCATCTTGGTTCCGTCGAGGCGATGCCGTGAGCCGCACAAGCGTCCGGCCTCCAGCGGTATCCACGCGATCCTCCGTGGTGGTTCGTCCTCGCTCCCTCATCTATATCAGCTCGCTCACTGAAGATCCGTCACCGCAACGATGTCTAAAAACCCACGGACGGGAATTCCCGACTCTCGGGAATCGCGTGCGGTGGAGACGGAGACAGTCCCGACGCCTCGAACGCGGCGCCCAGAGGAGGAGAGAAAGAAAAGGGGGGGGGGGGGACGGCTAGCATGGGAAAATCCTAGAGCTTGGCCCAGGGTTTCTCAACAGCACGTATATATATTAAGTCGGCGTGACTTTTTACAAAAGTCCTTGAGTTAATATAAATCCCACTTATGTACCACCGACTAAGAATCTTATTGCGTGTGACCCTCTAGGCCTATTTACCATCCGGTTTTTAGCCCGTTAAGTCCAATAACTAGTTATTGACTTATTGTAATTAATTAATATCTAAATATTAACTAATTACATAGCCAAATTAACATCGCATGTAAATTCGGTCGGACTTCCAATCAAGTTGGGTGCCAAGCAACACCGCATGATCCCGGAAGGTAATGGGGTTCAGCAACCCACTCATGGAACATGTCCGTCCACAGTTACCGCATGGCTATAATCCTTCGTTCGCACAATGTTCTCGAGTTAACCTAGGGTATGGTCAACTGTCAAACTATAGATGGTCAACTCACTTGAATCAGACTCCCCTGTACAATATCCGAAAACCACTTTTCTGATATTGTTTCTGCTCTGGCCAGAGACTCTTGCAGATCAATTCTAGAGTATTCTCTCTCCAGTTACCTGAGAGCGAAGGATCCTTTATTGAACACACAATTACTTTCAAAGGTCTTTCGCTGGATCCGATCCTTGACTATTAGAGATCCCGTGGATAGGGATTCGTAGGTCAAGGTTAAAGTCCAGAAGTCCACCGACAACGTGTCTTTGGTGTCTCAAGTCCAAGTATCAACCACGCCACTGTGACGATGAATCAAGCTGATTGACAGTCAGGTAAATTACCATTCGGCGATTCATATCGGATAAGTTCAGTGAACTCATTCCCCAATGAGCACCTACAGGTTTACCATTGTGTCTTCACACGAGTAACTAATGAGATCAATCACCCTCATCATATGAGCTGGAATAACCTGTACTAGTCTTATCGGATGTTTGATGTCTTTCTCAAACATCCTACAATTAGGAACAATTAAGAATATGTGTTTATAAGTCATCAATCTCATTATTATGATCTCATCATAATCTGATGACTATTTCACATATTCATAGACTTCATTATGCGCAATTATAAATATGCCAATCTACATAATGAATTTGATGCCATTGATTAGTGAACCAGATTGAAATATGTGCCTTATGATTGGCTTAGAGGACACCTATATCCATCAGTTAGGTGCCAAGCAACACCGCGTGAACCTGGAAGGTATCGGGGTTAAGTAACCCACTCTTGGAACCTTTCCGCCAACAGTTACCGCGTGGATATAATCCTTCATTCGTACAATGCTCTTGAGTCAACTCAGGGTATGGTGTACCGTCAAACCATAACAGGTCGACTCACTTGGATCAGATGCTGCCGTATAATATCGAAAAACTCTTTTCCCGATAATATCGTCCGCCCTAGCCAGAGACTTCTACGCATCCTTCCTAGAACATTCTCTCTCTAAGTACTGAGCGTGAATAATTCCTTATTGACACTCAATTCCCTTCGACGGTATTCTGTTGTACCCGATCCTTGTTTGAAATCCCGTGAATAGAGATTCATAAACCAAGATCAAAGCATATAAGTCCGCTGACAAGGTGTCCTTGGTGTCTCAGGTCCGAAGACCATCTACGCAACTGTGACAATAGAATCAAGCTGGTTGACAGTGAGGTACTATACCATCCAGCAATTTAGTCGAATCAGTTCAGTGAACTCATTCTCTAATGAGCACCTACAGATTCGCCTTAGTGTCTCCATACAAGTGACTATGAGATCAGTCATCCTCATCATATGAGCAGGAGTAATATGTACCAGTCTAACCAGATATCCGATGTCCATCTTGGATATCCTCCGATTAGGAATAATTGAGAATATGTGTGTTTAAGTGATCAGTCTCATTAGTATGATCTCATCATAATCTGATCACTATCGCACATATTCACTGACTTCATAACTATATGAATTACACATAATGAAATATGCAATTTTATTAATAAATGAACGAGATTTACATAGTCATATTGACTTGTAGGCCACCTAAGACTAACATACTATTCCATACTACATATTCATTTTCTTCTTTGATTCGTGTTCATGGAATGAACATGGCGATTGAAACGCAGGAAAATCGAATCCAGGGTTCTTCACGTTCTTTGTTGGACGAAGAACGGGCTTTGTGGGAGTGGTAAATGGATCCCCGTGAGATGGGAGGAGATTGGTGGCACCTGGTGTGACTAGGGACCAAGAGGAGGCTGGCATGCCCTGTCACGTGTGCCAGACTGGGACGGGCTCGGGCGACCGGCCGCCCCTCTCTCCTTCTTCGTACTGTCCGGTGGGTGGGGGGGGGGGGGGGGGGGGGGGGGTGGAGGGGAGGAGGGGGGGGTGAAGGGGGAGATCCGTCGCCCTATTTAGGCTCCGCCAATGTCTCGGACGGCGCTTGGGCTACCGTCGACGGTGCTGTGTGGTGGCAGGATTCTCGTCGGGGCACCTTGTGGCCAGATGACTCCATGTTGGATAGGGAGTCCCGGCGGAAGGGGGGAGATCCTATTGGGGGTAGCTAGGGTTTCGAACCCTAGCAGCTCGATAGGGCCAACCCCTTGGGCCCAGGGCCTGGGCCAGTTGACCTGAGCCGGGCCCCGCAGGGTTCGGACCAGGCTCCCCTTTTAAGGGCCTGGGTCCGAGCCCAGGGCTGAGCCCTAGCTCGGCCCTGGCCTGAGCCAGGGGCTCAATTAGGCTAAGCCCTGGCTCAGCCAGCAACTGAGCCACCTGAGCCCCCCCCCCCCCAATGGACCCAATAGGCCCAATTAAAATAAATATTTTTTTATTTTTTATTTTAAATTTATTTTAAAATTTAAAATTAAATATTTTTAATTTAATTGGGGCCTATTCAAAGATTTTGAAACTTTTAAAGTTAACAATTGTCGCCAATTTTTTTAATCGTTAATCTAAAGGGTTAGATTGTCAATTAATTTATCAAGGTTAATCTAAATGTTAGATTATTTAGTTAATTATTATTCTAACATGTTAGATTGATAATTAACTTCTAGTTAATTAATCTAATTATTAGATTAATTCTAATTATTAGAATTATTCTAATATTGCATGGAATATTCTAGATTGATTAATTTTAACTTGTGTGCACATGAGATGTGTTGGTTCTTGCTTTTAATTTAGAATTAATAGCATATTTAAAAATAAATTTTTTGTCAAAAATTTAAATTTTTTAAATTTTGATTGGATCCCAACTTTTTGAAAGTCAAAATTATTTATTTTTGAAACTCTTTTATAGCTATGTGATGCGCTTTTCCATGTGTGGAATGAATAAATGACACTGTGGTCATAGATATGCACTTATGAATATATCTCATGTGATGATGTGGATGTGGATCATGGTTGAATGTATAGTTTATCGTTATTAATTGTTAATAAATAGAGGTTTACGTACTTTTTCCTCTCTCATACTCCAATATACTGCTACCTCCCTCTAGTTTTGTACTTGCCATAAGACCTTCTTCAAATTATACATGTAATTTTTTAATATAATGTAATTTGATCGAGGCAACTGAGGAAGGTGCGAGGATGATCCATTGTTGCAACTAAAAAGGCCTTTCAATGGAGATTTTATTGTCTATCTATTTGCAGGTTATCTAGTATAAATATTATATTAGATTGTGTTCGTTTGATTGTTTGACTTTAGTCAAACTATTGTGCTATCTATGACCACACTTGACATATATGTGATACATTGTTTTATTTTTTATTATGAACCAAATGCGAGGTATAGTTTTAAGTAAATATATATGATATATTTATATGCTATCACCTAGGATGAGATCATGATAAAAGTTATTTAAAAACCTTTGTCAAATTCTAAGCTGTAATTTGAGTAGTTTTGAACTTACTATATAGTTCTCCATCGTTATGGTCATATGACTCCAATCACTTTATGTACGTTTGTTGTGCTATCTACAAGATCTGTCTATTTATGAGGAGAAACTAGGGCCATGGCATTGAATGCCTTTTTGATCAGGGTAGAGGCATCATGTAGACTTATTGTGCCTTTTAGAGGAGCTCTATCAGTTGGACCATAACAAGATGATTTCATGTGTCTGAATTGGGCTATATTGAAAGCCCAATCTTGGGCATGCTGGGCCAGCCCACGGGCCTTTTTGGGCTAGGCGAAATTCTTATCCTTCACATGTGTATATATTCTTGAAGAAAACAAGAAAAATCCTAAAGTCCATATTCTTAATTTACCTAAATCTTAAGCAAAGACCCATAACTTCAGTTACATTTGATTAAATTGAAAAAAAAAAAAAAAACTTGTTATCTTAGAAGAGGTAGTAGGCAAATAAAGATACCCATAATTCATTTTATTACTTCTTTATGCACCCTTTCGATTCCAAAAATGCCATATATGATCTAGCAAAACATAGAGATCTTTGTAGAATTGAATTGACGACCTTTTTTATATATGATCTAGCAAAACATGGAGATATCTTTGTGATTTTATTTGTAGAATTGACGACCTTTTTTATATTGCTTTTAATAATCCCATTACATCATAATACTTGCAAAAATATCCTTTATGTCCTTGTCACATTAGCATTCTTTTAAATTCTTGCATTCCATAAAAAAAATCTCTCATTTAAGCTCAGTTATCTTTTAACAAAAGTTAAAAAGGATCCAAAATATCTCCATTTTTTCTTAATTTTCTTTCTCTCTCTTTTCATCTATCTCGCTATCTTTCTTTCTCTCTTTGACACAACGTGCCAATCAAGAGAATTCTTTTTTATAGGAGTATTTTGTCCAAATATTAAATTTGATGGTTAAAGGAGGAATATTTGTTGAGATTGAATTTATAACAAAGGTAGAGCATGGGGGCAATAAATTCGACAATTAAATCTTGTGGTGAGTTAGAATTCAGTGGTAAAACAAATTAGTAATTAGTTACCATCATTCTCTAGTAGATGAGATCAACTTGTTAAGACCTTCCTTAATATACAGAGTAAGAGATAAAGGTAAAAATGACAATTCTCATAACCAGTCAATAAAAAACAGAAAGAGCTAGTAGGGCTCATTAGCTGAGCTTGACAGGTGTTTATACAATTGATGGATTCTGGTAAAACTTACTGAAAATATTCTCATTTGGTTTGGCTAACAGTAATAGATAGTGGTCATCTTTTTCGTGACAATGGGGTCATTAGTTAAACCCCGGCAAAATTATTAAGATAAGAGGTAGTTTAGTTGATAATGACTTAGAACCAAATGTTTATCGAAGATAAGCCCAAAATGAATCTTATGACTTAAGAGCCAAATGCCTGCTGAAGGTAAAGCCTAAAAATGAACCTTTTATGGCTTGCTTAAATTATTGTTGGCCACGGAACTAGTTGATTTTTTAGATCCGGATGCATCTACAGTCAGTAATACATTTAATTGTCAATATTTCTAGGTGAGAAATGTTACTTTGCAACAATCACATACAGGAACAAACTTTATACTCGCATTATGGAGGACAAGGACTAGATGACAATAATAGAGAGAATTTTGCTTAAATCAGCATATGCTTATAGTGAAATCACATCCTCTAGAATGATGAGAAAACGATATCAAAGTCTAGTTTATTAACATGAAATCTTGTTGATTCAGAAGTTTTTGATAGCCGGCTGATCAGTAATTTACAGAACCACTTGTGCTCGTCTTGTGGCAGAAGTAACGTACAATAAATGATAACTTCAACGTAAATTTGCAGGTTAAGGAGGATATAGAAATTAGTCCCACTACAACGTGGCTTGAATTATGATCAGGTGATCAAATTATTTAATTGAGATACCATATATAGATGTAAACATCATAAATAGAAAACATAGTTAATGTCATAGCAATCGAACCGCCCTTCCAAAAACAAATATAATAAAAACAAACATAATTATAGAGAAGGTTACTCAAAAAATCACATCTACGAAATATAGTGGAATTAATCTGAAAGTTCCATGTGGCTGTCAGAACAAAATATAACCCACGAAGAAAGGCCAAGAAAAGAATGCAAAAGAAGGCCACAGCCTATTCGCAATCCATAATAAATATAGATAGAAGAAAGACTGTGTGGCGGCGAGGTGGAACAGGGTGAGCAGGAGGAGCTGAGGTGACATAAGGTGGAGCCAATGTCACCAAGTTGGGATTCCAGAAAAAATTGACTTGACCGAAAAATCTCTAGTCAATAAAAATTTTAATAACTTCATGAGTGAGTTTGTTTTTAAATATATATCTATTTTAAAAGTACGTGATTAAATTGTGAATAAATTGTTATTTTTTGAATTTATGAAAATTTTAAAGATTCTTTTAATAAATCAAGATTTATTTTTAAAAATATGTTAAAATAAAAAAATGTGATTAAATTGCAATATTTTCAAAAAATCAAAAATTTATGTTACACTGGGTAAAACAAGAGAGACTGAAACTAGAAAGCTCGAAGTACAAGGTGAGGAAGATGCATGACGCCATCAGGAATACAGATGTGAGAATTTTTTTTTTTCTTTCTTTCCCGGTTTGAGAACACAAAGCAGTAACAAGTTGAGTGTTTCATTAATATATTAGGATGGACAAGAGAGAGGAAGAGTGGATTAATGGGGATTGGAAGACGAAGGAAAGCACGCAATTAATGCAAGAGGAGGAAGATAACAGAGTGGACAGAGGAATCGCCGAAATATGGGGAAGAAGATGCCAGGGCTGGAGCGAGATGTAGGGACGAATGGGAGTAGATGCCCGGGCGAATGGGTGAAATAAAAAAGAGATGTTGGGTGGGTCTGGTGCGAAGAACGGGGAAGAAGATGCCGGGTCAAGCAAACATACGTGCTCATCCGTAGCTGGAGATCCGTGACGGAAATCCTTCGGAAACCACCGAAAGACGAATAACTGAGCGGAGCTCTACGGGCCGGACTGGACGAAAACCACTAACGATCCGGACCCTTACGCGTGTAATTTGTATGTTGATGTAATCGAAGTTATCACGGTCGGATTCCGAGACTAGAATCCGAGAGTAGTCGAGTCGAAGAGGAAGACCGACGGGGATCCGGATTGAGACGAGGGCGAAATGCGGGACTGAATCTCCGAAGCCGAAAGGTACTCGGACGAAGGCTAGCCGGGGGCTCAGCCGAGACTCCTTCGGCTGAAACGGATCGACCGGCGAAGGGCGACGTCGAGACCGGAGGAAGAAGATTGAGTCCGGTGGCCGAGGCCGGTTCAGAGAGGTCGGCAAATATTCATACCGGAGCCCCTACAAAAAGAAGAATAAGTCAGTGAGGGTCCCGGGCTTCGGCCCAAGAGAATCTCCTCCGACGGTTAAGTCAGTTTCTGAAGAAGATTCGATTCAGAAGAGAAGGAAGAAGAGGTAACTTTAATATTTTTGGACTGTTGTCCTTGGTCAAGAAGACATACCTTTGGTAATAAATAGTCTTATATTTATAACGGAGGATAGAGGTTACTCAACCGTGGCAGCCGATATAGGACTATGTTTTAGTTTACTGGTAAACCGTCATAGCGCCTAACCCTCTCACCGGAGTGGGCCGGATACGATTACTGGGCTGAAGGTTGGGAGCCGCTGTTGGACCGAATACCGCTAGTGGGCTGAAGCCAATTGGGCTGAAGGCCGCTAGCTGGGCTGAAGCCAATAAGGCTGAGGGCTGCTGATGGGCCAAATACTGCTGGGCCTCTTGCTGTTACTGCTATTGGGTTGTTGCTGTTGTTGGGCTGTTAATGGGTCGAATCAGATTCTATCCCATCACATAGCCCCCTACTCTTGTCGTTCTCAATTTTATGAAACGCCGAGAGTAAAATATGGAACCCTTTCAGAAGTATAGCATGATATGAACCTTATCCGAAACTGCTATCATCTGTTGTGAAAACTGGGAGATGTCTTCGTCTTGGGTCGGCCGAGGGCTGGTGACAAACAGCCTCGTCTCAGATCGGGACCCTGTCGGGGATACCTTCGTCTCAGGCCGAGACTTGGTGACTAATGCCTTCGTCCTCAGTTGTGAAAAAAAGGCAAGAGTGGGAAAGATCTTGGGCTTCCCGCCTTCACGGTCGCGTCATAATAAACACAGGACACGTGTTGCACATCCGGCCGGTCCGCCGAAAGCACAAAAAGATCTCAGCCGTTAACAACGATCACGCAGATCGCTGTCACTTCGGCTCTCTGCCCAAGACTTCACCTGGATCGCCGCCTCTCCGGCCTTCGGCACGAGGATCGGGACACGTGAAGAACATCCAGTCGAACAGCCGAAGGGTCAGACCGCATCCGGCCGTTAATTGCCTCCCCTCGATCCGACAGCCCACTCGTCATCTTGGCGAAGGACGGGACACGTGTCGCGCATCCAAGTAGGGCGGAGCCGAGGGGTGGGAAGATCTCGGCCGTTGGTTCAGCACCAGACCCCCTCAAGTCCCCCTATAAATATCAACCCCTCTCCCTTGGCTATTGTTCTTCTGCTTTCTTCTTCCTCTGCGCCTGTGCATCCCTGCGAGCGGCTTCCGCGAGCGCCCTTGCTTCTCCGGCAGTGAGCGTGCTACTGCGGGTGTTTGAGGACGCCTTGTCCATCGCCAGGGAACTCCTTGTCACCGGGAGTCGTCGCCGGGAAATCCTTTGTTGCCGGGGAGGCTCTTTATGGCCGGGAAGACTCTTAGCCACCGGGGAAATCCTATTATGAGGGTAAGCCTCAGCTTTCGCCTTCTCTCTTTTTTGATTCATGTCCAGTAGCTCCCCTTCGGCCGGAAGTAACTCTTCAGCTGAAGGCGGTTCTTCTTGCTCCTCGTCCAGACCTCCCCAGTCTTCTCTGTCATCTCCCTTTTCTTCGAACTCTTTTCCTTCCGTTATGGCGGACGAGGCAGAACCGGTTTCGGCTGCTGCCGAGCCTTCCACTTCGGGCCGTCGTCCGACCGAGAGGGTTTCGGACGTAGCTAGTGTCCTTGATGTTGAAACCATCAAGGTTATTACTAACTACTACCAGATTCCGTCTTGGATGGTTCCCATCCGGCCCGGGAGGCATACCAGAGCTAACACCGTTCGGCCGGGCAGCTTTTCGATTTATGAACACAGCTTCCGGGTGGGCTTTCGCCTTCCTCTTCATTCATTCGTCATAAATCTTCTGAGTTTTTACAGACTAGCCCATCCCAACTCTTTCCGAACTCCTGGCGGACAGTCTATGCCTTTCTGGCCTTGACCTCTTATCTTGATTACAACCCTTCGGTAAATCTTTTCCGCCATCTTTTCAAGATAAAGCCTCAGGGGAAGTCTTCCTAGTACTGCTTCGTCCCCGGCTTCGGCCAGGGTATCTTCTCCGGGAAGCTCTCGTCCATTCATCATTGGAAGGAGGGCTTCGTTTTCATCTCTCTCCCGGAGAAGGAGAAGAGCGTGTGGCCCTTCCCCACCGAGTGGGCACCTTTGGCCGAGGGCCTTTCCGACCCACCCTCTCTCAGCCCTGAGCAGCTCGCCGACGCGCACCTCTTTGAGGATGAGGCTCCGTACAAGATTGTGGAGCTTCTGTCGGACAAGGGCAGGCTCATTGATATGGGAGCCTGGCCGGACCCGTCATTCTCTCCTCCTCGGGTCTTCCCCTACCTTCCTCTTGAAGAGGCCCCGGGGGAGGACGAGGCGAGAGCTATCGCAATCGGGGCTCTGGCCGAAGCTTGTCCAGCTGAAGAGTGCGCCGAAGCTGCGGCCAGGGGTAAGTCGGCTTTGAATAAGAAGTTGCACTTTGAGCTGTTGCTAACCCCTTTTTCTGCTTGCAGAGATGTCTGGTCTCCGTGGTTGATCAGCCGGATCGCCAAGCAGTCCGGTCAGTCTCGTCCGTCCCAGCCGCACCCCGCGGAAGGGAGGTCGGTTGGAGGGGTTTCGGCCCCCGGCGCCCGGACTACAAGGCAGACTGCGGCTTCCGCCGAAGGCCGCGCTGCCGCTGCTGCTCTTGAGAGGGAGCGGCAGAAAGGGAAGGCGGTCGCCGGAGGGAGCGGTCGGCCGGAGAAGAGGAACTGGGCGGATGAACCCAGTGAGAGGGATTCCGCCCTGGCGACTAAGAGGCCGGTGGCGGCACGGGGCGCCCCACTTTCGTCGCCTCCCTAACCGCAGAGGGGCGACTCTCCCTGGGCCACCGGGGCCGGCACGGAGATACTCTCCTACCCCTTCGGGGCGGCCGGGACGCACATGTCCCGGGAGTACGAGCACGAGCCCTGGCGCTCGGACACGGGGGTCTTTGCAGATGAGAGTTTGGAAGACTCCCGGACATGTCTGCGCCTGGTCCGTGGCTAGACCCTCCCGACGGCCGGGGACGAAATCAAGGAGCTTTCTTCGGAAGGCTTATCCTTGCAATGCGTCCGGCATGCCGTCAGGTGAGAGCCCCTTCGTCTTCGTCCTTGCTTGTTTCCCTTAGTTGTTTTAAGCTTATTTTTTCTTTCTTACTTTCGGCTGTAGGCCGCGGTTATGTGTGGGGCCCTTGCTCGCCACCAGGCCATCATCCAGCAGAAACTCCAGGACGTTGACTAGGCCTCGGATCAGCTAGCCTCAGGCAAAGTCGCCTTGGTACGGTGCGATCTTGAGGCCGGGATCGATGTCCTCATTAATAGGAACTCACAGCTTCGGGCCGAGCTGGAGGCCTAGAAGGAGGTGGTCCACACCACTTCGGAGGCCAAGAAGAAGGCCGAGAAGGAGCTGGAGCGGGCCAGGGCCGAGATCGCGTTCCTGAAGGCCGAGATCCAGGACAAGGCCGAGAAGCGGGATGAGGAGCGTTGCCGCCACGCCGAGGAGGTCTCGGCTCTGAAGGCTGACTTGGAGACAAGAGCCAAGGAAGCTGATGACGTTGCTCGCGCGGTCGTGGTGAGCTATAAGGAGGGCCCGGAGTACGCCGAGGAGATGATGGAGGCCGGAGCCAAAACGGCGATGACCATGTTCGATCTGGGGATGGCCATTGCCCAAAAGGCGTGTCTGAAGATAGATCTGACCGGCTTCAGCTACCCAACGGATGAAGAGGGCAAGGAGATCTTGGCCTGGTGGCGAGAGCTCAAGGCCGAAAGAGCTCCAGCTTCTCCGGAGGGTGCTGCGGCCGAACCTGTCCAGGCTTCCCCTCCGGCATCTCCCAGCCAGGGTCCTATCAATGTGGACAGCGAGGACGCCGAGAGCTAGTTCGGGGGCTTGTCCCGGTTTTTGTTTTTGATTTTTCAAGATGCCGAGGCCAGGCGTGCGACCAGTTTTTGTACTTGTGTTTATATATATAAAAGGCATTTTGCTTATGCTTGCTTCATGGTATGTCTTAGTAGATAACCGAGTTTGGTTCTGCATGTGGCCGAAGCCATGCCGCTCCCGATACGGTTTGCATGGCCGAAGCCACTCTCGGTACGGTTTACACGGACTTAGGGAATAATGCCGCTCCCGATACGGTTTGCATGGCCGAAGCCACTCCCGGTACGGTTTGCACGGACTTAGGGAATAATGCCGCTCCCAATACGGTTTGCATGGCTGAAGCCACTCTCGGTACGGTTTGCACGGACTTAGAGAATAGTGCCGCTCCTGATACAGTTTGCATGGCCGAAGCCACTCCCGGTACGGTTTGCACGGACTTAGAGAATAGTGCCGCTCCTGATACGGTTTGTATGTCCGAAGCCACTCCCGGTATGGTTTGCACGGACTTAGAGAATAGTGCCGGACACAATACTTCAGAATAATAAAAGAATAATAGATTCATGGTGTCCGGCTAAACCCCGGGGGAAATGACTTACATGAAGTAGCGCCGAAGGCGCTCCAGATTCCAGGTACGAGGGAGAGGCTGGCCCGAAAGGGTTTCCAGCCGATAGGCCCCTCGTCGGATCACTTCCCTTATGCGGTAAGGGCCTTCCCAATTCGAAGAAAGCTTTCCTGCAGCTTCGGCTGGCTTGGACGCGTGGGCGTTCCGCAACACGAGGTTCCCGGCTTCAAAGCTTCGGGGCTTCACTCGAGCGTTGTGGTATCTCGCCATGCGTTGCTGATAAGCCGCCAGCCGAATGCGGGCTTGATCCCTCGTGTAACAACCCGCCACCCTATAATCGGGAATCCGATTACTAAATGGATGTCGGACCATTAATTGCGGGTTGACACCCGGATCTCACACAACACATCTGGAGGAGTAAGCATTAAACAAGGCTAAATATAACAATCACACGGACTACAAGGAAAATACAAGTGCACATGAAGGAAATTAATAATGTCCGTATACAGTCCAACAATAATTACATAGTCCAAAGAATTAAATAAGTACAGGCAGAAGCAAAGTACAACAACATCGGGGCATATCCTGGAACTGAGATAGCTGCTGGTCCGCATACCAAGGAGAACACCATACGCCGCCACACGCTGAGAAGTCCACACCTGAAACCGCAGGGAGTGAGCCACACCAGAATTGGGCTCAGTAGGGATCATCCGATCCCCCGCCTCCCACTCACACACCCACAAGTATAATAATACATAATGAAGGCATTTAAATAAAGTAGTAAACACAGCTCCCAAAACCTGATATGAAACATACGTGATAGCAATGCAACAGGCACAATTCTAAGCAATTCGAATAGCCCAACACAATACCACAACTCATAACCAAGGATCCGGCTAAGCGATCAAACCACACTGTCGACCGCAGACAAACGTCGCCTCACAACACCACCAACGCTCACGCCTGTCCGTCCCTATGGTGTTCCGGGCACTGTAAGGTGAGGAAGTGAGTCAAACTAGGACTAACTGGGACCAGTGAACCACCACTGCCAATCTACGTGTGCACACAAGCAATCTAGACTACTGTCCTATCGACCGGACTTCCTTCAACGCCAGGCCTCGGCGCTTCAAGAGGGCCCTGGGGACCGGCGAAACCCCCGTCAAGCCGAAGCTATAGGGACTACCCACGACCCTAACCTCCCAGGTCGCATTAGGCCAAAGGGCAAAGGGTATCACTCGTAACCTTGATATCACAGGTTACATCAGGCCCAGTGGCGAAAGGGTAAAACTCCAATAGCACCACACCTAGCTCCACAGTAAGAAACACGCCAGAAGCTGCCACGACAAACTAGGAAAACCCCGACCCGCTGAGACCAAACAGTAACCCCTCGGATAGCACGCTGGCTACTCCGGCCCGACGGGTTCAAGGTGGTTCTGTTTCCCCCAGCCATAGGTGAAACACAACATGTACCCCTTCCCCACCGGTACAGCAACAATGCCACACAGACACCAAGGCCCTCCCACTTCGGCACAAGGTGACAAACGTAAGTCACAGCTGTTCCAACTCCACAATCGCATAAGCACACACACATATGATATGATTCCACTCACACAGAAATCCTCGGCCTCGATGTACGATTTAAAGCATGCATTGATTGAACTATCTAATCAGTGAAAACACACATATTAATATTAAGAGTTAGTGTGATTCTGCCTTGAATCGCGTCGCCCGTGGCTGACGCCATTCAAGCCTCCTGAACTGGTTCATTTAAACTCGGCCTCAGTATATGGCCTAAAAGGCGTCGTCACATGCAGCCGCCTTTTGAAAGGCGTCGCTGTCCCTCATCGCCTGATAGCGACAGACGCAGGAACAGGCTACGGGGCAATTCACGTAAAACGCGTCATCCTGGGAAGCCGCCTTATTGAAAGGCATCGCTGTCCCCAGACGCCATTCTCAACAGAACCCCAAACTGACAGAAACCTATATCAGGACAATTTCTGCCTAAATGGCGTCATGCTGGCCTGTCGCCATTCTGAATGGCGTCGTCCAAGTGCGACGTCATTTAGAGCTAGAAACCTGATTTCTGCGACTCTACCCGAGGGTCTCCCTTTTCACCCCAAACACCCCAAAAACACTCCAAAAACAGGAAAGGAAGAGGGGAAAACCAAACCATCACAAGAAACACACAAATCCACATTCATAGAAACCCTCATTTCCATCAAGAAAAGCCCCTAACATGCTCATTCTACCCAAAGAAACCCACATACGCATCATGCATCACAACGGGTAACACGGATAAAACTACCACATTTCATGCAAGGTTCGTCCCCCTACCGGTTACTTGAACTCCTCCTGGCTCCGTGCCGCCGAACCGCCGCACCGCAGACCGCCGCCAGCACCCCCGAGGACGTCGCCACTCTACCGAGACGTCGGCCACCACCCGAAGAATGAAACGCCGCGAAGGAAGTGGTGGTGGTAGTGGTGAGAGGTAGTGGAGTGGTGGAAGAGGAAGAAAGGGGAGGGGAAAGGAAAGAGAGAAACGGAGGGGCGGAGAGATGGAAGAGAGAGAATGAGAGGGTGAGAATGAGAGAAAGAAGGAAAGGCTCGCGGGGTCAATCTGAAACAGGGTAAAACGCGTCGTACGAGACAGACGCCTATCAGATGACAGGACGGGCCATACTGATAGAGTCTCTGAAAAGCGTCGCTCATCAAAGACGCCATTCAGATGACAAGACCGGCACTGTACTTTGACATCCTAGGGTCGTACTCTGAATGGCGTCGTCCATCAAAGACGCCGTTTAGACGACACGACAGGGGCCGTACTCTCGCGGCCCGAAGCCCGCCCGCGTGGCGCCCACGTGGCACAACAGCAACCTAGCTAAATGGCGTCTACACAGTAGGACGCCGTTTGAAAGGCGTCATGCATCCTAGACGTCATTTAGAAGGTACTCCCCAGACCCATCAGGGTCCAAACCAGGGGATTCGGCCCGAAACCGACCCGAACACTGAACCCGAAACTTCAATCCTTACATACTCCCCCCCTTAAAAAGAATTTCGTCCTCGAAATTGCAACTGCTCACACGATAACCACAACTAACCATTCCATGCCGGTAATACAGGTCACATCAATCATCCTCACTGATCACACTCTTGCACGGGGCTCCGCATAACTAGCCAATCAAATCAACACTAAGCTAACTACGATCCACGATTCTACAAAAAGCTGATAGACCGAAATAACCATACATTAACAAGGCACATATTACAAAACTGATTCTCCACCATGTCCAAAATACATAAAAAGTGCCATAAGAGTTCACAACTACTCCCTAATAAGACAAGATAAAAGTGCTCATCTAGCCCAGCATCTCGGACCTCCACTGAAAGAACACACAACACCACTCTAGGTCCCGGGCTCCTACTGACCACTCGGCTCCTGACCTGTCTTATTCTTCTGGAGACAGTTCCTCACAAGATGTCCCTTCCTACCACAGCCAAAATAGCTACCAGTGACCAATGGACATAACCGATTGCCATGATACCACAACGGGGACAATAATCCGTCGCATCCTGTCTCGCTTCCTGCTGTCTGCTAGCCACAGTCTGCATCTGCTGAACCGAACTGTCTTCATCCTCATCGCAAAGCATCTCTTGGGACCCGAACTTAAAGGAACTCGAACCGCCTGACGAAAAGACCGCTGATTTGCTCTTGCCTTGTTGCTTCCCTCGCGCCGATCGCTCCAATTCTTTCGCCATTTGTTGGAACTGAGTCTCCACCGCTGGCGCGCACTGAACTGCTGACGCCAGATCTCTACAACAATGAGATGCCACCATTGCCCTCAGATCGCTCCGGAGTCCATCCACAAATCTCTCCGTCCGACGTTCCTCATGCTCAGATATGTGTGGAACGAATCTTCCAAAAGCCACAAACTTCATCTGATACTCTAGAACTGACATATCAATCTGCACCAATTCCATAAATTCCCTTTCCTTAGCCTTCCGAACGTGCCTCGGAAAGTATTGTCCACTAAACTCTCTCACAAACTCCTCCCAAGGGATCTCTCTCAAGGACCTATCTGCAAACATCATCCTCTTGATGGTAACCCACCAATCATAAGCATCGTCCTTCAGCAAGTAGGTTGCCAACAAGGTCTTGTCATTCTCAGCACATTCAAGAACATCAAATGCCTTCTCCACTTCCTTTATCCAATGAGCTGCCTCGTCTGGGACTGGTTGACCCGTGAAAGAAGGGGCCTTCATCTTCAAGAACCGCTCCATCACCGTGGACTGACCACCTTGGGAATTGGATCCCTCACCACCATCTCCCTGTTGGTATCTAGACATAGCCCCAATCATAGCTTCCATGAAACGATCCACATTATGCCCATCTGCCCCCGAACCACGAGCCAATGGAACTCTCCTCTTCGGCGCCATCACTACCCCACGAACACAAAAATCGAAACAGGCACGTCAAAACCTATCAATCTACACCAGTAGCCATCGCCTGTACAGACTCGTACTTATTGTTGGACTATGATATCTAACCTAGTTTACCACATACTCGACCAGACTGAGCTTTGATACCATCTATAACGACCCGCCACCCTATAATCGGGAATCCGATTACTAATTGGATGTCGGACCATTAACTGCGGGTTCACACCCGGATCTCACACAACACATCTGGAGGAGTAAGCGTTAAACAAGGCTAAATATAACAATCACACGGACTACAAGGAAAATACAAGTGCGCAGGAAGGAAATTAAGAATGTCCATATACAGTCCAACAATAATTACATAGTCCAAAGAATTAAATAAGTATAGGCAGAAGCAAAGTACAACAACATCGGGGCATACCCCGGAACTGAGATAGCTGCTGGTCTGCATACCAAGGAGAACACCACACGCCGCCACACGCTGAGAAGTCCACACCTGAAACGGCAGGGAGTGAGCCACACCAAAATTGGGCTCAGTAAGGATCATCCGATCCCCCGCCTCCCAGTCACACACCCACAAGTATAATAATACAGAATGAAGGCATTTAAATAAAGCAGTAAACACAGCTCCAAAAATCTGATATGAAACATACGTGATAGCAATGCAACAGGCACAATTCTAAGCAATTCGAATAGCCCAACACAATACCACAACTCATAACTAAGGATCCGGCTAAGCGATCAAACTACACTGTCGACCGCAGACAAACGTCGCCTTACAACACCACCAATGCTCACGCCTGTCTACCTCTACGGTGTTCTGGGCACCGTAAGGTGAGGCAGTGAGTCAAAATAAGACTAATTGGGACCAGTAAACCACCACTGCTCAGCTACGTGTGCACACAAGCAGTCTAGACTACTGTCCTATCGATCGGACTTCCCTCAACGCCAGGCCTCGGCGCTTTTAGAGGGCCCTGGGGACCGGCAAAACCCCCGTCAAGCCGAAGCTATAGGGACTACCCACGACCCTAACCTCCCGGGTCGCATCAGGCCAAAGGGCGAAAGGTACCACTCGTAACCTTGATATCACAGGTTACATCAGGCCCAGTGGCGAAAGGGTAAAACTCCAACAGCACCACACCCAGCTCCACAGTAAGAAACGCGCCGTAAGCTGCCACGACAAACTAGGAAAACCACGACCCGCTGAGACCAAACAGTAACCCCTCAGATAGCACGTTGGCTACTCTGGCCCGACTGGCTCAAGGTGGTTCTGTTTCCCCCAGCCATAGGTGAAACACAACATGTACCCCTTCCCCACCGGTACAGCAACAATGCCACACAGACACCAAGGCCCTCCCACTTCGGCACAAGGTGACAAATGTAAGCCACAGCTGTTCCAACTCCACAATCGCATAAGGACACACACATATGATACGATTCCACTCACACAGAAATCCTCGGCCTCGATGTACGATTTAAAGCATGCATTGATTGAACTATCTAATCAGTGAAAACATACATATTAATATTAAGAGTTAGTGTGATTCTGCTTTGAATCGCGTCGCCCGTGGCTGACGCCATTCAAGCCTCCTGAACTGGTTCATTTAAACTCGGCCTCAGTATATGGCCTAAAAGGCGTCGTCACATGCAGCCGCCTTTTGAAAGGCGTCGCTGTCCCTCGTCGCCTGATAGCGACAGACGCAGGAACAGGCTATGGGGCAATTCACTTAAAACGCGTCGTCCGGGGAAGCCGCCTTTTTGAAAGGCGTCGCTGTCTCCGGACACCATTCTCAACAGAACCCCAAACTGACAGAAACCTATATCGGGATAATTTCTGCCTAAATGGCGTCGTGCTGGCCTGTCGCCATTATGAATGGCGTCGTCCAAGCGCGACGTCATTTAGCGCCAGAAACCTGGTTTCTGCAACTCTACCCGAGGGTCCCCCTTCTCACCCCAAACACCCCAAAAACAGTCCAAAAACAGGAAAGGAAGTGGGGAAAACCAAACCATCACAAGAAACCCACAAATCCACATTCATAGAAACCCTCAATTCATCAAGAAAATCCCCTAACATGCTCATTCTACCCAAAGAAACCCACATACGCATCATGCATCACAACGGGTAACACGGATAAAACAACCACATTTCATGCAAGGTTCGTCCCCCTACCGGTTACTTGAACTCCTTCTGGCTCCATGCCGCCAAACCGCCGCACCGCAGACCGCCGTCGACACCCCCGAGGACATCGCCACTCCGCCGGGATGTCGGCCGCTGCCCGGAGAATGAAACGCCGCGAAAGAAGTGGTGGTGGTAGTGGTGAGAGGTAGAGAGGTTGTGGAGTGGTGGAAGAGGAAGAAAGGGGAGGGGAAAGGAAAGAGAGAAACGGAGGGGCGGAGAGATGGAAGAGAGAGAATGAGAGGGTGAGAATGAGAGAAAGAAGGGAAGGCATGCGGGGTCAATTTGAAACAGGGTAAAACGCGTCGTGCGAGATAGATGCCTATTAGATGATAGGACGGGCCGTACTGACAGAGTCTCTGAAAAGCGTCGCTCACCAAAGACGCCGTTCAGATGACAAGACCGGCACCGTACTCTGACATCCCAGGGTCATACTCTAAATGGCGTCGTCCATCAAAGATGTCGTTCACACGACATGACAGGGGCCGTACTCTCGCGGCCCGAAGCCCGCCCACGTGGCGCCCACGTGGCACAACAACAACCTAGCTAAATGGCGTCTACACAGCAGGACGCCGTTTGAAAGACGTCGTGCATCCTAGACGTCATTTAGAAGGTACTCCCCAGACCCATCAGGGTCCAAACCAGGAGATCCGGCCCGAAACCGACCCGAACACTAAACCCGAAACTTCAATCCTTACACCTCGTCTCTTCTATAAGATCAAGGTGATCTCTAAGGGCTTCATTATTAGCCTCCGGATCATAAGTAAGAACCCTCGGCGACGGCAAGCTGACTTCGATGGGAATAACCGCTTCCACCCCGTAGGCCATTCGGAACGGGGTTTCTCCGGTAGGGGTTCGGCTTGTTGTTCGGTAGGCCCATAAGACGCTTGGCAGCTCTTCGACCCATCGGCCTTTAGCCTTGCCGAGGCGAGTCTTCAGCCCTCGCAATAGACTTTGGTTAGTGACCTCGACTTGGCCATTCATCCGAGGGTGTGCTATCGAAGCGAACTTATGGAGAATGCCGAAGCGGGCGCAATTATCTTTGAACCGATGGCTATCGAATTGCTTGCCATTGTCAGAGATGATTGCCCGGGGGATGCCGTAGCGGCAAATGATGGACTACCATACGAAGTTCCATGCATTGCTATCGATTATGGACGCGAGGGGTTCTGCTTGGACCCACTTAGTGAAGTAATCCACTGCCACAATAAGGAATTTCCTCTGGCCGATGGCCATGGGAAAGGGTCTCAGGATATCGATCCCCCATTGGGCGAAAGGCCAAGGGTCTGACAGAGGTGTTAAGAGAGTTGCCGACTGATGAATGAGGTAGCTGAACCTTTGGCACTGGTCACAGCATCGGACGAGAGCAGTTGTGTCCTCTCGGAGCGTCGGCCACCAGTACCCTTGCCTTAAGTGTTTGTGGGTCAAGGCCCTCCCTCCTGTGTGTGCTCCGCAGATTCCTTCATGTATTTCCCGAAGGGTATGATCAGCTTCGGCCGGGCCGAGACATCACAGGAGTGGCCGGCCGAAGGACTTCTTATATAATATCCCCTCCAAAATAAGGAAATGGGAAGAGCGCTGCCGGACACGCCTCACTTCCTTTGGATCGGACGGGACCTCTTCTCGAAGGAGAAAGGGGACTAGGAGAGTCATCCAGGTCTTTGCTTCGGATTCACTCACTTGCATGACCTCAGATTCGTTGAGACTTGGCTCGGCCAGCTCTTCTACGAGGACCATTTGGCCTCCTCCCCCGTCTTGAGTTGACGCTAGCCGGGAAAGAGCATCGGCCCTAGCGTTCTCGGCCCGAGGGATCCGCACAATCTCATAAGAATTAAATTGAGCAAGGATCTTGCGGGTTACCTGGAGATAGGACGTCATTAATGCGTCCCGGGCCTCGTAGTCCCTATTGATTTGGTTGGCGATCAGGTGAGAGTCGCTGAACGCCCTTAGGTTTTGCGTGCCGAGTCTTCTGGCGGCCCGAAGGCCTAAGATAAGAGCTTCATATTCGACGGCATTGTTGGTAGCCGGGAAGGAGAAGCGCAGCGCATACTCCGTGACGACCCCTTCTGGAGACTCCAAGATCCATCCGGCGCCACTGCCCGAAGAGCATGCGGACCCATCAACGTAGAGTCGCCATTCATCGGATGAAGGAGCCGAAAAGGATTCGGCTTCAGGAGTAGCTCTGACTTCCGGTTGAGTGGCCGAGGGTGACTCGAGAGTGAGCTCGGCAATGAAGTCGGCCAAAGCTTGAGCTTTTATTGCTGTCCGAGGCCCATAAGAGATGTCGAACTCTCCCAGCTCGATTTCCCATTTCGCTAGCCTGCCGGACACTTCTGGCCGAGAGAGGACTTACCTCAGAGGTTGATTCGTGAAGACCTTTATTGAATGCGCGAGGAAGTAGGGCCGAAGCCTCCTCGCAGACGCAACGAGGGCTAGGGCCAGCTTTTCAAGAGCAGGATACCGAAGCTCCGCTCTATGGAGGGCTCGGCTTATATAGTAAATTGGCCTTTGAACACCATCTTCTTCCCGGACGAGGACAACACTAATAGCTGCTTCAGATGCGGCGAGATAGACGAACAGCTGTTCTCCTCGAACCGGCTTAGATAAGACGGGGACGTCAGAGAGATAGGCTTTTAGCTGATCGAAGGTCGTCTGACACTCGTCCATCCAGGAGAAATTACTAACCTTCTTCAGCAGTTTGAAGAAGGGAAAACAATAATCGGCCGCCCTTGACATGAAGCGGCTTAGCGCGGCTATCCTTCCACTTAGCTTCTGAACCTCTCGGACGTTGGCCGGAGGGCGCATTTGGATAATAGCCGCAACCTTCGTAGGATTTGCTTCTACCCCTCGGTGGGTGACCATGTAGCTGAGGAACTTCCCGGAGGCCACGCCGAAGGCACACTTGGCTGGATTCAGCTTCATTTTATATCTGCGTAAGGCGGAGAATGTCTCGGCCAAATCGGCCATATGGTCTACAGCGATGCGGCTTTTCACCAGCATGTCGTCGATGTAGACCTCCATATTACGGCCGAGCTGTGGAGCGAATATCCTGTTGATAAGACGCTAATAAGTTGGTCCTGCATTCTTCAGGCCGAATGGCATCCGGGTATAGCAGTATAGACCGAGGTCCGTTGTAAAGCTTGTCTTGTCTTCGTCATCCGGATGCATTCGGATCTGGTGATAGCCTGAATAGGCATCAAGGAAACTAAGTAGCTCGTGGCCGGAAGTGGCGTCCACCAGCTGGTCTATCCACTGCAGCGGAAAGCTGTCCATCGGACAGGCTTTGTTAAGGTTGGTGAAGTCCACACACATTCACCACTTGCCGTCCTTTTTGGGCACCATCACTACATTGGCAATCCATTCGGGATAGTGCACTTCTCAGAGATGTCCCGCGTTCAGCCCCTTCTGTACTTTAGTTTGAATGGCCGTCCTTCTTTCTTGGTTGAAGGTACGCCGCTTCTGCTTGACCGGAGGCTGGGTTGGGTCGACGTGCAGCCGATGCTCCGCTACCTCCGGGTCGACTCCGGGCATGTCCGAAGGAGACCAAGCGAAGACGTCGAGATTCTCCTTCAGGAACTCGACAAGTCTTTCAGCTTCGGACCTCCCGAGGCCGGAACCTATCATTAGTGTACGGCCTTCTCCTCCCAGAACTGGGACGGTTGTAAGTTCCTCTCCCGGGGATGCTTCGGCCAAAGATTCGATCGAAAGGGATTCGGCCGCAGCCTTCCCTTTGACCAAAATCATATAACATTACCGGGCAGCTTCCTGATTTCCCTTGGCTTCGCCAATTCCATGGCCGGTATGGAACTTCAGCTTCTGATGGAAAGACGAAGGTACAACTCCAATTCCTCCGATCAGCCTTCGGCCAAAGATGGCGTTGTAGGCTGAATCGACTATTACAACGGCAAAATCCGTTTCAATGGTCAATTGCCGAAGGACTGTACCGAGGGTTACAGGTAGCCCGACGATACCTTCTACTCGGCAAGGCGAACCATTAAAGCCGAATAGGGGCCCCCGGTGAGGCTTTATATCAGCCTCATTCAAACCCATTTTTACAAAACAATCGTAAAAAAGTAGATTTGGGGCACTTCCATTATCAACAAAGATACGATGAACATCGTAACTTTTCATTACAACATTTATAACTACACCGTCGTCGTGAGGAACCTGAACGTCGGTCAGATCCTCTTGGCCGAAGACGATGTCTTCTTGACGAGACCGCTTCGGCTCGGTGTTGATGCAGCTACCTTTGCTGTAGTGCTGGCTCGACGACACCTTGCTCCCTCTCCGGGGCCCCCGGATATCATCATGATCGACCCGGCACTGGGTCGTTGATGGGATGCTTCTGCCGGGGCCGGAGCAGCCTTTGGTTGAGGTGGGGCTTCTTTTTCCGGGAGCTGCCGTTGCTTTGCTGCTCCGGGGACGTCCCGGTCCTACCGTTGTTGAGGCTGCGCTCGTCGGTACTGCGGCAGATGACCTTCTCTGATGAGGCGATCAATCTCCTCCCGAAGGTGCCGGCATTCGTCAGTCGAATGGCCGGTTTCCCGATGGTACTTGCAGTACTTGCGGGAGTCCCTTCGGCGGGGATCAGTCTTGATGCGCTCAGGCTGCCGAAGGATACCTTTCACCTCCATGAGCATTCGGGAGGGTGGAGCAGGTAGTGGCAGGTACCGCTGCTGCGGATCCCGGCGCTTGTCTCGATCCCATTCCTCTCTCCGGTATCGCTTGCGAGATGGCTCCTGATGTTCTGGGCGAGGACGAATCGGAAGGGTAGCCGCCGATGGTGCTTCGGTTGTACTCTTGCCCTTGGACATCATCAGGGCTTCCCGGTTGATGTACTTATGGGCCCAAGCCACTAGGTCCTGGAAGGTGGGGGGATGGCGCTTCTCGATAGAGCTGAGAAGCCCTTCGTCTATGCACCCACTAATCACGGCCGAAACCGCGATCGAACTATCCAGGTTTGGAATTTAGGCGGCTTCGGCCCGAAACTTAATGAAATACTTCTGAAGGGTCTTGGTAGGTCCTTGCCGAATGGCTAGTAGATTGGCCGAGGTTTTACATTGCCGAGTGGCATCATAGAATTGGTCGATGAACAGTTGGCCTAACTGCACTAGAGAATGAATGGAATTGGGGGCCAACGTCTCAAACCAAGTTAGGGTTGTTTTTTCAAGGGTGAGGGGGAAGAGACGGCAGCGGACTGCCTTGGAAACCGCTCGGACAGAGAGGTAGGAATTGAATCTCTAGAAGTGGCAGACCGGATCTGTCATTTCATCATACAGAGGGCCTTTCGGCAGTTTAAAGTTGGGAGATACCTCGATGGCCAGAAGCTCTGGAGAGAAAGGGGTCTGCTCCAGGATGGTGCTGGCGAGAGGTGCTCCATACGGTCGGGATACCATCTGTTGCATTTCCTCCCTCATCGCCGTCAGCCGCCGGTCCAGATCCGGGGCAGTTGAAGGGGTGGCCGAGCGTCCTTCAGCCTTGGTGGGATGAAACCCGGACGAAGCGTAGTCCGGCTCCGTCAGGATATGATTGGCAAGAGGGACTCAGCCAATTGACGCGAACGGCTCACTTCGTGCCGAAACTACCTCGTTGGGGAAGGCCCGCGAGGGCGTTGGCTATAGCCTCGTAGCTTGAGCAGGACAGAATTGAGGAGGAGGTGGTACCTGTTGTGGGGGCTGACTCAACAACACCATATGCTGGGCGATGGCAGACACCATATCTCGCAAGGGCGCCAAGGAGGTGATAGTGGTTGCCAGTGTCGCCACTTGTTGCTGAAGCTCTTCCACCCGGTCGTCTCTTGGAGCGAGAGACTCCGGTATAACAGGAAGGGCAGAACCTTGTGGAAGAACTGACGGAGCACCTTCGGAGTGGAGCGCCTGTGCTGGGGTCGCCCGCGTCTCTGCCTCGTCTTGGCTGGATCGTCTGGTCACCGGACGATGAGACATGACTTCTCGTTCAGGTTCCCACAGACGGCGCCACGTGATGTAGCCGAAGCTATCACGGTCAGATTCCGAGACTAGAATCCAAGAGTAGTCGAGTCGAAGAGGAAGACCGACGGGGATCCGGACAGAGATGAAGGCGAAATGTAGGACTGAATCTCCGAAGCCGAAAGGTACTCGGACGAAGGCTAGTCGGGGGCTCAACTGAGACTCCTTTGGCTGAAACGGATTGACCGGCGAAGGGCGACGCCGAGACCGGAGGAAGAAGACCGAGTCCGGTGGCCGAGGCCGGCTCAGAGAGGTCGGCGAAGATTCAAACCGGAGCCCCTACAAGAAGAAGAACCAGTCAGTGAGGGTCCCGGGCTTCGGCCCAAGAGAACCCCCTCCGACGGCTAAGTCAGCTTCTGAAGAAGATTCGATTCAGAAGAGAAGGAAGAAGAGGTAGCTTTAATGCTTTTGGACTGTTGTCCTTGGTCAAGAAGACATACCTTTGGTAATAAATAGCCTTGTATTTATAACAGAGGATAGAGGTTACTCAACCGTGGCAGCCGATATAGGACTATGTTTTAGTTTACTGGTAAACCGCCATAGTGCCTAACCCTCCCACTGGAGTGGGCCAGGTACGGCTACTGGGCCGAAGGTTGGGGGCAGATGTTGGACCGAATGCCGCTAGTGGGCTGAAGCCAATTGGGCTGAAGGCCACTAGCTGGGCCGAAGCCAATTGGGCTGAGGGCCGCTGATGGGCCGAACACTGCTGGGCCTCTTGCTGTTACTGCTATTGGGTTGTTGCTGTTGTTGGGCTGTTAATGGGCCGAATCGGATTCTGCCCCATCACATGCCTTTCAAATTCTAAATAAAACTCCTGTATGTCATGTCGTACCAAATTGAAAGATAGTGACACAGCTGAAGCACTCACAGACAGTTCGCAGATGCACGTTCCGAGATCTTGAAAAAGATCCAAGACCGAGAAGAATCCGAGGGCCGAGAGGCGCGTACAGGGGGAAGAAACTTCGTCAGCAAGGGCCCCGGGTGTGGTCCCGGGGGAGTCCTTTCCGACGGTCAAGTTAGTTATTTGGAAGAGGAAAAAAGATGAGATGTATTGAGAGGAAAAAGAGGACTTATGTCACTTTTTCTGATGCAAGCAGTGTTTTATTTATAGAGAATAGGTGGAAAAACCTTCTTTATGACAGACAATGTGGGACATTTCATAGATACGAAGGCACGTATTCCAAAAACATCAGTGGTTTTTCTTCGTTATCGGGCCGAAGGCCCATGTCCTTTCCAACTTTGGATTGGGTCGTATCTGGGAGGCTCTCGTCCTTCGGCCCACTCGGCCCTTGGCTTTTTCGACCAACTTACCCTGTCCTTCAGCCCATTTTCTTAAGCCCATTTGGCTTACTCCATCATAGGGCCCCCTACGCTCGATATGTCTTAGATTAACAGATGACAGGAGTAATACCAAATTTACCGAATACTGGTCAAAGTGGCAGGCCGAATCGCAAGCTTTTGTCCAGAAAGATGTGACGAATATACTCGAACAGAGGTATGATGCTGAGAGGTTCTCGGCAAGTTTCGTCGCACCTGAGAGAATATGACCAATGGGCTCGGACCAAGGCAAAGCATGCGTCCCTACTCAGGAGGAACTTGGACTTTAGAAGCCATATAGTGGGTCGATTAACTAGGCCGATGAAGAATTTTGACCGTCCTTTTGGAAAGCAAGGATGCCAAATTAATGCGGCCATAAATTTGAATTTATCGCTCATTGGCGCATTACTCGAAGAGCCATGACACGTAGTGTACATCTGAGGTAGGAAGCCGAAGGGTCGCGTGATCTTTGTCGTTGATCGTCCATTAGGCCTCCCTAAGGTCCCTTATAAATATCTGCCAGTCCCTTCAGGAGGAATGTTATTTGCACAATTCTACCTGGAGGTCTCGGCATCAAAGCCAGGAAAGGGTGGCCCGAGTGCATCTTTTCGAGTGGTGGCTGCACAATAAGTCCGAGGGTAAGCGCCTTCGACTACGTTTGGTCTCGCCGTTTCATGTCCGTTTCCTCTTCTCTCTTTTCGAGCAGCTTATCCTACTTTTCTACTAGACTGCAGTCAATCTGACCCTTTCTCTTGTCCTACTTCTCTATCAATTCTTTCGCTTCCATAATGGCGGATGTGGTCACCTCGCTTACAAACACTTCCAAACCTGTCGAGACCTAGCAGACTGAGCCGATCGGGCGTAGCCGAAAACTGGTCGAATTGGTTTCGGATGTACCATCCAATCTGTGCAAAGAGGCAGTCACCGAGATGTGGGAGCGCTATGACATCCCTAATTGGATTCACTTGATCAAACCCCGGCAGGATTCCAGAGCAAACTCCCCTCGACCGGATAGTTTTTCAATTTACGATCATAGCTTCCAAGCTGGCTTTCGGCTTCCTCTCCATTCATTCATATATGATCTCCTGTGTGTCTACAGTCTCACCCCGTCTCAATTTTTTCCAAATTCCTGGGGGATCTTCTATGGCTATCTCGTCTTCTATTCCCTCTTGGGATTAAACACTTCGGTAGCCATTTTTTATTACCTTTTTAAAATAAAACTCCAAAGAAAATCCTCTTGGTTTTGCTTCACCATCCGGTCGGGCCGGGCAATTTTCTCTGGAAAGCTCTCATCCATCCATCATTAGAAGGAAGAGTATTTCTTTGCTTGTTTCCTGGAGGGAAGGATGGCGTCTGGCCCTTCCCCGTAGAGTGGAGGCCTTTAGCCGAAGGCATCTTAGACGTCCCTGAACTTAGTAAAGATGAGCTGGCCGAGGCCAGGCAAATAATAGATGAGTTTCCCGTGGATGTTAATGAGCTGTTGGCTGACACCTGAAGGTTGACCGCATGGGGGCTTAGCTGGATGCCGAAAATATGCCGCCTCGATCAGGACCATACTTGCCTCCCGGCTAAAGGTCGGGGGAGTCAACCGAGGCAGAGGCCCTTGGGACCACCTCGGCGTCGGTTGTAGTGCCATAGCCGAGGATTTGATAGAGGTTCATGAAGTGTCCAGTGACGAGGACATTGTTGCTGTTGTTGAAGGTATGTCGGTCTCGAGACATTTCTAGTTCTCATAGTACAGATCTTCTTTTGCTTATTGTCTTTTCTTGTTTGCAGACATATTGCTCAGCATCGGCTTCATGTTGGGGAGGCTTCCGACAGTAGGCGCGGCCTTGCTAACCCCTTAGATAGCTGCTTCCCTCGAGGGCCACATGGCCGCCGCGGTCGCAGAGCGAGAGAAAGCGGCAAAGATGTCGCCCCCGAAGGCGACTCGGCCGACAGAGGAAGAAGAAAGGCCAAGCGCTAGGTGGCACGCGCGGTCAAGAAAAGAACTATGGCGAGGGACGCACCACTTTTGGTTCCATCTCTGCCTCAACCAGGGCCCGTGGAGTTAGTGTTGGGATCCGGGCGGGACGCGAAGAACGCAGCGGAAACAATAAAAAATATCCCACCCGATGCCCGCTGATCCGATTCATGATGAAATCGATAAACAAAAAACTAACAAGAAGTAATAAGATTATTGTGTGCGGATTCGAATCCGCTTCCGTCGAGGCGATGCCGCTAGTTGTACAAGCGTCCAGCCTCCAACGGTATCTACACAATCCTCCGCGATGGCTCGTCCTCGCTCCCTCGTCCGTATCAGCTCACTCGCTGAAGATCCGTCGCCACATTGATATCCGAAAACCCGTGGACAGGAATTCCCAACTTTCAGGAATTGTGCGCGGCAAAAACGGAGACTGTCTCGGCGCCTCGAATGGGGCGCCCATAGGAAGAGGAGAGAGAGGGGGGAACAGCCAGCATGGGGAGACCCTGGAGCTTGGCCCAAGATTTCTCAACAGCGCGTATATATTAAATCAGCGCGACTTTTCACAAAAGTCCACGAGTTAATATAAATCCCACTTAAACACCACCGACTGAGAATCTATTTACATGTAACCCTCTAGGCCCATTAACTAGTCCGGTTTTTAGCCTGTTAAGTCCAATAACATTTTATTGACTTATTGTAATTAATTAATATCAAATATTTAATTAATTACTTAACCGAATTAACATATCATGTAAATCCGGCCGGACTTCCGATCAAGTTAGGTGCTAAGCAACATCGCATGATCCCGGAAGGTAATGGGGTTCAGTAACCCACTCATGAAACCTATCCGTCCACAGTTACTGCGTGGCTATAATCTTTCGTTCACACAATGCTCTCGAGTTAACCTAGGATATAGTCAACTCTCAAACCCTAGATGGTCAACTCACTTGAATTAGACTATGTTGTACAATATCCGAAAACACCTTTTTAGATATTGTGTATACTCTGGCCAGAGACTCCTGCGGATCTATTCTAGAGCATTCTCTCTCCAGTTACCTAAGAGTGAACGATCCTTTATTGAACACACAATCACCTTCGAAGGTCTTCTACTAGACCCGATCCTTGACTATTAGAGATCCCTTGGATAGGGATTCGTAGGTCAAGGTCAAAGTCCAGAAGTCCACCGACAAGGTGTTTTTGGTGTCTCAAGTCTAAGGATCAACCATGCCATTGTGACGATGAATCAAGCCGGTTGACAGTCAGGCAAATTACTATTCGACGATTCATGTCGGATCAGTTCAGTGAACTCTATCCCCAATGAGCACCTATAGGTTTACCATTGTGTCTCCACACAAATAACTAACGAGATTAGTCACCCTCATCATATGAGCTGGAATAACCTATACTAGTCTTACCGGATGTTTGATGTCCTTGTCAAACATCCTACGACTAGGAACAATTAAAAATATGTGTTTATAAGTCATCAATCTCATTATTATGATCTCATCATATTCCGATGACTATTGCACACATTCAGAAACTTCATTATGTGCAATTACAAATATGCCAATCTACATAATGAATTTAATGTCATTTATTAGTGAACCAAATTGAAATAGGTGCCTTATGATTGGCTTAGAAGACACCTACATCCATTAGTTAGTATCTGTCGGGGGCACGTCGTTGTCCTTTCTGTTCACCCCAGCTGGGACGCACATATCCCAGGAGTATACGCCTGGAGCTAGGGGTGTTCGCTGACAAGTCCCTGATTGGCCTAAGGTCTCGCTCTTCTTCTAGCCCAGGATGAGCTGAGGACAATTTCGATTGAGGGCCTCACGGCGCAATGCGTGCTCCACGCGGTTCAGGTAAGGACACTTCGGTTATACTTCCTTTTTCCTTGCAATGCCATTCCTTAACAGTCTTCTTTTCATCTTCAGGCCGCGGCCTTTTGTGGGGCTCTCGCCTACCGCTTTACTCGCATCCAGGAAAAACCAAAGGACGTGGACGCGGCTGTGGACCACCTGGCTGCCGGCAAAGTGAGCGCAGTTCAGTGGAACCTAGAGGGCAACATCGATGCTCTCCTCGACATGAACAATAGACTCGGCGTCAAGCTGGCGAAGCAGAACGAAGAGAAACGTTCTACAATAGAGGGGCGGGAGAGGGCTGAGAAGGAGTCGGATGGCCTCCATGCACTGATTGCGGAGAAGAATGAGACCATTACCCGGTTTAAAAAAGAAGCTAAAGAAGAGCGTCTAATGGAGAATAAGCGTCTCCAATATGAGATATTGGAAATGATTCTCAAATCTACAATAGTGTGTAGACTTAGACAAGTAAAAGGAAATCGAGAAAAGAAAGTGTTGAGTTAGGCTCAACAATAGTTCAAAAGATGCATAAGTTACTGTGAGACATTAATTCTTTATATATCTTCAGGGGACAAAATGAAACTAAATAATTGTTATTTAGTTCCATTAATGATCAAGAATTCTTAAAGTGAATAACATTAACTGAGAAAGAACAAGCGTTGTTCCATATGGTTTTAGAAATAAAATGAAAGATTTTAAAAACCAGTCAATGCACTATAGATTCTTGATGTGACATATCATATGATGAATGTTCATAAGTCTCTTATAGAAAAGGACAGTGTGAATCCTAATCATCTATGGCATTGTACACTAGGTTGTGCAATAAGAAATTATTGGTGCTTATACATACTGATGTAAATAACCAAATATCTTCTTAAGGCTAAAGATAATAACTTCTTATGACTTACCTTAATAGTTTCTTTGGAAAAGATTCTGCTGTGTGTAGTTGTTGAAGTACTAGTCGAATGCATCTAAGAGATTAAGGTATAGAAGATTAAGATGAATTGACTAATTAGAAAGAGTATTAAAATTCTTTGATTTGATTAAGAAAATTAATACTTGAGTAAATGATTCACACAAATCATTAAAAGAATAATGATATCCTCTCTCGATTGATCTCTCATTATACATCATAGCAATATGATAGAATGAGGAATTGCACCTTATTGGATATGCTGCAATACATAATAAGATTTGCCTAATTCATTATATCCTTGTAAATATGAGTATGAACATTAGATATCCATACTTTACATATGGTTCCAAATAAGTCGATGTGTCTATATAAGATATGAAAACAAAATAATTCATATGAGGTGTAAAATATAAAAAACCTGATTTTAAGTATATTAAAGTCAAGTTATGTCCTGGTCTTTTGGAAAGGACATAATCTAAAGAAGTTGGATCTAAAAGGACACGGAGTAGTGTAAATTTGTAAGATGTCCAAAGAGTTTGGACATTACTTTTATTGGCTAGGCGATAGTGGAATAATTATCATCTTGAAAGCTGTCTCCTATAAAGAGGAATATGTCATCAGAGAAGATAGTGGGAACTAATAAATCTAGAAGATGTTATAGACCTACAAATTAATACATGATTATAAGGTAATCTTTATTTGTTTGGAACAATTCATAACACATATAGGAGAGCATCATAGATTTTGAGATTTTTTCAATGGCTAGTCTGATATGTTTGACATATCAGAGATAGCAGAATGAGAGGAGCTCAAAGATGTAGATCATGATCCAAAATCTATGAGGAAGCTCTCTATTATAAATACAACTTTGAGATTAGCAAGTATGTTAAGAATTCTAAACTATAATCCATAACATCTATCAAGTTCAGAACTTGATAGTATTACTTGAGGGTATTGTACCTGTCATAAGCAAGTTAATCTTCAGAATGAAAATTAGCATAAATAGACTACTTAAAACTTATATGGTAAACTGAAGGAAATGGTCAACGTCAAAGTGTTGACTTAGATAAGTTTTTTCTCAGTGGTTACCATTAATAAGTTTATTAGAATCCTACTTGTCAATACTGCCTATCATGATGATGAGATGGCAGTTGGATATTAAAAAGCATTCCCTCAATGTGATCGAGGAAAATGTATATATAATACAACTTTAAAACTTTTAGAATATCCGAGAAGTAAGTTATAATTTCAAAGATCAATTTTGAATTAAATTAAAGCTTTCTAAAGTTGGAATAAGAGTTTTGACCTAATGGTTAAACACCTAGTGATCATTAAGAATAATCACGGATTGTGTGTGTACAAGGAGGATAGTGGGAGCACAGTCGCATTGGTAATACTTTGTAAATAATAACATTAAAGTCATTGAGAATGACATTAGGATGTTACTATCAATAAAAGCATTATTAACCATCTATTCCTCCATAATGAGTTTGGTTATAACATCCCACATATTAGAAATACGAATCTATTAAGATAGATTGATGAGGATGTTACCTTAACCTGTATGTCAAAATGTTTGACATAAATTCCATAACAAGTCTCAATTGTTGAGATATGAAATTTATTTCTTTAAGGAAAGGTTTCTTGAAGGATACATAGAAACCTTGATAGAAAGAGTGAAACACATCACTAAGTACTTGAGAAGTGCTAAGGATGCACTCTTGTATATGGATAGGATGATTTGAAACCATGAGTCACACTGACTCAAATTTCAAGTCAGACTTAGATTTTATCTTTTAATCAAAAAGTAGTGGATTGGAAGAGTTCCAAGTTAGAAACCACTGTTGACGACATGATTATAGCTGATACTGTTTATAGAATAGTGTGGAGTGGATTGGAAGGGTTCCAACGCAGAACTCGCTAATAAGATGACGACATAAACATATTATATTGTTATTAGAATAGTATGGATGATAGAGTTCATCCCCGAACTAGATGTAGTTCTAAAAGGTCTCCAATCCCGTCCCTTTGTTGTAGGACAACAGTGGGAGCAATCAATTTTGTGGTTGACCCATGGTATCATCAGAAGTTGTAGAACATTCTGAGGCTCTTTCATAACTTAAGAGACAAAGAATTAAAAAGAAATAACATAGTGAAAACTATTCCATTTATGAATGATTTAGTAGATCTCCGACCGAGCCTTAGTTATAGACATGATGTGAGCATCACCTAGATTTGATGGATATCAAATGCGAAGGTAATTAGTTTGAGTCCAAGTAGGAGATTGATAGATATATGTATTCTCACAACCAATCATAAGGCACCTATTTCAATTTGGTTCACTAATAAATGGCATTTATTTGTTATGTAGATTGGCATATTTATAAGTACGCATAATGAAGTCTTTGAATGTGTGCAATAGTCATCGGATTATGATGAGATCATAATAATGAGACCGATGACTTATAAACATATATTCTTAATTGTTCCTAGTCGTAGGATGTTTGAAGAGGACATCAAACATCCGATAAGACTAGTACAAGTTATTCCAGCGCATATGATGATGGTGACTGATCTTGTTAGTCACTTGTGTAGAGACACTATGGAGAATCTGTAAGTGCTCATTGGGAATGAGTTCACTGAACTGATCCGATATGAATCGCTGAATGGTAATTTACATGACTGTCAACTAGATTGATTCATCACCACAGTGGCGTGGTTGATCCTTGGACTTGAGACGCTAAAGACACCTTGTCAGTAGACTTTTAGGCTTTGACCTTGGCTTACGAATCCCTATCCACGGGATTTCTAATAGTCAAAGATCCGGTCTAGTGGATGACCGGATTGTGTGTTCAATATAGGATCGTTCGCTCTCATGTAACTGGAAAGAGAATGCTCTAGAATAGATCCGCAGGAGTCTCTAGCCAGAGCCGATACAATATCAGAAAAGGTGTTTTCGGATATTATACAGTGGAGTCTGATTCAAGTGAGTTGACTATCTAGAGTTTGATAGTTGACCATACCCTAGGTTAACTCGAGAGCATTGTACTAACGAAGGATTATAGCCATGCGGTAACTATGGACGGATAGGTTCCATGAGTGGGTTGCTGAACCCCATTGCCTTTCGAGATCATGCGGTGTTGCTTGGCACCCAACTTGATCGGAAGTCCGGCTGAATTTACATGAGATGTTAATTTAGTTAAGTAATTAGTTAAATATTGGATATTAATTAGTTACTATAAGTTGAAAAATGGTTATTGGACTTAGCAGGCTGAAAATCGGACTGGTTAGTGGGCCTAGAGGGTCACATGCAAATAGATTCTCAGTCGGTGGTACTTAAGTGGGAATTATATTAACTCAGAGACTTTTATGAAAAGTCGCACCGACTTAATATATACACGTGCTGTTGAGAAACCCTGGGCCAAGCTCCAAGAGCTCTCAAGGATGGCTGCCCCCCTCTCTCTCTCTCCTCCTCCTTTAGGCGCCCCTCTCAGTGCCCCAGGTGCTGTCCCGTCTTTACCGCGCGCAATTCCCGAAAGTTGGGAATTCCCGTCTGCGGGTTTCGGACGTCATTGCGGCAGCAGATCTTCAGAGAACCTGCTAATCTGGATGAGGAAGCGAGGACAAACCACCGTGGAGGATCGTGTGGATACCGCTGGAGGTCGGACGCTTGTGCGGCTAGCGGCATCGCCTCGATGGAACCGACACGGTCATGGATTTGGATCCGCGCACGGTGATGTGATTACGCTCCCATTTTTCAGTTTTTCGTTTTTTGTTCCGAATCCAAATCCATGACCGTGTCGGTTCCAACGAGGCGATGCCGAAAAATGGGAAATGGTCTTCAAATTATGATGAGATCATAATTATGGGACCGACGACTTATAAACACATGTTTTTAATTGTTCTTAGTCGGAAGATGTTTGAGAAAGACATCAAACTTCCGGATAGACTAGTACATGTTTTTTCAGTTCATATGATGAGGGTGACTGATCCTATAAGTCACTTGTGTGGAGATATTATGCTGGACCTGTAGGTGCTCATTAGCGAATGAGTTCACTGAACTGATCCGACAATGAATCGCTAGATGGTAGGTACCTAACTATTAACTAGCTCGATTCTTTTGTCATGATTGCGTGGATGGTCCTTAGACCTGAGACACCAATGATACCTTGTTAGTAGGTGATCAATCACACACGTGTGTCGTTAAACACTCGCGCAACCGTCAATTTAAATTAAACCAAACTCATTTACTTTAAGCATATGGCATGAAGCAAGTGGCGAGCATGTATCGAATCCACAGGGAGATCTCACATTTTAAAGTTGAAAGTATTGAGTTTTTAGAGAAAAAAAATAGAGAAGAAAGAAGAGGGAGCGTGATGATTTGATAGAGAACAATTAAACTAGTCGGACTTACTACAAACTCACAAATATAGCACCTCTAAACGAGCATAATTAGACTATCTACTGAACTAAGACTATCCCTAAAATATTAAATAATAGAAGAATACAAAATTTGAGTGATGTCAACAGAAGAAAAGGAAAGAGTTGAGAAGAAAAAGTTGGAGAAAATTCTACTTGTTCCAAACAAACTACCATCAAATGAAATCATAACTTCATGAACTTTTACAGAGACATTGAACATGAAAAAATAATATGATTCTCATAAAACAACTTTTACAAAACATATTCAAAAGGTTATGTAACATAGACAACTTAAAAACTAGAGAAAGAAAAGATAGAGAGAGAGAACTAATGTTGGTAGCCGTCGCAGTCCTTCGTGTAGATCCTTGACAGACCTGGACTCCTTCCAGTGGTCACCTGCAGTGCCTCGAGTCCACCTCCAGCCCCTAGCAGCCGCTGGTTTGAGAGAGATGTAGAGAGAGAGAGAATGAAAGTTAGAGAGAGAGAGAGATTGAAAGCCAGAGTGTAACGACCCGTCACCCTATAATCGGGGATCCGATTACTAAATGGGTGCCAAATCATTAATTTGGAGCCAAACCAGGATCTAGATAAGTCTGGGAAATAAATAATAAACTAAGCTAAACATTCACATCGCATTGAATTGAAAAGGAAGTGTAAGAATTAAAAATTATTACAATGCGACCCGACTCAGCAAATAATTACATACTCCAACTGAAAAGAAATAATTAAGCATACAGGCCAGAAAATAAAATAACAACTACATCAGGGCATACCCCGGAACAACAACTGTTGGCACATGACCCAAAGAAACACTCTCCTCGCTACGCCTGTCTGGAACCCTCACCTTAAAACTGTAGTGGTGAGTCTCGTCGAAAAGACTCAGTAGGGATCCTTCGATCCCCACCACCCACTCACGTACCCACAAGTGCAGCAACACAAATATAGATAATTTAAGCAAGTGAAGCAGTAAACATAACTCCTAGATTTTGATGTAAAACACATGCACAATTATGAAACCATTCTACCACGGAGACCACAACCAGCGTCTCGGCAAAACACGCCAACCACATGGCCGAAGACGAGAAACTCCGATCCGCTGAGACCAAACAGTAACCCCTCGGATAGCGCGCTGGCTACTCCGACCAAACAGCAACCCCTCACATAGAATCCAATGTCATCAAGTACATTTCTACACATGCAATTAAATAAACTATATAACGATGTAAACATGTGTTAATTGCATGGATTAATGGAATTCTGGCTTGAATCGCGTCGCCCAAGGCCGACGTCATTCAAGCTTCCTAAACTGGTTCATAGGAAAACTGGCCTCGGAAGATGGCCTAAAACGCGTCGTGCACGAAGGACGCCATTAAAATGGCGTCGCTGTCCCTGGACGCCATTCAGTTCCAAAGACAGAGTTTGTTATCTAGGTCAAATCACGTCGCGGGTGGAAGCCGCCTTTCTAAACGGTGTCGCTATCCCTCGACGCCATTCAACCTTCACAGACAGGTTCTCCCTCCGCCTTCCTCCAATCCACGGGGTGAGATTTCCTCTCCCAAATCGTGTAAAACACTAAGAAAAGTGGAGAAGGAGGAGAATAACCTAGATACCCTTTAAAACTCCCAATTTCTCATTTCATACAATTAGTGTTTTCACCCTAAAAATCCTCTAAACATGCTTCAAAGTGGGAAAAATATGGTTTTTAAATACAATACAACGGGGATCATCACCCTACCGGTTACTCGAACTCCTCCTAGTTCCAAGCCGCCAACCCGCCTCGTCACACGCCACCGCCGGTACCACCGTGGACGCCGTTATTCCACCGAGACGTCGGCCGCCGTCCGGAGAGAAAAACGCCGCGGAGGAAGTGGTGGTGGTAGTGGAGGAAGTTGGTAGGTTAATGGAGTGGAGGGAGAGATGGAATGGAGAGAGGAAAGGAAGGTGAGGGGGAAAGGTTCGTCGGATCGCCGGAGGAAAGAGAGGAGAGGGAAGAGGAAGGAGGGAATGAGGAAAAGGAGGGAAGGTTCGCGGGGTCAAACAGAAGCTGGGTAAAACGCGTTGTGCAAGCCCGACGCTATTCAGATGACAAGACCGGGCCGTACACTGGAAAACCATAGTCGTACTCTAAATAGCGTCGTCCGTCCATGACGCCATTCAGACGATGTGATCGGGGTCGTACTCTCGCACCCTAAGGCCAGCCAACGTGGCACAGCCTAAAACACGTCCACATTGCTGGACGCCGTTTAAACCGCGTCGAAGAAGCTCGACGCAAAAAAGAAACCAAGTCTCAGCCCCACCAAGGCCCAAACTACAGGATCCGACACCGAAACTGACCCGATAACCGGATCCGAAACCTCAATCCTTACATTCTCCCCCTTAAAAGAATTTCGTCCCCGAAATTGCCTGCTACAATTAACGAGATTGAAACAATAAAGATACAAGCTCACAAAAGAACTTACGAGAAAAGGTAGGGAAACTGCTCCCGCATCTCATCCTCTCGTTCTCAGGTTGCCTCGCCCCCGGAGTGATATTGCCAATTCACCTTAACTAAGGGAACAACCTTGTTCCGAAAGACTTGTTCCCTGCTATCCTCAATTCGTACTGGAAATTCTGGAAAGGACAAATCCTCAGCGACCTCTAACTCTGAAAAGTCCAAAACATGAGATGGATCCTGAACATATCGCCTCAACAAAGAAACATGGAACACATCGTGCACCCCTACAAGACTGGGTGGCAAGGCTAGCTGATACGCCGTTTCCCCAATTCGAGCAAGAATGGGAAAGGGCCCAACATATCGCGGACTCAACTTACCTCGCTTCCCGAATCTCATCACATCCTTGGAGGGTGAGACTCGGAGAAACAAGTGGTCCCCAACCTCAAACTCAAGCGGTCTCCTATGGATGTCTGCATAACTCTTTTGTCTGCTCTGAGCTGTAATCAACCTCTGCTGCACCACTCTGGAAACCTCAGCACACTGCTGTACCAGCTCTGGCCTTGCTATCTACCTCTCACCAATCTCAGACCAATTCACAGGAGATCGACATGGCCGCCCGTATAATGCCTCATAAAGCGCCATGCCGATACTAGAATGATAACTGTTGTTGTAGGTAAACTCCACTGTAGATAAGTGCTGCTCCCAAGAACCTCCCCAGTCTAGGCAACATGCCCTGAGCATATCCTCCAATGTCTGAATGGTCCTCACCGACTGCCCATCAGTCTCGGGATGGTAAGCCGAGCTGAAGGCTAACTATGTGCCCAAGGCCTTCTGAAAACTCTTCTAGAACCTAGAGGTAAATCTCGGATCCCGGTTTGACACGATGGATAAGGGCACCCCATGCAGAGAGATGATCCGGTCCACAAACAACTTAGCCAACTTACCGACTGACCAGTCTTTCCTAATAGCCAGGAAGTGTGCCGACTTGGTCAATCGATCAACAAAGACCCAGATCGCATCTCTTCTGCCAGGGGACACAGGCAATCCCATCACAAAGTCCATAGTTATGTGTTCCCATTTCCATTCCGGGATCGGCAAGGGCTGCAACAATCCTGCTGGTCTCTGGTGTTCTACCTTAACCTGCTGGCAAGTCAGGCATCTTGCCACATAATCAGCCACATCCTTCTTTATACCAGGCCACCAAAAGTGCCTCCTCAAACAATGATATATCGTAGTCGTTCCGGGTGTTGGGATTTCTCGGGTTTCTCCGGATCGCTCACGCAGCGGAAAATAGAATATTAAACAGCGATCCGTTCCCGTTTCATTAAACTAAAATTACGATTATCGGATAATCGATTCTTACCGTGTGCGGATTCGAATCCGCAACCATTCGGTTCTGTCGGTGCGACACCGCAAGCCGCGCAAGCGCCCGGCCTCTAGCGAAGTCCACGCGATCCTCCCTGCGATGGATATCCTCGCGTTCCACGTTCTTCGCAGCCCACGAAACCTCTGCCGGTCGCCGCAACGATCGCCGCAACGCGCGGACGATTTCCCGTCGAATGGGATTCGGAGAAGCGGCGGAGCAGATCTGGATCTGTCTGGATGCCAGAGAGAGAGAGAAACTGAGGAGGGGCGGCTAGGGTTAGCAGCAGCTTGGCCTGCTCAGCCCGTTCGCTATGTTTTATACTAACTGCCCGGTTTTTCATAAAAATCCCCGGTTTATATAAAACCCACTTATTTATCCATGGCCTTGAGAATCATTTGCGTGTGACCCTCTAGGCCCAAGTACCAGTCCAGTTAATGGCCCAACAAGCCCAGTGACTCCTCATTGGCTTTATTAATCAATTAATAACCCTTTATTAATTAATTAATCAATCGAATTGATGTCGCACATCGAATTCGACTGGGCCTCCGATTACGTTGGGTGCCAAGCAACACCGCGTGAACCCGGAAGGTATTGGGGTTAAGTAACCCACTCTTGGAACCTTTCCGCCGACAGTTACCGCGTGGATATAATCATTCATTCGTACAATGCACTCGAGTCAACTCAGGGTATGGCGAGCTGTCAAACCCTAACCGGTCGACTCACTTGGATCGGATGCCGCTGATGAATATCGGAAAACTCCTTTCCCGATATTATCGTGCGCCCTGACCAGGGACTTTCGCGCATCCTTCCTAGAGCATTCTCTCTCTAAGTACTAAGAGCGAATGATTCCTTATTGACACACAATTCCCTTCGACGGTGTTCCGCTGTACCCAATCCTTGGCGTATTAGAATCCCGTGGCTAGAGATTCGTAAACCAAGGTCAAAGCACAGAAGTCCACCGCCAAGGTGTCCTTGGTGTCTCAGGTCCGAGGACCATCCACGCAACTGCGACAATAGAATTAAGCTGGTTGACAGTGAGGTACAATACCATCCAGCGATTCAGTCGGATCAGTTCAGTGAACTCATTCTCCAATGAGCACCTATAGATTCGCCTTAGTGTCTCCACACAAGTGACTTAGAAGATCAGTCACCCTCATCATATGAGCAGGAGTAATCTGTACTAGTCTAACCGGATATCCGATGTCCTTCTCGGATATCCTCCGACTAGGAACGATTAAGAATATGTGTGTTTAAGTGATCAGTCTCATTAGTATGATCTCATCATAATCTGATCACTATAGCACATATTCACGGACTTCATTATGAAACGATAATTAATGCGATTTACACATAATGAATATTATGCCATTATATTAATAAATGAACGAGATTTACATAGTCAGATTGGCTTGTAGCCAACTAAAACTAACAATCTCCCACTTGGACTAAAGCCAATCACCTTTATACAATAAGTCTATAGACTCTAGGTGACGCTCAAACACAATTTGAACCAACGGCTTTATCAGTGGATCTGCTATATCGTCGACGGATGGAACTCTTTCCATTACTACATCTGCTTTGGATAAGATGAAAGCACCTCAGAATATTTTTCGATTTCTGATGAGACCACGGCTCTTTCACTTGTGCAATAGTCCCATTGTTGTCGCACAACAGCGGAACATGATCAAGGATACCGGGAACTATGTCAAGGTCGGTGATGAACTTCTTCAACCACACTATTTCCTTGAAAGCTTCAATTGCAACGATGTGCTCAGCATCAGTCGTCGAATCTGCAGTGGTTACTTGCTTGGAACTCTTCCAGCACACTGCGCCTCCGTTCAATGTAAATAGAAATCCAGATGTAGACTTGTTATCATTTGGATCTGACTGGAAACTCGAGTCAGTAAAGTCTCGCAGTTTCAAGTCCCTCCTCCATAGACAAGAAACATATCCTTAGTTCTTCTCAAGTACTTAAGGATACAGTTTACTACCTTCCAGTGCTCTTCGCCTGGATCAGCCTGAAATCTGCTCGTAACACTGAGAGCAAATGCAACATCAGGCCGTGTACATAGCATGGCATACATGATAGATCCTATGACAGAGACATAGGGTATTCTATCCATGAATGCCCTCTCATTAGGAGTCTTAGGAGACTACTCCTTTGAGAGATTAATTCCATGTCTCATCGGTATGAGACCTCTCTTGGAATTTTCCATGCCAAACCTTTTGACTATGGTATCTATGTACAAGGATTGGGTCATTCCAAGCATCCTCTTTGATCTATCTCTATAGATCCGTATTCCCAATACATAGGATGCTTCTCCCAAATCCTTCATGGAGAAGTTTTTCGACAGCCAGATCTTTACTGATGACATCATAGCTACATTATTCCCAATGAGTAGTATGTCATCTACGTAAAGAACTAGAAAAGTGAATGCACTCCCACTGGTCTTCTTGTACACACAAGGCTCATCTTCATTCTTAATGAAGTCATAAGACTTGACAGCCTCGTCAAATCTTATGTTCCAGCTCCGGGAAGCTTGCTTCAGTCCATAAATGGACTTCTGAAGCTTGCACACTTTATCTGGAGATTCTTTGGATGTGAAACCTTCTGGTTGTATCATATACACCTCTTCCTCAAGCTTACCATTGAGGAAGGCAGTCTTCACATCCATCTGCCAGATTTTATAATCAAAATGTACAGTAATGGCGAGTAGAACTGTGATTGACTTTATCATGGCAACTGGTGAGAAAGTCTCGTCATAGTCAATTCCTTGCCTTTGACGATATCCCTTTGCCACCAACCTTGCCTTATAAGTGTCGATCCATCCATCAGCACCGATCTTTCTCTTAAAGATCCACTTGCAACCGATGGGTACAATACCCTCGGGCAAGTCCTCCAAGTTCCAAACTTGGTTGGTGTACATAGACTGGATTTCTGAGTTCATGGCTTCTCGCCATTTCCCGGCTTTTGGGCCTTCTATGGCCTCCTGGTAGGTTTTAGGATCATCATCCTCAATATATTCTACCTTAGACTCACCTTCAGCAACATGTCCCACATATCGTTCAGGTAGTCTTGGTACTCTACCAGATCTACGAGGCTCATCTGTGTGTACCTGAACAGATTCAGGAACTGATATCTCATCTGATGATAATGTTGCTGTTTGGGGATCTGGAACCTCTTCCAGTACTATTTTACTCCCACTGTCCTCCTGGAGAAGGTATTCCTCTTCCAGGAAGACAGCTTTCCTGGCGACAAACACCTTTTGTTCACCATGATGGAAAAAATAGTATCCAAAGGTTTCCTTTGGATATCCCACAAACCTGCATTTATCAGTTCGTGATTCCAGCTTGTCTGGATCATGTCTCTTTACATGAGCAGGACAACCCCATACTTTAACATGTTTAAATTCTGGTTTCCTGCCTTTCCATATCTCATATGGAGTAGAGGCCACAGACTTGCTGGGTACTCTGTTCAGTAGGTATGCTGCTGACTCTAGAGCATACCCCCAGAGGGACACTGATAATCCTGAAAAGCTCATCATGGATCGCACCATGTCCAACAAGGTGCGATTCCTCCTTTCTGATACACCATTCATCTGTGGTGTATATGGAGGGGTCAGCTGAGAAAGGATACCGTTATCCTTTAAGAATTGTGTGAAATTAGTACTCAAGTATTCTCCTCCTCGATCTGATCGAAGAACTTTAATACTCTTTCCTAATTGCTTCTCTACCTCATTCTTGAACTCCTTGAACTTCTCAAATGCTTCCAACTTGTACTTCATTAAGTACACATAGCCGAATCTTGAGAAGTTATCGGTGAACGTGATGAAGTAAGAAAAGCCACATTTGGCTTGGGTGGACATTGGACCACATACATCTAAATGTATTAGTTCCAAAATGTCCTTGGCACGTTCTCTATGTCCAGTAAATGGAGATTTTGCCATCTTTCCCATTAGGCAGGATTCACATGTTGCAAACGATTCGTAATCGAATACAGTTAAGTAACCATGCTTGTGCAACTTTTGCAACCTGCTTTCGCCAATGTGCCCAAGTCTACAATGCCACATGTAGGCCTGGTTCACACAATTCTTGCTCTTCTTAAGAGCATTATCAATTTGAAGATTGTAATAAGAAACATCTAAGAGATATAGACCGTTGACTAAAGATGCCGAAGCTATTGATTTATTACCATAATAAATTGAACAACTTCTATTCTCAATAGTCAACCTATATCCTATCTTGTCCAAACAAGATATTGATATGATGTTCTTTATTATGTTAGGAACATAATAACAATCTTGTAATAGTAAGGTGTCTCCCGATGGAAGCTTGAGGTTTGCTGTCCCAACAGCAATCGCCGCAACTTTTGCGCCGTTTCCTAGCCTCAATTCCACCTCACCTTGTCTCAGCTTGCGCTTACTTGTCAGCATCAGCACATCATGGCAGATATGAGAAGCACATCCGGTATCCAATACCCAAGATGTGGAATCTCTAACTGATAAGTAGATATCTATCATATAGATATCTGAAGTTTCAGACAGCTTCACTCTTCCATAAGCTTTATCGTTAAGGAACTCCTTGCAGTTCCTCTTCCAGTGACCATACTGCTTATAGTAGAAGCAGTCACCTTTCACTACTCTTTTGCCTTTGTCCTTCGATCTTTTATCGTTAGCAATCATCTCTGCTTTAGGGGCATCCAATGCCGATTCAGCAGGAGGATCAGCTCCAAGGACAAAATCAATGTGCTCAGATCTGAAGATATTCTTCAGGTTTCTGAACCAATCCGAGTAGATCAGGTAAGTCAAAAGGGCATCAAGTATGCCACGGAGTGGGTTATTCGACGACATAATTCCCTACAGGAGATAAGTAAAATCTATTTAGCAGATGTTCAATTATTAAAATTTAAAATAAGACATAGTCTTTTGTTCAAGTTTAACTCACACTAATTTTTGACGGACTGTATAACCCTCAGTTATACAGAACAGGAGAGGCCGACAGTCTCCTAGTGGGGATCAGAATCTTAATGACTTGCACTACAGCCTTGTGGATAGCACAACAAACTGTAATACAATCAGAGATCACCCAACTCATGGGACTTGCAACTCCTTGCAATATCTGATCATAGCTTCGGTCCCCAGATATTTAATGGCTTTGTGGATAGCACAACAAACCACTAATTCTGGTCTAAGCTAACCATCATTACGCGACGAGCATAGATTTGCATGCAGCCCTTATGGATAGCACAACAAAGCTACATGGTTCCTCTACCCCGATCTATAGGCATCTAATGCCATAGCCACAGTTTCTCCTCCCAATTAAGCAGGCCTTGTGGATAGCACAACAAACTTGCCTAAAGTGATTTGAATCCTATGACTATAATGATGGTGGACCACGCGGTAGGTTCTCAACTACTCGCGTTACGGTTTAGAGTTTATGTGAGGGTATTTAGATAACTTTTATCATGGTCTCTCCTAGGTGATAGTATATAAATATATTGTATATATTTACTAAATATTATAACCTGCTTTGATTCATAATCTAAAGAAATCAATGCATCTCATACATGTCATTAGTGTGGTCTTGGATAGCACTGTGGGTTTGACTGGAGCCAACAGTCAAACGCACACACAATCTAACACAACAATTATATTAGATATCCTGCAAGCACATAGGCAAGAGATCTCCATCTTTTCGCCTTCCTGGTTGCAACTGTGGATCGTCCTCGCTCCTTCCTCGGTTGCCTCGATCACATTACATTAATTCTAGAATTACATGTAATTAGAAGAGAGCCTTATGGCGAGTACAAGAGAGAGGAAGGGAGAAATACATCAGAGAATGAGAGAGGGAGAGATACGCAGATCTCTATTTATTAGCAATTAATAAACATCCATCATTCATCCACGATCCACACAATCACATCATTCATCACATGAACAATTAAATAAGTGCATATCCATGACCACGGTGTGTTTTAAACATTCCACACAGGATTCAACGCATCACATGGCTAAAATAAAAGAGTTTTCAAAATATATAATTTTGGCTTTCAAAAACTGGGATCCAATAAAAATTGGTATTTGAATTTCAAAAACTCATTTTATTAACTTAACATGCAATTAAATCAAATTTAAAAGCATTAAACACACATCACATGCGCACACACTCCAAATTAATAATTCCAAATTATTCCATGCAAATTAGAACATTTTTAATAATCTAACACTTAGATTAAACCCCATTAATAATCTAACAATTAGACTATTTAAAGACTAATCTAACTCTTAGATTAATCCAACTAAGTTAATTAATAATTTAACACTTAAATTAATAATCAACTATAATTAATTATTAACTACTAATCTAACACTTAGATTAGCCAATTGATGTTAATTATTAATTTAACTCTTAAACTAATAATTAACACTAACTCATTTATAATTAATTAATCTAACTCTTAGATCAGACAATTAAAGTTATTATTAATTTAACTATTAAATTAATAACAACAATAATTAATTAAGAACTACTAATTTAACATTTAAATTAGTCATTTAAGCTAATTCTTAATTTAACAATTAAATTAATAACTAACTCAAATATTAATTAACAATTAGCTGAGATAATAGTTAATAATCTAACAATTAGACTAATAACTATTAATAACTAATTAAATAACTAATTTAACATTTAAATTAGTTAAATTGAGGTTAATAATCAATTTAACATTTAAATTAATATTAACTCCAACTAATTAACAACTAATTGCTAGTTAATACAAAATGATTCAAAAAAATCATTAATAAGCCCAATTAAATATAATTTGAATAATAATTTCAATCTTCAAAACAATTTTGAATATTAAAATTAAAAACAGTTCATTTTATATTCTAATGGGTTTGGGTTTAGGGATTTAAATAGGGTAAAATAAAAGGGAAATGGGTCCAGCCCATTTGGGCCAAATGGCCCGGGCCCTGGCTCGGCCAGGGTCGAGCCCTGGCTCGGCCAGGGGCTCCGGCCCGGCCAGACTCGAGCCCTGGCTCAGCCAGGGGCTCGGGCCCGGCCCCCGCCCGGTCCGACCGGGTTGGAACCGGACGGTCCACCCCTGTCTTCCCTGCAGCAACCGAAAAACCCTAAATGGGTTGCAGGTGGGTAGGCGGCTGGGCAGCGCCGCCGCCGGCGAGCCCCAGGCGCCGCCGGCCCCGGCCAGCATTGCCCCCAGCGCCGGCGACGTGCCCAGCGCCGGCTGGGCCGCCGGCGGTGGTCAAACAACACCCGGCCAAGCCCTTTCAAAACCCCCAAAAATCTGCTTTTCAGGATTTTAAATCCGATTTGGGGCTCGATTTCGTAGCTCTTCAAGGCCACCATGGCGCCGGCTATCATGCCCGGTGTGTAGTGGTGACTATCACCAAGAGATCCAGAGATCTAACCCGCCATCCCAACGCTTGGGAGGCATGTACGAAGCCGCTAAAGTACCCCGGTTCATCATCTCATGAAGAACTCCGAAAACCAAAAATAAAATCCGAAAAATCACAGAAAAATAATATAATTATTTGTGTTCATCTTATGAACACGATTCCGTCATTTTAATCGGATTAAACGCATGGAATAACTCAAGGAAAAATTAATTCGGAGACCGAAACGGGACGAGAAATAGTGGAACCTGGCTCTAATACCACTGTTGGGATTTCTCGGGTTTCTCTGGATCGCTCACGCAGCGGAAAATAGAATATTAAACAGCGATCTGTTCCCGTTTCGTAAAACTAAAACTACGATTATCGGATAATCGATTCTCACCGTGTGCGGATTCGAATCCGCAACCGTTCGGTTCTGTCGGTGCGACACCGCAAGCCGTGCAAGCGCCCGGCCTCTAGCGAAGTCCACGCGATCCTCCCTGTGATGGATATCCTCGCGTTCCTCGTTCTTCGCAGCCCACGAAACCTCCGCCGGTCGCGGCAACGATCGCCGCAACGTGCAGACGATTTTTCGTCGAACGGGATTCGGAGAAGCGGCGGAGCAGATATGGATCTGTCTGGACGCCAGAGAGAGAGAGAAACTGAGGAGGGGCGGCTAGGGTTAGCAGAAGCTTGGCCTGCTCAGCCCGTTCGCTATGTTTTATACTAACCACACGGTTTTTCATAAAAACCCCCGGTTTATATAAAACCCACTTATTTATCCATCGCCTGGAGAATCATTTGCGTGCGACCCTCTAAAGCCAAGTACCAGTCCAGTTAATGGTCCAACAAGCCCAGTGACTCTTCATTAGCTTTATTAATCAATTAATAACCCTTTATTAATTAATTAATTAATCGAATTGATGTCGCACATCGAATTCGACCGGGCCTCCGATCACGTTGGGTGCCAAGCAACACCGCGTGAACCCGGAAGGTATTGGGGTTAAGTAACCCACTCTTGGAACCTTTCCGCCGACAGTTACCGCGTGGATATAATCCTTCATTCGTACAATGCTCTCGAGTCAACTCAGGGTATGGCGAGCTGTCAAACCCTAACCGGTCGACTCACTTGGATCGGATGTTGCTGATGAATATCGGAAAACTCCTTTCCCGATATTATCGTCCGCCCTGGCCAGGGACTTCCGCGCATCCTTCCTAGAGCATTCTCTCTCTAAGTACCGAGAGCGAATGATTCCTTATTGACACACAATTCCCTTCGACGGTATTCCGCTGTACCCAATCCTTGGCGTATTAGAATCCCGTGGCTAGAGATTCGTAAACCAAGGTCAAAGCATAGAAGTCCACCGCCAAGGTGTCCTTGGTGTCTCAGGTCCGAGGACCATCTACGCAACTGCGACAATAGAATTAAGTTGGTTGACAGTGAGGTACAATACCATCCAGCGATTCAGTCGGATCAGTTCAGTGAACTCATTCTCCAATGAGCACCTACAGATTCGCCTTAGTGTCTCCACACAAGTGACTTATGAGATCAGTCACCCTCATCATATGAGCAGGAGTAATCTGTACTAGTCTAACCGGATATCCGATGTCCTTCTCGGATATCCTCCGACTATGAACAATTAAGAATATGTGTGTTTAAGTGATCAGTCTCATTAGTATGATCTCATCATAATCTGATCACTATAGCACATATTCACGGACTTCATTATGAAACGATAATTAATGCGATTTACACATAATAAATATTATGCCATTATATTAATAAATGAACGAGATTTACATAGTCAGATTGGCTTGTAGCCACCTAAAACTAACACCGGGATGCACTGCATATCTAGAACGGTGCGCCTCATCCAGGACACTCTTGTGCACGTCTTCCTCAGCTGGGACATATTGTCTGCCTCTAAATCTGACTGTACCATCATCCCACAACTCCACTTCTGGTGTCTGGAGAACCTGCGGTAACTCTGCATCTGCCCTCTGGGCCTCAATTACGGCATGGTACACTGCTGGCCTCACAGTTAAGCTGGCCAACACGGCTCTATCAGCCTCTCGTGGAATTCTAAAGGAAGATTCCACCACTTACTCAAATAACCTTCATTCTTGAACCATAAGGTACGATACGATCGTCTTCCGACTCAAGACGTCTGCCACCACATTTGCCTTGCCCGGATGATAAGAAAGGTCAAGATCGTAATCCTTGATAAATTCCATCCACCTGCACTGCCTCAAGTTCAAATCCTTCTGCGTTAATACATACTTCAGGCTCTTGTGATCAGTAAAAACCTGAAATTTCTCTCCATACAAATAGTGCCGCCAGATCTTCAATGCAAATACCACAGCTGCCAACTCTAAGTCATGAGTGGGATAGTTATCCTCATGCTTCTTCAGCTGCCTAGAAACATAGGTCACAACCTTACCATGCTGCATCAGAACCGCACCCAAGCCTCGACGTGATGCATCAGAATAAACCACAAATCCACCAGAACCTGATGGAAGCACCAGCACTGGAGCCGAAGTTCGGCTAGTCTTCAACTTAATGAAACTCCACTCACATTCCTTGGTCCTCGCGAAACGAACTCCCTTACGAGTCAACCTCGACAAGAGGGTCACTATCGAAGAAAAACCTTGGACAAATCGTCTGTAATATCCTGCTAACCCCAAAAAGCTCCTGATCTCAGTTACTGTTGTAGGTCTGCTCCAGTCCATTACTGCCTCAATCTTGGCTGGATCCACTGCTATGCTATCACCAGATATGACATGTCCTAGGAAGTGCACCTTATCTAGCTAGAATTCACACTTGCTAAACTTGGCATAGAGTTGGTGCTCTTTCAGAACCTGCAATACCACCTGAAGATGTGTGGCATGCTCTTCCTCAGAAGAAGAGTATACCAAAATATCATCTACAAATACCACCACAAATTGATCCAGGTAGGCCCTAAAGACCCAGTTCATCAAATCCATAAAAGCCGCCGGAGCATTGGTCAAGCCAAAAGGCATAACCAAAAACTCATAATGCCCATACCGAGTCCTAAAGGCCGTCTTACTAACATCAACTTCACGGATCCTCATATGATAATATCTTGATCTCAAGTCAATCTTTGAAAACACCTTCACAGACTGCAACTGATCCATCAGATCATCGATCCTCGGAAGTGGGTACTTGTTCTTTATCGTCACCTGGTTCAGCTGTCTATAATCGATACACAACCTCAGAGAACCATCCTTCTTCCTGACAAATAAAACTGGAGCACCCCACGGAGAAATACTGGGACGAATAAAACCTTTATCTAGTAATTCCTGCAACTGTGCCTTCAACTCAGCAAGTTTTGCCGGAGCCATCCGATACAGGGCCTTAGACAATGGCGTCGTACCTGGTGCAAGCTCAATGGTAAACTCAACCTCTTGCTAAGGAGGAAGGCCAGGCAACTCCTCAGGAAACACATCAACAAAATCACAAACTACAGGCACCTCCCAAGGACTGGAACTACGACTAAGATCAGCTAAAACAACCGAGGCAAGGAAGGCCTCACAACCACCAACAAGCAATCTCTGGGCCTTAAAGGCAGAGATGAGAATACCAAGAGAATAGAGCCTAATACCTTGGAAGTAGAAGGTCGGAATGTCCGGAATAGAGAAACGCACCCTCTTCCTGTGGCAGTCCACCTCGGCATAATAAGCCTCCAACCAGTCCATGCCCAAGATGACATCAAAGTCGCAAATAGCAAGCACAACTAACTGGGTAGGTAACTCATGGCCCTCAATGGTCAAGGGAACCTCACTCCAACAGTTATAAGACAACATGAAATCCCTAGAAGGAACCTCTACCATCAGTCCATCAGACATCTCAACAACGGGTGCAGAAAGAATATCTACGAACTGCTTAGAAATAAAAGAATGCGAAGCACCCGAATCAATCAACACATGCGCGGAGTTCCCAAGTATAGAAAGTGTACCTTCCACCAAGTTGGACGCACGAGCCTCCTTCCTAGTGATAGCTAGAACTCTCTCCTGGGTCCTCGGCTTCTTCTGATCACCTGGCCCCTACCCTTGACCATGCCCCTGTGGACAATACCTCGCCAAATGGCCCTGCTGGCCACAAGTGTAACACCTCCCAGAAAATGCAGGACACTGAGTCCCACCGTGAGTACCACCGCAATGTCGACAAGCTGCCGGAAGCCTCTGAGCTGCCTCCTGCTGAGCACTGGGCACCGACTGACTTTGTTGGCTCTGCCTGGGTCTGCTACTACCGCTGCTGCCACTGCTGCTGCCACCTCCTCGAAAGAATCTCCTGAATCTAGAGCTGTGTGAAGACGATCTTGATCCAGATGAAGGAGATGTTGCTCTTGCTGTCTTTCCTCTGCCATGAGCTGGCCCCTGAGTAGTCAGTCCCCTCTCTCGAGCTGACTGCTCATGCTGTGCCTCTATTGCCGCGACACACCTAATTGCCGATGCCAAATCTGTACAACAGTGGGATGCCACAAAACCTCTCAAATTGGATCTCAGTCCATCCACAAACCTCTCAGTCCGACGTTCCTCATCTCCTGAGATAAAAGGCACGAACCTCCCAAGTGAAACAAACTTCATCTGGTACTCAAGCACTGTCATGCTTCCTTGGGTCAATTCCATAAATTCCCTCTCTTTGGTCCTCTGGACATGCCTAGGGAAGTACTGAGCATTGAATTCCTTCACGAATGTCTCACATGGAATCTCCCTGAGATTCCTATCCGCATACGACAAACTCTTCAAAGTGGTCCACCAATCGTAGGCATCATCCTTTAACATGAAGGTGGCCAAAGGAGTCCTCTCAACTGCCGCACAATCCATGGTATCAAAAGTCTTCTCCATCTCCCTCAACCAATGAACAGCCTCATCTGGGTCGGGACGACCAGTAAAATGAGGCGGCTTCAGCTTCAGGAATCTCTCCAGTGTAGCTGAAGACCCTCCCCGAGTACTAGAACTCTCACTAGGATCTCGGGTCTGGTATCTAGCCATCGTGTCCATTATAGCCTCCATGAAACGCTCCATACTCGGCCTACCGGCCTCAAATCCACTAGGGACATCTCCCCGCTCTCTAATAACTGGCATCCTCTTCCTAGGAGCCATCTAATCGCCTACAATCACAAAAATCGAAAAGTTCTAATTAGAATCCTAATAACCTACACTACCGCCATACCTGTACGGGATAATGTAATTATTTGCCGGAATTACGATATTTAACCTAGTTATTCATTTATTTGCCAGACCGAATGCTCTGATACCAACTGTAACGACCCGTCACCCTATAATCATGGATCCGATTACTAAATGGGTGCCAAATCATTAATTTGGAGCCAAACCGGGATCTAGATATGTCACGACCCGCCATCCCATGACCGGAGACCTGATCACTAAATGGATGTCGGCCCATTAACTGCGGGTTCGCACTCGGATCTCACACAACACATATGGAGGAGTAAGTGTTAAACAAGGCTAAATATAACAATCACACGGACTACAAAGAGAGAACAAATGCGCAGGAAAGAGCTTAACAATGTCCGTATACAGTCCAACAATAATTACATGGTCCAACAAATTAAATAAGTACAGGCAGAAGTAAAGTACAACAACATCGGGGCATACCCCGGAACTGAGACAACTGCTGGTCCGCACACCAACAAGACACCACACGCCGCCACACGCCACGAGGTCCACACCTGAAACCGCAGGGAGTGAGCCACACCAGAATTGGGCTCAGTAGGGATCATCCGATCCCTTGCCTCCCACTGACACACCCACAAGTGCAACAATACGGATATATGGCAATTAAGTAAAGCAGTAAACATAGCACCCAAATCTGATATGAAACATACGCATAAGCAGTGTAGCAGGAACAGTTCTAAGTAACCCGAAGAACCCAACACAAAGTCACGTCTCACAGCCAAAGTCCACAAAGCGACTGAACCACACTGTCGACCGAAGTCAAACGTCGCCTCACAACACTACCACCGCTGCTCACGCCTGTCCGCCCCTACAGTGTTCCGGGGCACTATAGGGTGAGGTAGTGAGTCAAACTAGGACTAGCTGGGACCAGTGAACCACCACTGCCCAGCTACGTGTGCACACAAGCAATCTAGACTACTGTCCTACCGACCGGATTTCCTCCACGCCAGGCCTCGGCGCTTAAGGAGGGCCCTGGGGACCGGCGAACTCCCGTCAAGCCGAAGCTACAGGAACTACCCACAACCCTAAACTCCTGGGCTGCGTCAGGCCAAAGGGCGAAGGGTACCACTCGTAACCTTGATCACAGGTCACATCAGGCCCAGTGGCTAAAGGGGTAAAACAACTCCAACAGTACCACAACCAGCTCCACAGCAAGAAACGCGCCGGAAGCTGCCACGACAAACAGGGAAACCCCGACCCGCTGAGACCAAACAGCAACCCCTCGGATAGCGCACCGGCTACTCCGGCCCGACGGGCTCAAGGTGGTTCTGTTTCCCTCAGCCAAAGGCAAAACACAACATGTACCACTCCCCCACCGGTACGACACAATGCCTCACAGACACCATGGCTCACCCCTATTGGCCCATGGTGACAGATGTAAACCACAGTAGTCCCAATTCCATATCCGCATAAACACACATACATACATGATGTAATTCCATTCACGCAGAAGTCCTCAGTCTCAGTGTACAACTTAAAGCATGCATTTGAACCATCCAATCGTAAAACATGTGTTAAATAATAGGAGTTAAGCAGTTCTGTCTTGAATCGCGTCAACCGAGGTCGACGCCATTCAAGCCCCTAAAACAGGTTCATTAAAACCAGATTATTCCTTAAACCACGTCGACATGGGAAGCCGCCCCTTTAAAACGCGTCAGACCCCACAGACGCCATTCACCACAGAATTCAGATTTGCAGAAGCCTCAGTCGGGGTGATTTCCTGCCTAAAAGGCGTCATGATGGTCCGACGTCCTTCCAAAAGGCGTCGTCCATACATGACGTCTTTTAACGCCAGAACCCCGTACAACGAAACCTCGAACAGAGAGGTTTCTGCCCTAAAAAGGCGTCGTACTGCCCTGACGTCCTTCTAAAAGGCATCGACCAGGCACGACGCCGTTTAGCGCTAGAAACCTGGTTCTCTGGTTCGATCCGAGGGTTCCTCCTTCAACCCCAAACACCCCGAAAATGCCCGAAAGAGAAGGGGGAGGAAAGGGAAATCATCTACCACAAGCATGCTACAATTCCACAATCCCTAACACGGCCATTCCCACAAGAAAACCCCCTAAACATGCTCAGTCTAACCCAAAACATATCATGCCACGCCAAGGAAACCATAAACAAGATAATCACGATTCATGCAAGGTTCGTCCCCCTACCGGTTCTTGAACTCCTCCAAGCTCCGTGCCGCCGACCCGCCGCACCGCAGACCGCCGCCGGTACCCTCGAGGACGCCACCACTCTGCCGGGACGTCGGCCGCCGTCCGGAGAATGGAACGCCGCGAAGGAAGTGGTGGAGGTAGAGGTGAGAGGTAAGGAGGTATTGGAGTGATGGAAGAGGAAGAAGAGGAAGGGAAGGGAGAAAAGAAGGCGGAGAGGCGGAGAGGGCGAAGAGAGAGAGAGAGTGGGGGCGAAAAATGAGGGAAAGAAGGGGAGGCTCGCGGGGTCAATCAGAAACTGGCTAAAACGCGTCGACAGAGACAGACGCCTATCAGATGACAGGACGGGCCATACTGACAGCGCTCTGAAACGCGTCGCTCACCACGGACGCCGTTCAGCTGACATGTCAGGCACCGTACACTGACACCGCAGGGTCGCAGTCTGAATCGCGTCGTCCATCATGGACGCCGTTCAGACGACGAGACAGGGGCCGTACTCTCGCGGCCCGAAACCCGCCCACGTGGAGCCCACATGGCACAACAGCAAGCAGACTTAAATGGCGTCCACACAACCTGACGCCTTTTGAAAGGCGTCGAGCAGTGCAGACGTCATTCAGTCAAAACTCTCAAGACTCCCCTCAGGGTCCAAACCAGGGGATCCGGCCCGAACCCGACCCGAATATTGAACCCGAAACCTCAGTCCTTACAAGATAAGTCTAGGAAATAAATAATAAACTAAGCTAAACATTCACATCGCATTGAATTGAAAAGAAAGTGCAAGAATTAAAAATTATTACAATGCGACTCGACTCAGCAAATAATTACATACTCCGACTGAAAAGAAATAATTAAGCATACAGGCCAAAAAATAAAATAACAACTACATCGGGGCATACCCTGGAACAACGACTGCTGGCGCACGACGCAAAGTAACACTCTCCTCGCTACGCCTGCCTGGAACCCTCACCTTAAAACCGCAGGGGTGAGTCTCGTCGAAAAGACTCAGTAGGGATCCTTCGATCCCCACCGCCCACTCACGCACCCACAAGTGCAGCAACACATATATAGATAATTTAAGCAAGTGAAGCAGCAAACATAACTCCTAGATTTCGATGTAAAACACATACACAATTCTGAAACCATTCTACCACAGAGCCCACAACCAGCGTCTCGGCAAAACACGCCAACCACACGGTCGAACACGAGAAACTCCGACCCGTTGAGACCAAACAGCAACCCCTCGGATAGCGCGCTGGCTACTCCGGCCTGACAGGCTCCAGATGGTTCTGCTTCCCCCAGCACGAGTGACACTCCGAATGTACCACTCCCACACCGGTACTAGCTATATCCCGAGATACACCAGGTGACCCTCTCTCTAGGCGTCACCCCGCCACTCCCACACCGGCGCCGTGTCACTCCCACACCAACATAGGGTGCCTAAGCGCTAACAACTGTCACTCTAGGCTCACGATCGTACAAAACACAACACGGTGCGATCCAATCACAAAGAATCTAATGACATCGAGTACATTTCTACACATGCAATTAACTAAATTATCTAACGATGTAAACATGTGTTAATTGCATGGATTAATGGAATTCTGGCTTGAATCGTGTCGCCCAAGGCCGACGTCATTCAAGCTTCCTAAACTGGTTTATAGGAAAACTGGCCTCGGAAGATGGCCTAAAACGCGTCGTGCATGGAGGACGCCATTAAAATGGCGTCGCTGTCCCTGGACGCCATTCAGTTCCAGAGACAGAGTATGTTATCTGGGTCAAATCGCGTCGCGGGTGGAAGCCGCCTTTCTAAACGGCGTTGCTGTCCCCTGACGCCATTCAACCTTCACAGACAGGTTCTCCCTCCGCCTTCCTCCAATCCACGGGGTGAGGTTTCCTCTCCCAAATCGTGTAAAACACTAAGAAAAGTGGAGAAGGAGGAGAAGAACCTAGATACCCTTTAAAACTCCAAATTTCTCATTTCATACAATTAGTGTTTTCACCCTAAAAATCTTCTAAGCATGCTTCAAAGCGAGAAAAGCATGATTTTTAAACACAATACAATGAGGATCGTCATCCTACCGGTTACTCGAACTCCTCCTAGTTCCAAGCCGCCAACCCGCCTCACCACACGCCGCCGCCGGTATCGCCGTGGACACCGTTACTCCACCGTTACGTCGGCCGCCGTCCGGAGAGAAAAACGCCGCAGAGGAAGTGGTGGTGGTAGTGGAGGAAGTTGGTAGGTTAATGGAGTGGAGGGGGAGATGGAATGGAGAGAGGAAAGGAAGGTGAGGGGGAAAGGTTCGTCGGATCGCCGGAGGAAAGAGAGGAGAGAGAAGAGGAAGGAGGGAATGAGGGAAAGGAGGGAAGGTTCGCGGGGTCAAATAGAAGCTGGGTAAAACGCGTCGTGCAAGCCCGACGCCATTCAGTTGACAAGACCGGGCCGTACACTGGCAAACCAGAGTCGTACTCTAAATGGCGTCGTCCATCCAAGACGCCATTCAGACGATGTGACTGGGGTCGTACTCTCACACCCTAAGGCCAGCCAACGTGGCACAGCCTAAAACACGTCCACATTGCTGGACGCCGTTTAAACCGCGTCGAGCCAAGTCTCAGCCCCACCAGGGCCCAAATTACGGGATCCGACATCGAAACTGACCCGATAACTAGATCCGAAACCTCAATCCTTACACAGAGAGAGGGGGGGGGGGGTTGCTACAGTATTGCGGTAATGTTGTTGGCAGAGAGAGAGGGAGAGAAAAGAGGAAGAAGAAGGAGGAGAGAAGAAGAATTGCAAATAAAGAAGGGTTTGGATCTTTTAAAAAGAGAAGGAGAGAGAAAAAAGGAATGGAGGAGATGGGGGGGCGGCGGCTCCTTCTTGTGACTTCATTGGAGAAAAAGTTAGGACATCCTTCTTATTGATTTTCTTATCCAAAATGCCCTGACATTTATTCCATGCACAAAAATAAACATTATTGTTGGGATTTGAACTTGGGTCACTCCAACGGGCATGAAGTACTCCAACCAACAGCGCCACATGTTCTTTATGTTCTATTCACACAAAATAAATTGAAATTATATTTCTGTGGTGAACAAAATAACAATTAATTGATCAAAATAGCAATGCATAATTTTGATCAATTAATGCCCATGAATGTATAATTATCACACCACCCAACTTAACCATTGCTAGTCCCTTAGCAATGCAACTAATGAAAAATTAGGACTACAATGAACTTTGAAAATTCATGCTTTATTTAAAGGTTATCTTCACAAATAATTAAATGATAGTCATTTAGTTAAGTTAAAGTTCTCATTTTCCTCACTACAGTTGGGGTTCCGACAGGTGATTGTGCATAAAAATTGACATGCTTTGGAGTTCATTTCCACCCTTTTTAGTATATCATCACCTTTACTGACCCTTAGGGTAAAACTACCTAGAGGAGAGAGGAGAAAAAGAAGTTTCCTGATCAGTCGGTAAGGATCGCTTTTCAACTCTCGCCTCGAGTCAACACTTTCGGGACTTGGTCTTAATTTGATGTGAGAGACTTTTAACTTAGTGCGGCTTTGTTCATTTAATCGCTCTTTGCCTTTGAGAGTGCGTACTTTTTGCCACTCTCTTTAATTTGCCCGAGGGAAGGTGCATACTTTTTGCCACCTGCCTTCCTTTGGATCTTTCAAAGAATTTTTGCTATTTGTCTTTTGGTTTACATGCTTACAGTTGTCCCTTTTTGCTGACCACCTCCTTAGGTGTTGAGTGGTTTGGTCCCCTATTACGAATCCCAACCTTCGTTTTGTTGAACCGAAAGAAAAAACAGAATAGGTAGTCCTACCCTCTAGGTTAATTCCAACAATTTCATACTTTCAAGGTCTTCCACTCACCCTAAGTTGTCTTGTGTATGTGAAAATCATCCCTGTCGTGGCTCCTTGTGGAGTGGGGAATATTTTGAACTTCTTAAGTTTTATCTAACTGGCTAACACAAAATTGATTTGTTTCGGGATCCCTTAATAAAGTATGGTTTTTTGAAAGCTTAAGTAGGGTGTGAAAAGGAATTTTTGAAAAAAATTGAGTATTTTTATCTGTGAAAAACATAAGCTTTTTTCAAAAGATTTTACAATCATGCACAAAATAGTTGCTCCCCCCAACTTAAGTGACATTGTCCTCAATGGCATAAAAAATATGAAGGAATTATAGCCAAAAGGAGTTAGGGAAGGAGAGATACAACCTAGGTGTCAACGATTTTTCTCCACTTTACGCCAAAGCCAATTGCCTATTAAACCTATAAAGAAAATAAAAAAATGACTTATTAAATTAACTTAACAACACTGGGTTGCCTCCCAATAAGCGCTAAGTTTAACGTCTTCAGTCAGACGTAATGTGCATACTATCCAATGCCTACCGGCACAAATTTCAGTGCATGCATTTTAAACTTTGTTGGTTGGAGTGGGCACAACATTACATGCAACTGATGAGTCAGAGTGTTACCATTGAGGCTCCAGAGAAAAGAGTGTTTCAACATGGTCAAGGATAGATTAGTTCTTCTTGATTCATAAGCCATGTCAACCACATACCCCTTTTCCTTTCCTTGATTAAATCGAAGGACTTGATCCTCAATATTAGAAGTTCCCAGAATGATAGAGCATTGATTCAATGTCAGGGGTGATTCGATGTCAAGGATGAGGAAATCAATAGGCACATGGCTCCTTTCCACCTGAATGAGAGTGTCTTTGATCATGCCACGTGGTTGCTTGAGGAATTGATCAGTTAATTGCAAAGCACCCAACGTGGGCTTTAATTCTCTGATTCCAAATTTCTTAAAGACATCAATTGAGAGAATGTTCACTCCAGGGCCAAGTTTCAATAGGTCCCGATGAAGAATGATGCATCCAATGTTACAAGAATTGAGTAGGATGACACACTTAATTTCTATGATAAACATGGTGTTGATGTGGACGTGACCCAATAATTTTGTCATCTCTCGGGTCAGCTTTTGAAGGCTATTGGGCTTAGATTCTCTGACACTCGGGGAGGGAATTATGGCTAGGCACATGCTCGGGTTCTCACCAGATTCCTTATCGTCCCCATTATCTCCCCCTAACTTACCTTCAATAGGTTCTACCTGATGATTAGCCAAGTCTATAGCTTGAGTTTACTCTTGATACAACTCCTCGAGATTATCCACTTTCTGATCCATTAGGGAGGACAAATATTCAAAATCAAGACGAGCCTCTGTGGGAAATGGAATGTATTCAAAGTCTGGGTGAATATCTAAAGGATCACTCACTTTCTCTTCCACCTTTTCATCATTTAAGCTCTCTTCCAGACTGATAGGTATGGTTATTGAAACATCTTGTCGGTCAGTGTCAAAGTTCTCCATATTTATGGTTTGATTAGTGTTAGTATTTTCAAATTTCTCCTGATGTGACTCTTTAAGACTCTTTGTTTTCAAGACCAGGCATGATGTGACTGTTTTCGTGTTGAGAGATATCAGGTTGAATTTGTGAATTGAATTGTTGGTCAAAATCAGGTGATAAAGATTCCATATTCTCAATGGGCTTTCTAGGCACTTGTTTTGAGTCCATCCTCAGAGTGACATTAGTTAAACAATCAACCATAGCCTACATTCTGTCAATAGTTTGTTGTTGGGCCAAGACTATTTGGTCAATCAGCTTGAATTGTTCTTCCTCATATTGACTTGACTACTGCAAGGGTGGGCAATTGGATTGATCCTCAGATTGTGGAGACCAAGGAGAGGGAGAGTAAGTGGATTATTAAATACTCAGACTGTCCTTTAAGATGGGCTTAATCATAATAATTGTGCTGGATTTGGGCCCAATCTTGGATGTTTTGGATAGGAGGACTTTGGACATGGGCCTGATCGGATTCCCGAGTTGAATGAGAGTAGTTTTCCTGTCCTAAGTCATAGAAATTGGAGAATGGATTACTACCTAGTTGGGAAGAACTTTGGATGGCCCAATCTTGAGAGTTGTTTTGATGCTGCGCCCAATTTGAGATGCGTTGGATAGGCAGACTTTGGACCTGGGCTTGCTCAGATTCTTCCAAGAGATTAGGATGAGCTACCCAATTTGAGTTGTAAAAGTTTGGGCATTGGTTGTAATCGGGTGGAGAAAACTCTTGAATCATATAGGCATGTTCTTGGGTAGATGGAGAAAACTAGACCTTATTTGGATAATCATTAGCATAATGGGTTGAGGTGGCCCACTTGCAACAGTCCTCTTGATAAGAAGGTGGATTATAGGATGTGAAAGTGTTTTGACATGGGCCAAGAAATTGGTTCATCTGGATCCACACCATGTTGATTTTTTTTTTCTTCTCTTTTTTTTTTTTTGTAAATTATACAAAACAAGTTAGCACTCAATTAATCCTAAGACACCTATGGTCAAACTAGCCTAAATGATGTGTTTCTCACAAATTAATCTAGGTCTAACTTAGGTCTAACATCACAATTGTCAATCAGCCAGGTAAGAGGCAGGGTGGTGGGAGGTTCCCTCTACTTTCGTAGGAACCTAATTAAAGAACCACCGACCCACTTAGGCGTTTGCCATTTGACCTCTAGCCTTAGACATCGATCTCCAAAAGTGATAGTAGGTTCAAGCTAGGTCCAAATCTCATTGTGAACCCTAGATTGAATTCCTACTCGATTTTAATGGGCTTAGGTTAGTGAAAGAGTGAAAGGGATGGTTGTTTTTGGGCCAAGGAAAGGTGATGAAATCCCCACCTTATTTTGTGAATGGACTTGCCCTTAAGATATTTTCAAGTGATGTGCACAACCAATTCAAACAAGGGATTATGTAACCATGGAAATACATGAACATGGTTTCAAGGAAGGTTAGAGATCTCACCTTATTCCCCGCAATCTTCAACAAAATGGAAATTTACTAAAAAGGAAACTGAGCTACAAATGCAGTCCTAAATGATGCATGACCTAAATATGGACAATTTCTAATCTTAGAGTGAAGATTTTATTGAGTTGAAGTAATTTTTTTTTTTTTTAATTTAATGTCCCTATCTAACCAAAAGAGCAATATATATATATATATATATATATATATATATATATATTGAATCATAAACATGCAAACTAGTTAAACAAGGAAGCTTAAATAAAATAACACAAATGTAGAGGTACGTACCTCAGAAAATTTTGAAATTTTTACAGGAATCCACTCTCGTTTTTTATGATTTTCTGAATGTTTTTCAAAATTTTCTGGTTTTCGAAAATAGTTTTCAATTTTCTTTTGTTTTTCAACTATTTTATGATTTCATGGCTTTGGCACGTACCCCAAGGCATATCAGGAACCTGAGACTTTTGAAAGGCCCTTTTTTATCATTTCCTGATTTTTACATATTTTTTTAGATTTTTCTTGAATTTTTCCTGCACACAAATAAAAGACAATGTTAGTCTAGATAGATTCTATGCAAAAAAAAAAAAGTGAAGATAGAGGTATACACAAGAACACCCAAAGTTAATCAACATAAAAGATACAAAAATCTCTCCAGCAACAGCGCCAAAAGTTGATCAATCATACATGTGTGTCGTTAAATACTCGCGCAACCGTCAATTTAAATTAAACCAAACTCATTCACTTTAAGCATATGGCATGAAGCAAGTGGTGAGCATGGGTCTAATCCACAGGGAGATCTCATATTTTAAAGTTGAAAGTGTTGAGTTTTTAGAGAAGAAAAATAGAGAAGAAAGAAGAGGGAGCGTGATGATTTGATAGAGAACAATTAAACTAGTCGGATTTACTACAAACTCAAAATAGTAGCACCTCTAAATGAGTATAATTAGACTATCTACTGAACTAAAACTATTTCTAAAATATTAAATAAAAAAAGAATACAAAATTTAAGTGTTGTCAACAGAAGAAAAAGAATGAGTTGTAGAAGAAAAAGATGGAGAAAATGTTACTTGTTCCAAACAAACTACTATCAAATGAAATTATAACTTCATGAAATTTTATATAGGCATTGAAAATGAAAAAAATAATATGACTCTTAGAATACAATGTTTACAAAAAATATTCGAAAAGTTATGTAACACAGACAACTTAAAAATTAGAGAGAGAAAACTAGTGTTTGCAGCCGTCGCAGTCCTTCACGTGGATCCTTAGTAGCCTAGAACTCCTTCCAGTGGTCAGTTGTAGTGCCTCGAGTCCATCTCCAGCTCCTAGCAGCCGTTGGTTTGAGAGAGATGTAGAGAGAGAGAGAATGAAAGCTAGAGAGAGAGAGATTAAAAGACAGAGAGCGGGTGGGGGGGGAGGTTGCTATAGTACTGCGGTACTGTAGCTGGTAGAGAGAGATGGAGAGAAAAGAGGAAGAAGGAGGAGGAGAGAAGAAGAATCGCAAATAAAGAAGGGTTTGGATCTTTTAAAAAGAGAAGGAGAGAGAGAAAAGGAAGGAGAGAGAAAAAAGGAAAGGAGAAGATTGGGGGAGCGACGGCTTCTCCTTGTGATTTCATTGGAGAAAAAGTTAGGCATCCTTCTTATTAATTTTCTTGCCCAAAATGCCTCGACATTTATCCCGTGCACAAAAATAGACGTTATTGCTGGGATTTGAACTTGGGTCACTCCAACGGGCACTAAGTTTTCCAACCAACTGCGCCACATGTTCTTTATGTTCTGTTCACACAAAACAAATTAAAATTAGATTTATGTGGTGAACAAAATAACAATTATACTCAAATAAAATTATTATATATTCCGGCTTTGCCGAAAACCCACAAATGCGCTACATTCATTTTTTCACATAAAATGACGATGTTTTTAACTCAGAATTCAACAAAATAGGTATCGTTAGAAAGAGCACAAAATTATCTATCATTTCATATACTTGTGCACATAAAATCATGAGTGCAATGCATAATTTTAATCAGTTAATACCCAAGAATGTATAATTATCAGTACGTCTCTGAACTTTGACCTTGACTAACGAATTCCTAACCATGGGTTATCTATAAGTCAAGTGATCAGGTTTATGGCGATGCCTTCGAAGGTAATTGTATGGTCAATACAGGATCATCCGTTCTCGGTAATAGGAGAGAGAATGTTCCAGAACTAGTGCACTTAAGCCCCTGACTAGGACAGACTCTCTATCAGATAAAGAGTTATTTGATATAGATTAGCGGCATCTGATTCAAGTGAATCAACCGACTAGGGTTTAACAGTAAACCATACCCTAGGTCGATTCGAGAGCATTGAACGGATGAAGGATTATATCCACGTGATAACCGATGACGAAAACGTTTGTTAGTTTTTTGGGTGTCCTACAGACCAATTATGGGTCGTGTAGGCCCAATGTGTTGTACAATCTTGTTCAATATATTTAAATGGTATTTAGAGCGTAAACTTGTAATCTGTGGATTGCTTTGCGTTGTCCCTAGGATATGTGGTTGTAAGGTCAATTTCGAGATGGGATCTCGAATGTGAGTTTGACTATACATGGACGCATACCTTAAACTGTTCCTGATTAGAGAGTAATCACTATGGGACATTGATTACTTGTAAATCAGCACGCATGATGTATAGATGACCAATCTTACAGTCATAGGTGCGGGGCACCAGCACATATGTGTGGGTGTTCATCCTAGGAGGATGTTTACTGAACTGATTCGCCGATAGATCTTCAGATGGTTAATTATACCTAATATCAACTGAAGATCCATCTGTCTCAGTAGTGTCATTGATCCTTTGACCTAAGACATTAATGTGGTCTTGCATGAGGATTGGTGTGGTTTAATGTTTGGTTAAGTGACTTTGACCATAAGTCATGGAACACTGAATTATTAGCCACATCGAGATACATGCGAAGACCGTTAATGGTCAAGAAGGGATCGCTCACTCTCAGGTATATCACAAACAGTTAATGAGTCATGACATAGACACTCCACTAAATCCCTGGCCAGGGTGGTATCAATTCGTTTGGAACGAACGTGAAATTATTATGGAGGTCATGGTCAGACGACACGATCAATAGTGGTTTGACGAAACCATACCACACGATCGGATCGAACTCATAGAATGAGTGAAAGATTATAGCGATATGGTAACTAATGACTTACAGTTACCAGACAGGGTATAAATGAACCCGGCATCCTCTAGGATCACGTGGATTTGCTTGACCCAACGTGATCAAAAAGATCCGTAACAAATTAAACGGTTATTGGAAATAGCCGGTTTAATTTACTTCCAATTAGATTAGAAGTCAATGGATCTTTAAACCAGAGTGATAATGGGCCTAGAGGATCACACACAAATAACTCTTGCAGAATGGAATATTATTGTATGGAAAAATATACTAAAGCATTAAATTTTTTTGGGAAAAGAATTTATAAATGGCTTAAAAGTATATATGCAATAATATAAAGGGCATATATATAATATATGTATTATTAGGCTTGTTTAATAAATAAGCTAGTCATAATATATTGATATATAATATACCCTGGGGTTTACTTTAACTGCGGTAGTTAAAGATGGGTTTGGTTAAACGAGGCGGTTCAAGCTGCCGCCTTAACATTCCTATATATAAACCACTAATTCTCCAAACCCGTAACTTAATAAATCAATCCGTTCAAAAGGTTGGCCGTCAAGTGGAAAAGGAAGAGTTGGACTCTTCCCAGGTTCTTGAGGCAAGAGGGTTTGTGAGGCTTTTTGAGAAGAAGAGCTCCGTCACTGCGCGGGTTGGTGTGGATTAAGCTCTAGAGGCCGGACGTTTTTGCGGCTCAAAGCATCGAGGAGTACGGCATCGATTTTCACAGGATAACATATTCTTTGTAAGGTAAGAAATCTTGTGTGATTTATTAAGATCGTTTTTGTTACATCAATCGGAGCCCGAATCGGTTTGGAAAATCATTTTGTTTTATGTTCTTCCGCTTCTGTAATTTCCCAGGGTTACAACCGAATCAAACAGTGGTATCAGAGTCAGGTTTAGGCTCATGTTGATGCAACTGGGAACAACGATCTATGTTGTAACATTATGTTTGAGTTCTTCAATTTTATTTTAATTTTTGGGCCCTAAATAATTTATTTTTCGGAGACAGTGGGAGTTTGGACGGCTGGTTGGACCGCCGTCAGGTTGTGGACAGCAGGCTGGGCTGCCGTCCATGGCCATGTAAATGGCAGTTGGAGTGGCCGTCGAGTTTGCGGAATTTTTTTTTTGGAGGTTTTCGAAAAAAAAAAAAAAATTTAACGGCCATCCATGCCATCCACTTGGAGTGGACGGCCATGCATGTGGCTGTACATGGTGGCCGTCCACCACAAGGGTGGACAGCCAGCCATATGGCCTTCCACTTGGTGGAAGGCACTTGGCCTTGTCGTCGGGTTAATTTTAAAAATTATTTAAAATTAATTGTTGTCCGATTTTTCTCACTGTTAGGCGCACTGCTCCAATCTGCACTGCGCACTGCACTGGCCCAGAAAATTAAATTTTATCTCAAAAATTAAGATAATTATCGGAGAGGATTAATTAAATTTATTGTTGATTAATCTGATAATTATCATGTAAATTTTGAGTTTAATTGAAGTTTACATATAAATTCAAACTTTCGAATTTTTAATTATTAGATAGTTGTTAAATTCAAATTTTGAGAGGAGTATCGTTAAAATTCAAATTTTTAGTTTGTAAAATTATTGGATAATTTTCAAAGGAATAAATTGTGAATTTTAATGAATGATAATTAAAGACGATCATTTAATTAAATTGTATTTGATCATTGGATGATTAACTTGAATTTAAATTTTATGATTATCTTAATTATCCTGATTGATTGAATTTAATTTTTAAATTCATGTGTATATCCTGTTATACGTATGGAATGGTTCTGTGAATAGATGTTACTGTGATGCCTTAATTATTTTGGTTTTTGTTAGATTAATTTTGAATGTAACGATGAGTTTTTCAAAATTAAACGTGACCAAAATTTCTAGTATACACAACCCATGATTTCAATCTATATATAAGGATTATTTTCAAAATAACCCTTCTGTGATTGATATGATTGTGTTTGGAATGGTGGGTGATCATGGACTTAGCTCAGTTCGTTTTAGGCCTGTGAGCCTCCCTTCTTTCTCTATTTAATTTCCAATGTAATTCTATCTTCCTCCGATGAATGTACTCGCCTTAAGGGCTGCTGGAAATTATTTGGCAAGTAATTCTTTTTTCGGCTTGCGAGCCGTGTAATTATTGTAATTAATGTTGTGGATGGAGCTTGAAAGCATGGAGGACGAACTGCGAGGATGATCCTGTTGCTTGAGAAGTAGGCTAGATATCTGCATAGCTTTACTTAGAGTCCATGATCACCCAGGCTTATTTATTTGCATGGGATGCATTTATTTTGAGCAATTATTAGGTACAGTAAATATATAGTAAGAATATATTTATTCTACTACTTAAGGTGAGACCAAGATAAAAGCAAAATACACTCTTTATTAAATATTAGATCTGTGAATGTGGCTTTAGAAGCCGTCGTGGCCCTCCACCATTATAGGGTGACTGAATGCCATTATTTCATGGATTTGTTGTGCTTTCCACAAGGTTCATGATTTGGTGACAGGATTGTTAGTTTAGGTGGCCTACAAGCCAATCTGACTATGTAAATCTCGTTCATTTTATTAATATAATGACATAATATTCATTATGTGTAAATCGCATTAATTATCGTTTCATAATGAAGTCCGTGAATATGTGCTATAGTGATCAGATTATGATGAGATCATACTAATGAGACTGATCACTTAAACACACATATTCTTAATCGTTCCTAGTTGAAGGATATCCGAGAAGGACATCGGATATCCGGTTAGACTAGTACAGATTACTCCTGCTCATATGATGAGGGTGACTGATCTCATAAGTCACTTGTGTGGAGACACTAAGGCGAATCTGTAGGTGATCATTGGAGAATGAGTTCACTGAACTGATCCGACTGAATCGCTGGATGGTATTGTACCTCACTGTCAACCAGCTTGATTCTATTGTCACAGTTGCGTGGATGGTCCTCAGACCTGAGACACCAAGGACACCTTGTCGGTGGACTTCTGTGCTTTGACCTTGGTTTACGAATCTCTAGTCATGGGATTCTAATACGCCAAGGATTGGGTACAGCGGAATACCGTCGAAGGGAATTGTGTGTCAATAAGGAATCATTCGCTTTCAGTACTTAGAGAGAGAATGCTCTAGGAAGGATGCGCGAAAGTCCCTGGCCAGGGCAGACGATAATATCGGGAAAGGAGTTTTCCGATATTCATCAGCGGCATCCAATCCAAGTGAGTCGACCAGTTAGGGTTTGACAGCTCGCCATACCCTGAGTTGACTCGAGAGCATTGTACGAATGAAGGATTATATTCACGCGGTAACTGTCGGCGGAAAGGTTCCAAGAGTGGGTTACTTAACCCCAAATACCTTCCGGGTTCACGCGGTGTTGCTTGGCACCCAACGTGATCGGAGGCCCGGTCGAATTCGATGTGCGACATCAATTCGATTGATTAATTGATTAATAAAGGGTTATTAATTAATTAATAAAGCCAGTGAGGAGTCACTGGGCTTGTTGGGCCATTAACTGGACTGGTACTTGGGCCTAGAGGGTCACATGCAAATGATTCTCAAGGCGATGGATAAATAAGTGGGTTTTATACAAACCGGGGGTTTTTATGAAAAGCCGCGCGGTTAGTATAAAACATAGCGAACGGGCTGAGCAAGCCAAGCTGCTGCTAACCCTAGCCGCCCCTCCTCAGTTTCTGTCCTTCTCTGGCGTCCAGGCAGATCCAGATTTGCTCCACCGCTTCTCCGAATCCCGTTCGACGGGAAATCGTCCGCACGTTGCGGCGATCATTGCGGCGACTAGCGGAGGCTTCGTGGGCTGCGAAGAACGAGGAACGTGAGCATATCCATCTCGGGGAGGATCGCGTGGACTTCGCTAGAGGCCGGGCGCTTGCGCAGCTTGCAGTGTCACACCGACGGAACCAAACTGCTGCGGATTCGAATCCGCACACGGTGAGAACTTCGATAATCCGATTATCGTATTTTAGTTTTCGAAACGGGAACGGATCGCTGTAAATATTTTATTTTTCCGCTGCGTGAGCGATCCGGAGAAACCGAGAAAACCCAACAGTGTTATCACAGCCAGGTTCCACTGTTTCTCGTCCCGTTACGGTTTCCGAAATTAATTTTTCTTGAGTTATTCCATGCGTTTAATCCAATTAAAATGACGGAATAGTGTTCATAAGATGAACACAAATAATTTGATTATTTTTCTGTGATTTTTCGGATTTTATTTTGGGGTTTTCGGAGTTCTTCGTAAGACGATGAACGGGGTGTTTTCGGCGGCTTCGTACGTGCTTCCCAAGTGTTGGGATGGCGGCCCGGATGCACGGATCTCTAGGTGATAGTCACTACTACACATCCGACATATTTGCCGGCGCCGGAGTGGCCTTGGAGAGCTGCAAATATGAAGCCCTAATTCGGATTTTACGTTGTAAAATCAGATTTAAGGGGAAGTTTCAGGGGCTCGGGTTGCAGCTTCGGGGGCCCCGCCGGCGGCCATGCCGGCGCCGGACACGCCGCCGGCGCCGGGGGCATCGCCGACCGGTGCCAGTCGACGCCGGGGGCCGGCCGGCGGCGGCACCGGATCCTCCCAGCCATAGGTTGCTACAGCGTTTAGGGTTTCTGCAGGTTGGGGTTCGGGTTGCAAGGAAGAGGGCAAACCGGCCGGTCCCGAGCCGGTCTGACCGACTGGGCCGGTCCGGTCTGTTGGTCTAGCCAGGCTAGGCCTGGCTAGGCTTAGCCTCGAGCCAGGGTTCGAACCTGGTTCGAACCAGGCCGAGCCACTGGCTCGAGCCAGATGGCACAAGGGGCTGAGCCCTATAGGGTTTTTAGTTAAAGCTGTTTTGCCCTCTCAAAACCCCAAATAAACCCAAATGAAGCCCATTATTCCTTATTAGTCCATTAAATAAATAAAATTAGATTTTAATTTAATTCAAAATGTTTTGAATTTTAAATTATTATCTAATTTCGTTTATTTAGGAAATATGATTATGGAATCATTTTAATTAACAAGAAGTTGTTAATTGATTAAATTTGATTATTAATTTAAATGTTAAATTAATAACTAATTTTATTATACTAATTTAAATGTTAAATTAGTAGTTATTAATTAATTGAAATTAATTGTTAGTTTAATTGTTAAATTGATGATTAATTTTAATTAATTAATATAATGGTTTAATAAGGAGTAACTAGTTATTAGTTTAAAGAGTTAAACTAATAATTATTTTTATCCACTAATCTAAGAGTTAGATTAATGCTTAACTGTTAATTTGTGTTAATTATTAGTTTAATGGTTAAATTAGTGATTAACACTTATTAATTATCTAGTCTAATTGTTAGATTGATAATTAATAACAAATTAGAGTTAATTATTAATTTATGTGATAAGTTAATGATTAATTTTGTTGGACTAGTCTAAGAGTTAGATTAGTCATTAATAGTCTAATTGTTAGATTATTAATGGGGTTTAATCTAAGTGTTAGATTATTAGAAATGTTCAAATTTGCATGGAATAATCTGGAATTATTAATTCGGAGTGTGTGCGCATGTGATGTGTGTTAAATACTTTTAAATTTTGATTTAATTGCATGTTAAGTTAATAAAATGAGTTTTCGAAATTCAAATGCCAATTTTGATTGGATCCTAGTTTTTTGAAAGCCAAAACTTATTTATTTTGAAAACTCATTTGTTTTAGCCATGTGATGCGCTGAATCATGTGTGGGATGTTTAAAACACACCGTGGTCATGAATATGCACTTAATTTAATTGTTCATGTGATGAATGATAGATTGTGTGGATCGTGGATGTATGATTTTTATTAATTGTTAATAAATAGAGGTCTGCACATCTCTCTCTCTCATACTCCGATGTATTTCTACCTCCCTCTCTCTCTTGTACTCGCCATAAGGCCTTCTTCAATTTACTTATAAATTCTAGAATTTAAATGTAATATGATCGAGGCAACCGAGGAAGGAGCGAGGATGATCCACAGCTGCAACCAGGAAGGCGAAAAGATGGAGATCTCTTGCCTATGTGATTACAGGATATCTAATGTAAATGTTATGATTAGATTGTGTGTGCGTTTGACTATTGGCTCCAGTCAAACCCACTGTGCTATCCATGACCACACTAATGACATGTATGAGATGCATTGATTTCTTTTGATTATGAATCAAAGCAGGTTATAGTATTTAGTAAATATATACGATGTATTTATATACTATCACCTAGGAGAGACCAAGATAAAAGTTATCTAAATACCCTCAGATAAACTCTAAGCCGTAACGCGAGTAGTTAAGAACTTACCGCGTGGTCCACCATCGTTATAGTCATAGGATTCGAATCACTTTAGGTAAGTTTGTTGTGCTATCCGCAAGGCCTGCTTAATTGGGAGGAGAAACTGTGGCTATGGCATTAGATGCCTATAGATCGGGGTAGAGGAACCATGTAGCTTTGTTGTGCTATCCACAAGGGCTGTATGCAAATCTATGCCCGTCGCGTAATGATGGTTAGCTTAGACCAAGATTAATGGTTTGTTGTGCTATCCACAAGGCCATTAAATCTCTGGGGACCGCAGCTATGATCAGAAATTGCAAGGAGTTGCAAGTCCCATGAGTTGTGTAAGGACTGAGGTTTCGGGTTCTGTGTTCGGGTCGGGTTCGGGCCGGATCCCCTGGTTTGGACCCTGGAGGGGTCTTGAGGTTTCTGGCTGAATGGCGTCAGCACTGCTCGACGCCTTTCAAAAGGCGTCAGGTTGTGTGGACGCCATTTAGGTCTGCTGGGTGTTGTGCCACGTGTGCGCCACGTGGGTGGGTTTCGGGCCGCGAGAGTACGGCCCCGGTCACATCGTCTGAACGGCGTCCATGTTGGTCGACGCGATTCAGACTGTGACCTCTGCGATGTCAGGATGCGGCGCCAGAGCGTTGTCAGTACGGCCTGTCCTGTCGTCTGAACGGCGTCCGTGGAGGGTGACGCGTTTCAGACTGCTGTCAGTACGGCCGTCCTGTCAGACTAATAGGCGTCTGCCTCGATCGACACGTTTCAGTTGGTTTCGGATTGACCCCGCGAGCCTCCCCTTTTTTCTCTCATTCTCACCTTCACTCTCTCTCTCCTCGCCCTCTCCGCCCTCTCCGACGCTCTTCTTCCCCTTCCCTTCCTCTTCTTTCTCTTCCAACCACTCCATAGCCTCCTTACCTCTCACCTCTACCTCCACCACCTCCTTCGCGGCGTTCCCTTCTCCGGACGGCGGCCGACGTCCCGGCGGAGTGGCGGCGTCCTCGAGGGTACCGGCGGCGGTCTGCGGTGCGGCGGGTCGGCGGCGAGGAGCTTGGAGGAGTTCAAGAACCGGTAGGGGGACGAACCTTGCACGTGTTGCTCGTATGTTTCTTGGCGTGACGTGACGTGTTTGGGGCTAGATTGAGCATGTTTAGGGGGATTCCTTGTGGGAATGGCGGTGCTTGTAAATGTTGTTTTGTAGCATGCTTGTGATGGTTGGGTTTCTCTTCCTCCCCCTTTGGTTTTGGGGCTTTTCGGGGTGCTTGGGATCAAGGGAGAAACCATCGAGTTGAACCAGGAAACCTGGTTTCTGGCGCTAAACGGCGTCGTGCCTGGTCGACGCCTTTTAGAAAGACGTCAGGGCAGTACGACGCCTTTTAGGGCAGAAACCTCCCTGTTTGAGGTTTCCCGAATTAGAGGCTCTGGCGCTAAATGACGTCATGGATGGACGACGCCTTTCGGAAGGACGTCGGGACATCATGACGCCATTTAGGCAGGAAATGCCCCCGTTTAAGGGTTCTGCAATCTGGATTTCTGGGTTGAATGGCGTCTGGCGACCCTGACGCGTTTTAAACGACGGCTTCACTGGTGGACGCGTTTTAAGGGATAATCTGGCTTTTAATAAACCTGTCTGAGGGTCTTGAATGGCGTCGACCTTGGTCGACGCGATTCAAGACAGAAATGCTTAAATCCTGTTATTTCATGTATATTTCACGGGGGGATGGTTCAGATGCATGCTTTGAGTTGTACACTGAGACTGAGGACTTCTGTGTGTGTGGAATGGCATCACCTATGTGTGTGTGCTTCAACTGTACGCTGAGACGGAGGTTTACTGTACAAATGGAATCATGTTGTGTGTGTGTGCTTGTACGAATATGGATTCGGAATGACTGTGGTTTCCGTTTGTCACCATGGGCTGATGGGAGAAGGGCCATGGTGTCTGTGAGGAGGGGTGCTTGTTGTGTTTTACCTTTGGCTGAGGGAAGCAGAACCACCTTGAGCCCGTCGGGCCGGAGTAGCTGGTGTGCTATCCGAGGGGTTGCTGTTTGGTCTCAGCGGGTCGGGGTTTCCTTTGGTTGTCGTGACAGCTTCTGGCGTGTTTCTTGCTGTGGAGCTGGTGGTGTTACTGGTGGGAGTTGGTTTACCCTTTAGCCATCGGGCCTGATGTGACCTTTGATCAAGGTTACGAGTGGTACCTTTAGCCCTTTGGCCTGACGCAGCCCGGGAGAGTTGGGTTTGTGGGTAGTTCCTGTAGCTTCGGCTTGACGGGGGTTCGCCGGTCCCCAGGGCCCTCCTGAAGCGCTGAGGCCTAGCGTGGAGGCAATCCGGACGGTAGGACAGTAGTCTAGACTGCTTGTGTGCACACGTAGCTGGCAGTGGCGGTACACTGAGTCCAGCTAGTCCTAGTTTGGCTCACTGCCTCACCCTACAGTGCCCCGGAACACTGTAGGGGTGGACAGGCGTGAGCAGTGGTGGTAGTGTTGGGAGGCGACGTTTGACTTCGGTCGACAGTGTGGTTCAGTCGCTTCGTGGACTTTGACTGTGAGACGTGACTTTGTGTTGGGTTCTTCGGGTTACTTGGTACTGTTCTTGTTACACTGCTTATCTTACGGTTCCTATCAGGTTGAGTGCTATGTTTACTGCTTTACTTAATTGCCATATATTCCTGTTGTTGCTCTTGTGGGTGTGTGAGTGGGAGGCGGGGGATCGGATGATCCCTACTGAGCCCATTTCTGGTGTGGCTCACTCCCTGCGGTTTCAGGTGTGGACTTCGTGGCGCAGCGGAAGCGTGGTGTCTTCTTGGTGTGCGGACCAACAGCTGTCTTAGTTCCGGGGTATGCCCCGATGTTGTTGTACTTTCCTTTTGCCTGTACTTATTTAATTGTTGGACATGTAATTATTGTTGGACTGTATACGGACATTATTACTTTCCTTGCTGCGCACTTGTTATACCTTTGTAGTCCGTGTGATTGTCATATTTAGCCTTGTTTAGCACTTACTCCTCCAGATGTATTGTGTGAGATCTGGGTGTGAACCCGCAGTTAATGGGCCGACATCCATTTAGTGACCGGGTCTCCGGTCATAGGATGGCGGGTCGTTACAGATGGTATCAGAGCTCAGTCTGGTCGAGTATGTGATAAACTAGGTTAGATATTATAGTCCAACAATAAGTACGAGTCTGTACAGGCGATGGCTGCTGGTATAGATTGATAGGTTTTGACGTGTTTTGGTTCGATTTGCGTGTTGTGGGGCAGCGATGGCACTGAAGAGGAAAGTTCTATTGGCTCGTGGTTCGAAAGCAGATGATGGAGGTTCAGGGGCAGAGGGTCATAATGTGGATGGTTTCAGGGAAGCTAAGATTGGGGCAACGTCTAGATACCGGCAAGGAGTTGGATGTGAGGGATCCAATTCCCGAGACGGTCAGTCTACGATACTGGAGCGATTTTTGAAGTTGAAGACCCCTTCTTTCACAGGACGGCCAGTCTCCGACGAGGCAGCCCTTTGGATTAAGGAATTGGAGAAGGCATTTGATGTTCTAGAATGTGCCGAGAATGACAAAACTTTGTTGGCAACCTACTTGTTGAAGGACAATGCGTATGAGTGGTGGGTCGCTACCAAAGGGATGATGTTTACAGACAGGTCCTTGAGAGAGATCCCTTGGGAGATATTTGTGAAAGAGTTTAGTGGACAGTACTTTCCGAGGCACGTTCGGAAGACAGAGGAAATGGAGTTTATGGAATTGGTACAGAATGATATGTCGGTTTTAGAATACCAAGCGAAGTTTGTGGCTCTTGGAAGATTCGTTCCACATATTTCTAAGCACGAGGAAATTAGAATGGAGAGATTCGTGGGCGGACTTCGATATGATCTAAGGTCAATGGTGGCACCTCAGCATTGTAGAGATCTAGCGTTAGCAGCACGATGCGCGGCAGCGGTGGAGACTCAATTCCAGCAGATGGCGAGAGAATTGGAGCGTTCGACACGAGGGGAGCAGCAAGGCAGGAGCAGATCAACAATCTTTTCGTCAAGCGGTCCGAGTTCCTTCGGGTTCAGGTCCCAAGAGATGCCTCGTGGTGAGGGCAGCGACGGTCCGATTCATCAGATGCAGTCTGGGGCTAGCAGGCGGCAGGGAGCGAGGCAGGATGCGGTAGGTCATTGTTCCCATTGTGGTGGTCATCATAGCAGTCGGACGTGCCCATTGGTCTCTAGCGGCTGTTTTGGCTGTGGTAAGAAGGGGCACTTTCTGAGAAATTGTCCCCAGAAGAATAAGGCAGGTCAGGAGCCAAGTGGTTAGTAGGTATTTGAGACGTTGAGTGGTATTGTATCTCTTAGTGGGGATTCGAGATATCGGACTTGAGGAGCGTTTTGTCTTATCTTATTTGGAGGAAGTTGTGAACTCTTGTGGCACTTTTTATGTATTTGGGTTTGGTGGAGAATCTGTTTTGTAATTTGTGCCTTGCTAGTGTGTGGTTAATGTTGATCTTTCAGCTTTCGTCGGAATTGAGAATCTTGGTTAGCTTGGCGTGAATTTGTTTGGCCTTTTATGTGGAGTCCTGTGTGTGTGATTGGTGAGGATGATTGTTGTTATAGGTGTGTGTCGGCGTGTGATGGTTAGCCGAGTTGAGCTTTGAACGGTTGCTAATTTCGAGGACGAAATTCTTTTAAGGGGGGGAGATTGTAAGGACTGAGGTTTCGGGTTCTGTGTTCGGGTCGGGTTCGGGCCGGATCCCCTGGTTTGGACCCTAGAGGGGTCTTGAGGTTTCTGGCTGAATGGCGTCAGCACTGCTCGACGCCTTTCAAAAGGCGTCAGGTTGTGTGGACGCCATTTAGGTCTGCTGGGTGTTGTGCCACGTGTGCGCCACGTGGGTGGGTTTCGGGCCGCGAGAGTACGGCCCCGGTCACATCGTCTGAACGGCGTCCATGTTGGTCGACGCGATTCAGACTGTGACCTCTGCGATGTCAGGATGCGGCGCCAGAGCGTTGTCAGTACGGCCTGTCCTGTCGTCTGAACGGCGTCCGTGGAGGGTGACGCGTTTCAGACTGCTGTCAGTACGGCCGTCCTGTCAGACTGATAGGCGTCTGCCTCGATCGACGCGTTTCAGTTGGTTTCGGATTGACCCCGCGAGCCTCCCCTTCTTTCCCTCATTCTCACCTTCACTCTCTCTCTCCTCGCCCTCTCCGCCCTCTCCGACGCTCTTCTTCCCCTTCCCTTCCTCTTCTTCCTCTTCCAACCACTCCATAGCCTCCTTACCTCTCACCTCTACCTCCACCACCTCCTTCGCGGCGTTCCCTTCTCCGGACGGCGGCCGACGTCCCGGCGGAGTGGCGGCGTCCTCGAGGGTACTGGCGGCGGTCTGCGGTGCGGCGGGTCGGCGGCGAGGAGCTTGGAGGAGTTCAAGAACCGGTAGGGGTACGAACCTTGCACGTGTTGCTCGTATGTTTCTTGGCGTGACGTGACGTGTTTGGGGCTAGATTGAGCATGTTTAGGGGGATTCCTTGTGGGAATGGCGGTGCTTGTAAATGTTGTTTTGTAGCATGCTTGTGATGGTTGGGTTTCTCTTCCTCCCCCTTTGGTTTTGGGGCTTTTCGGGGTGCTTGGGATCAAGGGAGAAACCCTCGAGTTGAACCAGGAAACCTGGTTTCTGGCGCTAAACGACGTCGTGCCTGGTCGACGCCTTTTAGAAAGACGTCAGGGCAGTACGACGCCTTTTAGGGCAGAAACCTCCCTGTTTGAGGTTTCCCGAATTAGAGGCTTTGGCGCTAAATGACGTCATGGATGGACGACGCCTTTCGGAAGGACGTCGGGACATCATGACGCCATTTAGGCAGGAAATGCCCCCGTTTAAGGGTTCTGCAATCTGGATTTCTGGGTTGAATGGCGTCTGGCGACCCTGACGCGTTTTAAACGACGGCTTCACTGGTGGACGCGTTTTAAGGGATAATCTGGCTTTTAATAAACCTGTCTGAGGGTCTTGAATGGAGTCGACCTTGGTCGACGCGATTCAAGACAGAAATGCTTAAATCCTGTTATTTCATGTATATTTCACGGGGGGATGGTTCAGATGCATGCTTTGAGTTGTACACTGAGACTGAGGACTTCTGTGTGTGTGGAATGGCATCACCTATGTGTGTGTGCTTCAACTGTACGCTGAGACGGAGGTTTACTGTACAAATGGAATCATGTTGTGTATGTGTGCTTGTACGAATATGGATTCGGAATGACTGTGGTTTCCGTTTGTCACCATGGGCTGATGGGAGAAGGGCCATGGTGTCTGTGAGGAGGGGTGCTTGTTGTGTTTTACCTTTGGCTGAGGGAAGCAGAACCACCTTGAGCCCGTCAGGCCGGAGTAGCTGGTGTGCTATCCGAGGGGTTGCTGTTTGGTCTCAGCGGGTCGGGGTTTCCTTTGGTTGTCGTGACAGCTTCTGGCGTGTTTCTTGCTGTGGAGCTGGTGGTGTTACTGGTGGGAGTTGGTTTACCCTTTAGCCATCGGGCCTGATGTGACCTTTGATCAAGGTTACGAGTGGTACCCTTAGCCCTTTGGCCTGACGCAGCCCGGGAGAGTTGGGTTTGTGGGTAGTTCCTGTAGCTTCGGCTTGACGGGGGTTCGCCGGTCCCCAGGGCCCTCCTGAAGCGCTGAGGCCTAGCGTGGAGGCAATCCTGACGGTAGGACAGTAGTCTAGATTGCTTGTGTGCACACGTAGCTGGCAGTGGCGGTACACTGAGTCCAGCTAGTCCTAGTTTGGCTCACTGCCTCACCCTACAGTGCCCCGGAACACTGTAGGGGTGGACAGGCGTGAGCAGTGGTGGTAGTGTTGGGAGGCGACGTTTGACTTCGGTCGACAGTGTGGTTCAGTCGCTTCGTGGACTTTGACTGTGAGACGTGACTTTGTGTTGGGTTCTTTGGGTTACTTGGTACTGTTCTTGTTACACTGCTTATCGTACGGTTCCTATCAGGTTGAGTGCTATGTTTACTGCTTTACTTAATTGCCATATATTCCTGTTGTTGCTCTTGTGGGTGTGTGAGTGGGAGGCGGGGGATCGGATGATCCCTACTGAGCCCATTTCTGGTGTGGCTCACTCCCTGCGGTTTCAGGTGTGGATCTCGTGGCGCAGCGGAAGCGTGGTGTCTTCTTGGTGTGCGGACCAGCAGCTGTCTTAGTTCCGGGGTATGCCCCGATGTTGTTGTACTTTCCTTCTGCCTGTACTTATTTAATTGTTGGACATGTAATTATTGTTGGACTGTATACGGACATTATTACTTTCCTTGCTGCGCACTTGTTATACCTTTGTAGTCCGTGTGATTGTCATATTTAGCCTTATTTAGCACTTACTCCTCCAGATGTGTTGTGTGAGATCCGGGTGTGAACCCGCAGTTAATGGGCCGACATCCATTTAGTGACCGGGTCTCCGGTCATAGGATGGCGGGTCGTTACAAGTTGGGTCCTCTCTGATTGTATTACAGTTTGTTGTGCTATCCACAAGGCTGTAGTGCAAGTCATTGAGATTCTGATCCCCACTAGGAGACTGTCGGCGTCTCCCGTTCTATATAACTGAGGGTTATACACTCCGTCGAAAATTAGTGGGAGTTAAACTTGAACAAAAGACCATGTCTTGTTTTAAATTTTAATAATTGAACATCTGCTAAATAGATTTTACTTATCTTCTGTAGGGAATTATGTCGTCGAATAACCCACTCCGTGGCATACTTGATGCCCTTTTGACTTACCTGATCTACTCGGATTGGTTCAGAAACCTGAAGAATGTCTTCAGATCTGAGCACATTGACTTTGTCCTTGGAGCTGATCCTTCTGCTGAATCGGCATTGGATGCCCCTGAAGCAGAGATGACAGCTAACGATAAAGGATCGAAGGACAAAGGTAAAAGAGTAGTGAAAGGTGACTGCTTCTACTATAAGCAGTATGGTCACTGGAAAAGGAACTGCAAGGAGTTCCTTCATGATAAAGCTCATGGAAGAATGAAGTTGTCTGAAGCTTCAGATATCTATATGATAGATATCAACTTATCAGTTAGAGGTTCCACATCGTGGGTATTAGATACCGGATGTGCTTCTCATATCTGCCATGATGTGCAGATGCTTACAAGTAAGCGCAAGCTGAGACAAGGTGAGGTGGAATTGAGGCTAGGAAACGGCGCAAAAGTTGCGGCGATTGCTGTTGGGACAGCAAACCTCAAGCTTCCATCGGGAGACACCTTACTATTGGAAGATTGTTATTATGTTCCTAGCATAATAAAGAACATCATATCAATATCTTGTTTGGACAAGATAGGATATAGGTTAACTATTGAGAATAGAAGTTGTTCGATTTATTATGGTAATAAATCAATAGCTTCAGTATCTTTAGTCAACGGTCTATATCTATTAGATGTTTCTTATTACAATCTTCAGATTGATAATGCTCTTAAGAAGAGCAAGAATTGTGTGAACCAAGTCTACATGTGGCATTGTAGACTTGGGCACATTGGCGAAAGCAGGTTGCAAAAGTTGCACAAGCATGGTTACTTAACAACATTCGATTATGAATCGTTTGCAACATGCGAATCCTGCCTTATGGGAAAGATGGCAAAATCTCCATTTACAGGACATGGAGAACGTACCAAGGACATTTTGGAATTAATACATTCGGATGTATGTGGTCTCATGTCCACCCAAGCCAAAGGTGACTTTTCATACTTCATCACGTTCACCGATGACTTCTCAAGATTCGGCTATGTGTACTTAATGAAGTACAAGTCGGAAGCATTTGAGAAGTTCAAGGAGTTCAAAAATGAGGTGGAGAAACAGTTAGGAAAGAGTATTAAAGCTTTTCGATCAGATCGAGGAGGAGAACACTTAAGTACTAACTTCACACAATACTTAAAGGATAATGGTATCATTTCTCAGCTGACCCCTCCATATACACCACAGATGAATGGTGTATCAGAAAGGAGGAATCGCAACTTGTTGGACATGGTGAGATCCATGATGAGCTTTTCAGGATTACTAGTGTCCCTCTGGGGGTATGCTCTAGAATCAGCAGCATACCTACTGAACAGAGTACCCAGCAAGTCTGTGGCCTCTACTCCATATGAGATATGGAAAGGCAGGAAACCAGAATTTAAACATGTTAAAGTCTGGGGTTGTCCTACTCATGTAAAGAGGCATGATCCAGACAAGTTGGAATCACGAACTGATAAATGCAGGTTTGTGGGATATACAAAGGAAACCTTTGGGTACTATTTTTTCCATCCTGGTGAACAAGGTGTTTGTCGCCAGGAAAGCTGTCTTCCTAGAAGAGGAATACCTTCTCCAGGAGGACAGTGGGAGTAAAATAGTACTGGAAGAGGTTCCAGATCCCCAAATTGCTACATTGTCATCAGATGAGATATCAGTTCCTGAATCTGTTCAGGTACACACAGATGAGCCTCGTAGATCTGGTAGAGTACCTAGACTACCCGAACGATATGTGGGACATATCGCTGAAAGTAAGTCTAAGGTACAATATAATGAGGATGATGATCCGAAAACCTACCAGGAGGCTATAGAAGGCCCAGAAGCCTGGAAATGGCGAGAAGCCATGAACTCAGAAATCTAGTCCATATACACCAACCAAGTTTGAAACTTGGAAGACTTGCCCGAGGGTATTGTACCCATCGGATGCAAGTGGATCTTTAAAAGAAAGATCGGTGCTGATGGACGGATCGACACTTAAGGTTGGTGGCAAAGGGATATCGTCAAAGGCAAGGAATTGACTATGACGATACTTTCTCACCAGTTGCCATGATAAAGTCGATCAGAGTTCTGCTCGCCATTGCTGCACATTTTGATTATGAAATCTGGCAGATGGATGTGAAGACTGCCTTCCTCAATGGTAAGCTTGAGGAAGAAGTATATATGATACAACCAGAAGGTTTCACATCCAAAGAATCTCCAGATAAAGTGTGCAAGCTTCAGAGGTCCATTTATGGACTGAAGCAAGCTTCCTGGAGCTGGAATATAAGATTTGACGAGGCTGTCAAGTCTTATGACTTCATTAAGAATGAAGATGAGCCTTGTATGTACAAGAAGACCAGTGGGAGTGCAGTCACTTTTCTAGTTCTTTACATAGATGACATACTACTCATTGGGAATGATGTAGCCATGATGTCATCAGTAAAGATCTGGCCGTCGAAAAACTTCTCTATGAAGGATTTGAGAGAAGCATCCTACGTATTGGGAATACGGATCTATAGAGATATATCAAAGAGGATGCTTGGAATGACCCAATCCTTGTACATAGACACCATAGTCAAAAGGTTTGGCATGAAAAATTCCAAGAGAGGTCTCATACAGATGAGACATGGAATTATTCTCTCAAAGGAGCAGTCTCCTAAGACTCCTGATGAGAGGGCATTCATGGATAGAATACCCTATGCCTCTGCCATAAGATCTATCATGTATGCTATGCTATCTACACGGCCTGATGTTGCATTTGCTCTAAGTGTTATGAACAGATTTCAGGCTGATCCAGGCGAAGAGCACTGGAAGGCAGTGAAATGTATCCTTAAGTACTTGAGAAGAACTAAGGATATGTTTCTTGTCTATGGAGGAGGTGACTTGAAACTGCGAGGCTTTACTGATTCGAGTTTCCATTCGGATCCAGATGATAGTAAGTCAACATCTGGATTCGTGTTTACTTTAAACGGAGGTGCAGTGTGCTGGAAGAGTTCCAAGCAAGTAACCACTGCAGATTCGACGACTGAGGCTGAGTACATCGCTGCAGTTGAAGCCGCCAAGGAAGCAGTGTGGTTGAAGAAATTCATCACCGACCTCGGCGTTGTTCCCAACATGTCTGAGCCTGTTCCACTGTTGTGCGACAACAATGGAGCAATTGCGCAAGCGAAAGAGCCGCGGTCTCATCAGAAATCGAAGCATATTCTGAGGCGCTTTCACCTTATCAGAGAGATCATATCCAGAGGAGATGTAGTAGTGGAAAGAGTTCCATCGGTCGACAATATAGCAGATCCACTAACAAAGCCATTGGCTCAAATTGTGTTTGAGCGTCACCTAGAGTCTATAGGCTTATTGTATAAAGGTGATTGGCTTTAGTCCAAGTGGGAGATTATTAGTTTAGGTGGCCTACAAGCCAATCTGACTATGTAAATCTCGTTCATTTTATTAATATAATGGCATAATATTCATTATGTGTAAATCGCATTAATTATCGTTTCATAATGAAGTCTGTGAATATGTGCTATAGTGATCAGATTATGATGAGATCATACTAATGAGACTGATCACTTAAACACACATATTCTTAATCGTTCCTAGTCGAAGGATATCCGAGAAGGACATCGGATATCCGGTTAGACTAGTACAAATTACTCCTGCTCATATGATGAGGGTGACTGATCTCATAAGTCACTTGTGTGGAGACACTAAGGCGAATCTGTAGGTGCTCATTGGAGAATGAGTTCACTGAACTGATCCGACTGAATCGCTGGATGGTATTGTACCTCACTGTCAACCAGCTTTATTCTATTGTCGCAGTTGCGTGGATGGTCCTCAGACCTGAGACACCAAGGACACCTTGTCGGTGGACTTCTGTGCTTTGAACTTGGTTTACGAATCTCTAGTCATGGGATTCTAATACGACAAGGATTGGGTACAGCGGAATACCGTCGAAGGGAATTGTGTGTCAATAAGGAATTATTCGCTCTCGGTACTTAGAGAGAGAATGCTCTAGGAAGGATGCGCGAAAGTCCCTAGCCAGGGCGGACGATAATATCGGGAAAGGAGTTTTCCGATATTCATCAGCAGCATCCGATCCAAGTGAGTCGACCGGTTAGGGTTTGACAGCTCGCCATACCCTGAGTTGACTCGAGAGCATTGTACGAATGAAGGATTATATCCATGCGGTAACTGTCGGCGGAAAGGTTCCAAGAGTGGGTTACTTAACCCCAATACCTTCCGGGTTCACGCGGTGTTGCTTGGCACCCAACGTGATCGGAGGCCCGGTCGAATTCGATGTGCGACATCAATTCGATTGATTAATTAATTAATAAAGGGTTATTAATTGATTAATAAAGCTAATGAAGAGTCACTGGGCTTGTTGGGCCATTAACTGGACTGGTACTTGGCTCTAGAGGGTCACACGCAAATGATTCTCCAGGCGATGGATAAATAAGTGGGTTTTATATAAACCGGAGGTTTTTATGAAAAACCGTGCGGTTAGTATAAAACATAGCGAACGGGCTGAGCAGGCCAAGCTGCTGCTAACCCTAGCCGCCCCTCCTCAGTTTCTCTCTCTCTCTGGCGTCCAGACAGATCCATATCTGCTCCGCCGCTTCTCCGAATCCCGTTCGACGGAAAATCATCTGCACGTTGCGGCGATCATTGCGGCGACCAGCGGAGGCTTCGTGGGCTGTGAAGAACGAGGGACGTGAGGATATCCATCGCGGGGAGGATCGCATGGACTTCGCTAGAGGCCGGGCGCTTGCGCGGCTTGCAGTGTCACACCGACGGAACCAAACAGCTGCGGATTCGAATCCGCACACGGTGAGAACTTCGATAATCCGATTATCGTATTTTAGTTTTCGAAACGGGAACGGATCGTCGTAAATATTTTATTTTTCCGCTGCGTAAGCAATCCGGTGAAACCGAGAAAACCCAACAAGGATCTCAGCCCTAAAGTTTTACTTCAATGGGATGAGGAACTGAACTTGGCCTTGTTGTGCTTTCCACAGGGGTCGGGTCACGAATTCATTGTTGTGTAGTAATGGTGGTGCGATCTAACTGGGAGTATCCTTTGTTGTGCTTTCTACAAGGAGATGACTGCTCGGGGGCCAAAAGTCGGATTTTGCATTGGATGCAAGGCTGTTGACTGTCCAAGGAATGGGATGTGATTTGTTGTGCTTTCTACAAGGTTGCATCCTAGTTCTGTTGGGATTCCGACCCACTAGGATGATCTCCCGTTTTATGTGATTGAGGGTCATATAGTTCGACACAAAATAGTGGAGCTAACTAAGATAGAAAACTATATCTAAGGTTAGAACCTTAAACGCATGCTAAAATATTGTCTTTTATTTTTCTATTCAAATCATCATGTCGTTGTCGAATCCCCTCCGAAGCATCTTGGATGCAAACAAATTGACTGGACCTAATTTTCAAGACTGGCTACATAATCTGCGAATAGTCTTAACAACCGAAAAGATTGTATACGTGTTAGACACGATTCAACCTAAGCCTTCCGTTGATGCTGAGGAGGGTGATCAATTAAATTATGTAAAATGGTCGGAAGATTCTTCCCTTGCGCAGTGTTATATACTTACCTCTATGACTCCCGAGCTACAGAGGCAATTTGAAAAGACAGATTGTAGAGCTATACTTCTCCAACTATGCCAACTCTTTGGTGAGCAGGGTAGGATAGAGAGGTATAAGCTTTCAAAGAAACTTTTTAGGACTAGGATGTCTGAGGGTGCTTCTGTACAAGCTCATGTACTGAAAATGATGGAGTGGATAGAAAGACTCAGTGGGCTAGGATTCAAGTTGGATCTTGAACTTAGCATTGATCTCATTCTCTAGTCATTGCCTGAATGCTTTTCTCCCTTCATCATGAACTTTAACATGAATAGGATTGAGGTTTCTCTACCAAAACTCCTAAACATGTTAAAGAGTACTGAAGGGACCATGCAGAAGGAGAAACCATTCTCTGTAATGATTGTTCGTCGGACCAACAAGGAAAGGAAGGCCACCCAGACACCCAATAACATGAAGGGAAAGAAACCGACTAAAGGTAATCAGATCACCAAGGCAGGCAAGGGCAAGGGCAAGAAGGATGAAAAAGACAGTAAATGCTTTTGGTGTGGACAGACAGGTCACTAGAAAAGGAATTGCACAGCAATTCTAAAAGAAGGTATTTTTGTCATTGACTTAAATTTGTCTCTTATGAGATCCACATCATAAGTATTGGAAACTGGATGCGCATCTCATATCTACAATTCTTTGCAGGTATTGACAAATAAAAGAAGACTTGACAAAAGAGAGATCCAACTAAGGATGGAAAATGGAGCTATAGTTGCTGCTAAAGCTGTGGGGACTGCTCATCTTAGTTTACTTTCTGGGATAATTCTGGTGTTAACAGAGTGTTATTTTGTTTCAAAAATTATCAGAAACATTGTATCTATTTCCTGCTTAAACAATGTTGGTTATTCTTTGACGATAACTAGCACTGGGTGTTCTATTATCAATAATGGTTTGATTATAGCTATTGGTTATTTGTTCAATAGGTTATATGTATTGGATAGATGTAATGATGTAATGCAGGTTTCCAATGATAAGATAGAAGAAGTGAATCCTGCATATCTTTGGCATTGCAGACTTGGTCATATAGGAGAGAAGAGGATTTTCTCACCTGTGTTCAAATGGATACTTGAATTCATTTGAATTCAAATCATTTCATACTTGTGAGTCGTGTCTCATAGGGAAGATGACCAAAGCTCCTTTTAGTGGACATGGTGAAAGGGCTGTTGAGCTTTTGGAACTCATACACATGGATGTATGTGGACCCATGTCAATGGAAGCTAAAGGAGGAAATCTCTATTTCATTTCTTTTATTGATGACTTCTCTAGGTATGGCTATGTGTATTTAATGAGATACAAATCACAAGCTTTTGAGAAGTTTAGGAAATATAAGAATGAAGTAGAGAAGCAGACTGTAAAAGTATTAAAACTCTTCGATCGGATCGAGGAGGTGAATACTTAAGTCTCGAATTTACTTCTTACCTAAAGGACAATTGAATAATTTCTAACTGGACCCCACCATATACACCACAACATAATGGTGTATCTGAAAGGAGAAATAGGACCTTGTTAGACATGGTTCGGTCCATGATGTCCTTAGTAGAATTACCATTATCTCAATGGGGGTACACTTTAGACACTGCAGCCTACTTGTTAAATAGGGTTTCGAGTAAGTCAGTTCCTACCACACCATATGAGATATGGAAGGGAAGGATACCGAACTTTAATCATATTAAAGTTTGGAGGTGTCTTGCTCATGTGAAGAGGAATGACGCAGATAAGCTAGAGTCAAGAACAGACAAGTGTAGGTTTGTGGGATATCCAAAAGAGACATTTGGATATTATTTCTATCACCCTTTTGAGCAAAGGGTTTTAGTAGCCAAGAGAGCTGTATTCCTGGAGAAGGAATATCTCCTCCATAAAAATAGTGGGAGCCAGATAGAACTGGACGAGGTCCATCAACCACAAACTGGGGACACAGTCTCATTAGATGAGACACCACCGACGGAAAATGCTTAAAATGAAACACAGATATTGCAAAGATCTGGTAGGGTACCTAGAGAACTTGAGAGATATGTTGGACATATCTCTGACAGTTAGTCTAAGGTAAGGATAAATGAGGATGATGATCCTCAATCCTATCAGGAGGCAATTCGTAATTCTGACTCCGAGAAATGGAAGGAAGCTATGGATTCAGAAATCCAATCCATATATACCAATCAAGTTTGAAACTTGGTTGACATACCTAAAGGGAAGGTCCCTATCGGCTGCAAATGGATCTTCAAAAGAAAGATCAGAGCAGATGGACAAATTGACACTTATAAAGTTCGACTAGTGGCAAAGGGGTATCGTCAAAGACAAGGAATTGACTATGACGAAACTTTTTCACCAGTAGCAATGATAAAGTCAATTAAAATCTTCCTTGCCATTGCAGCATACCTAGATTATGATATCTGGCAGATGGATGTGAAAATAGCTTTTCTTAATGGAAACTTGTCAGAAAAGGTGTACATGGTACTACCTGATGGATTCACATCTAAACAGCATCCCAATAAGGTATGCAAGCTTTAGAAATCCATTTATGGATTGAAGCAGGCGTCTCGAAGTTGGAATTTAAGATTTGATGAGGTTATCAAATCTTTTGACTTTATTCGAAATGAAGACGAACCCTGTGTTTACAAGAAGGTTAGTAGGAGCTCAGTAACCTTCTTAGTCTTCTATATGTTGATGACATCTTACTCATTGGGAATGATGTAAGGATGCTGACATTAACTAAGTCTTGGTTGTCCAAGACATTCTCCATGAAGGATTTGGGAGAAGCATCCTATGTGCTGGGCATAAGGATCTATCGTGATAGATAAAAAAGGATGCTGGGAATGTCCCAATCCATGTACATAGATACTATACTCAGGAGATTCCAGTTGAAAAATTCCAAAAGAGTTCTCATTCCTATGAGACATGGAATTTACCTATCTAAGGGCATGGCCCCTAGAACACCTGAGGAAGTAGACTACATGAGTCGAGTACCCTATGCCTCGGCAATAGGGTCGATCATGTATGCCATGCTATGTACTCGTCTTGATGTGGCCAATGCTTTAAGCATTACCAACAGATATCAGAGTGATCCAGGCGAAGAGCACTGGAAAGTAGTGAAATGCATCTTTAAGTACTTGAGAAGAACTAAGGATCTTTTCTTACTGTATGGAGGAGAAGTGGACTTACAATTAAGAGCATATACAGACTCTAGTTTTCAGTCAGATTCGGATGATAGCAAATCTATGTCTGGATTTGTATTCATGTTAAATGGAGGGACAGTCAGTTGGAAGAGTTACAAGCAAGAAAAGACTGCGGATTCAACGACAGAGGCAGAGTATATAGCTGCGGCTGAAGCTGCCAAGGAAGCGATCTGGATGAAGAAATTCATCTCGGAACTTGACATAGTTCCCAGCATATCAGATCCCATCCCATTATTATGTGATAATAATGGGGCCATCGCGCAGGCGAAGGAACTTCGGTCTCACCAAAGGTCGAAGCATATTCTTAGGCGCTTCCACTTGATTCGAGAGATTGCTGCAAGGGGAGATGTGATGGTAGAGCGTGTACCATCAGAAGACAATATTGCAGATCCACTGACTAAACCTTTGTCATAGATTGTGTTTGAGCGTCATCGAGAAAAGAAGAGCCTTAAGACTGTGGGCAATTGGCTATAGTACAAGTGGGAGATTATTAGTTTTTTGGGTGTCCTACAGACCAATTATCGGTCGTGTAGGCCTAATGTGTTTTACAATCTTGTTCATTATATTTAAATGGTATTTAGAGCGTAAACTTGTAATCTGTGGATTGCTTTGCGTTGTCCCTAAGATATGTGGTTGTAAGGTCAATTTTGAGATGGGATCTCGAATGTGAGTTTGATTATACATGGACGCATACCTTAAACTGTTCTTGATTAGAGAGTAATCAGTATGGGACATTGATTACTTGTAAATCAGCACGCATGATGTGTAGATGATCAATCTCACGGTCATAGGTGCGGGGCACCAGCACATATGTGTGGGTGTTCATCCTAGGAGGATGTTCACTGAACTGATCCGCTGATGGATTTTCAGATGGTTAATTATACCTAATGTCAACTGAAGATCCATCTGTCTCAATAGTATCGTTGATCCTTTAACCTGAGACATTAATGTGGTCTTGCATGAGGATTTGTGTGATTTAATGTTTGGTTAAGTGACTTTAACCATAAGTCATGAAACACTGAATTATTAGCCACATCGAGATACATGCGAAGACTGTTAATGGTCAAGAAGGGATCACTCACTGTCAGGTATATCACAGACAGTTAATGAGTCATGACATAGACGCTCCACTAAATCCTTGGCCAGGGTGGTATCAGTTCGTTTGGAACGAACGTGAAATTATTATGGAGGTCATGGTCAGATGACACGATCACTAGTGGTTTGACGAAACCATACCACACGATCGGATCGGACTCATAGAATGAGCGAGAGATTATAGTGATACGGTAACTGATGACTTACAGGTGCCATGTAACGACCCGCCACCCTATAATTGGGGATCCGATTACTAAATGGGTACCGAATCATTAAACTTGGAGCCAATCCAGGATCTCAATAAGTCTGGGAAATAAATGATAAACTAAGCTAAACATTCACATCACATCGAATTGTATAGAAAGTACAGGAATTAAAAATTATTACAATTCGGCTTGACTCAGCAAATAATTACATACTATAACTGAAAAGAAATAATTAAGCGTACAGGCCAGAAAATAAAACAACAACTACGTCGGGGCATACTCCGGAACAACGGCTACTGGCGCGCAACCCAACGCAACACTCTCCTCGCTACGTCCGCCTGGAACCCTTACCTGAAAACCGCACGGGTGAGTCTCATCGAAAAGACTCAGCAGGGATCCTTCGATCCCCACCACCCACACACGCACCCACAAGTATAACAACACAAATATAGATAATTTAAGCAATGAAAGCAGTAAATACATTTTCCAATTTTGTTATAAAGCACATGCATTCAAACGGTAATATGCATGATTCTAAGACTATTCCGTCACAAGTCCACAATCAGCGTCTCGGCGAAACACACAAGTCACACGGCCGAACGCGGAAAACACCGACCTGCTGAGACCAAACAGCAACCCCTCGGATAGCGTACTGGCTACTCCGACCCGACAAGCTCCAGGTGGTTTCTACTTCCCCCAGCACAAGTGACACTCCGAATATACCACTCCCACACCGCTACTAGCAATACCCTGGGGTACACTAGGTGACCCTCTCTCTAGGCGTCACCCCACTACTCCCACATCGGCGCCGTGTCACTCCCACACCGACACAGGGTGCCTAAGTGCTAACAAATATCACTCTAGGTCCACGATTGCACAAAACGCAACACAGTGCGATCCGATCATGTATAAATCATCGTCCTCAAGTATGCTCTCAAATATGCAATTAATCAAACTATCTATCAATGTAAACACGTGTTAATTGCAGGAATGAATGTGATTTTGGCTTGAATCGCGTCGCCGAAGGCCGATGTCATTCGAGCTTCCTAAACTGATTCATGTGAAATCTGGGCTCAGAAGAAGGCCTAAAACACGTCGTTCAAACGGGTCGCCTTTTAAAAGGCGTCGTTGTCCCTAGTTGCCAATGATGACAGAAACAGAGACAGGCCTCGGGGTGATCTGAATTTAAAACGCGTCGCGCACCGAAGTCACCATTTAAAAGGCGTCGTTGTCCCTGGACGCTAATCAGTCCATAGACAGAGTCTGTAATCTGGGCTAAATCGCGTCGCGGATGGAAGCCGCCTTTTTAAAAGGCGTCGCTGTCCCCCGATGCCATTTAACCCTTACAGACAGGTTCTCCCTCCGCACTCCCCCAATCCACAGGGTGGGATTTCTCCCCCAAATCATACAGAAATGCCACAAAACAAAAAGGGGGAGGAGGAGAACCTAACTAAAAACCCACATTTCCTCATTACATGCAATTAGTATTTTCACCCCAAAAATCCCCTAAACATGCTCCAAAGTGGGAAAAAATATGCTTTTAAACATAATACAATAAGGATCGTCACCCTACCGGTTATTCGAACTCCTCCGAGCTCCAAGCCGCCGAACCGCTACGCCACACGCCGCCGCCGATACCGCCAAGGACGTCGTTACTCTACCGGGACGTCGGCTGCCGTCTGGAGAGAAAAATGCCGTGGAGGAGGTGGTGGTGGTGGTAGTGGGAGTTAGGAGGTTGATGGAGTGGAGGGAGTGGAGGAATGGAGAGAGGGAAGGAAGAAGAAAGGAGAGGGGGAGCGCCGGAATTGGGGAGAAGGAGGAGGAGAGAGAAGGAGGTGAAGAGAATAAAGGGGAAGGAAAGGAGTTTGCGGGGTCAAGCTGAAACTGGTTAAAACACATCGTCCAAGACCGACACCATTAAGATGACAAGACCAGTCATACTCTGACATGCCAAGGCCGTACTCTGAATGGCGTCGACCATGCAGGATGCCATTCAGACGATGTGACCGGGCCTGTATTCTCGCGGCCCAAAGGCAGCCTACGCTGCGCCCACGTGGCATAGCCTAAAACACGTCCACCAAACTAGACGCCGTTTGAACCCCATCGAGCAAGCTCGACGTGAAAAGGCACCCAAGCCCCAGCCCCACAAGGGCCCAAACTAGGAGATCCAATCCCAAAACTGATTCGATAACCGGATCTGAAATCTCAATCCTTATATGCCAGACATGGTATAGATGAACCCAGCATCCTCTAGGATCACGTAGATTTGCTTGACCCAACGTGATCAAAAAGGTCTGGAACAAATTAAATGGTTATTGGAAATAGCTGGTTTAATTTACTTCTAATTAGATTAGAAGTCAATGGATCTTTAAACTAGAGTGATAATGGGCCTAGAGGATCACACACAAATAACTCTTGCAGAATGGAATATTATTGTATGGAAAAATATACTAAAGCATTAAAAATATATATATGCAATAATATAAATGGCATATAAATAATATATGTATTATTAGGCTTGTTTGATAAATAAGCTAATAATAATATATTGATATATAATATACCCTGGGGTTTACTTTAACTGCGACAGTTAAAGATGGGTTTGGTTAAACGAGGCGGTTCAAGCTGCCGCCTTAACATTCCTATATATAACCCACTTATTCTCCAAACCCATAACTTAAGAAATCAATCCATTCAAAAGGTTGGCCGTCAAGTGGAAAAGGAAGAGTTGGACTCTTCCCAGGTTCTTGAGGCAAGAGGGTTTGTGCAGGTTTTGGAGAAGAAGAGCTCTGTCGCTGCGCGGGTTGGTGTGGATTAAGCTCTAGAGGCCGGACATTTGTGTGGCTCAAAGTTTCGAGGAGTACGGCATCGATTTTCACAGGATAACATATTCTGTGCAAGGTAACAAATCTCGTGTGATTTTTTAAGATCGTTTTTGTTACATCAATCAGAGCCTGAATCAGTTTGAAAAATCATTTTGTTTTATGTTCTTTCGCTTCTGTGATTTCCCGGGGTTACAACCGAACCAAACAAGGTTTCCAAGAGTGGGTTGTATAAACCCCAATGCCTTCCGGGATCACGTGGTGTTGTTCGGCACCCAACGTGATCGGAAGCTTGTCCGAATTTATTGTGGGACATTGAATTCAGCTGATTAATTAATATAAGGATATTAATTAATTCAGTGGGTCCGTAAAGAGTAACCAGGCTTAGTGGGCCATTAACTAGACTGGTATTTGGGCCTAAAGGGTTACACGCGAAATCACTTACTATAAAAGAACCGCTTCGTGCACTGGAGCCGGCAACCGAGGGCTGACCTAGCCACTCCCCTCTCTCTCCTCTCTCTCTCTCTCTTGGGCGCCCCCTCTCAGAGGCTGGCCTACCCCGGAGGCTCCGCTCCGACTCCCTCCCGCTCCGCGTCCCATCTGATGGGAAATTCTAAACCACATGTCGCAGAGGATTACGCGCAGCTAGATGCGATCCGTGGATGTTGCATCGAGTGAGGAAGTGCAGACGATCCATTGAGAGGAAGACCGCGTGGACCGTTAGAGGTCAGACACCTGTGCGGCTTGCGGCATCACACTGACGGAACCGGAAGAACGCGGGTTCGAATCCGCGTAAGGTGAAAATTTGTTTTCACTATCTGATTATTTTCTGCGAAACGACATGGATCCGAAATTGTTTTTTCCGCTGCATTTTGTTCCGATCCGACACAGTGAACTGACCAGAAAATAGGGGTGCTCTCGATACGGTTTGTATATCCGAGGCTGCTCTCGGTACGGTTTACACGGACTTAGAGAAAATAGGACTGCTCTCGATACGATTTGCATAGCCGAGGTTACTCCTAGTACGGTTTACACGGACTTTAGAGAAAAATAGGGCTGCTCCTGATATGGTTTGCACAGTTGAGGCTGCTCCCGGTATGGTTTACACGGACTTTGAAAATAGGACCGCTCTCGATACGGTTTGCATAGCTGAGGCTACTCTCGATCCGGTTTACACAGACTTAGAGAAAATAGGGTGCTCCCGATACGGTTTGCACAGCCGAGGTTGCTCTCGGCACGGTTTATACGGACTTAGAGAAAATAGGGCCGCTTTTGATACGGTTTGCATAGCAGAGGCTGCTCCTGTTAGTCTTAGGTGGCCTACAAGCCAATATGACTTTGTAATCTCGTTCATTTATTAATAAAATGACATTATATTCATTGTGTGTAAATCGTATTAATTATTGTCTCATAATGAAGTCCGTGAATATGTGCGATGGTGATCAGATTATGATGAGATCATACTAATGAGACTGATCACTTAAACAAACTTATTCTTAATAGTTCCTAGTCAGAGGATGTAAGGACTGAGGTTTCGGGTTCTGTATTCGGGTCGGGAATCGGGCCGGATCCCCTGGTTTGGACCCCGTGGGGTCTTGTGATTTCTGGCTGAATGGCGTCAGCGCTCGTCGACGCCTTTCAAAAGGCGTCAGGGTGTGTGGACGCCATTTAAGTTCGCAGGATGTTGTGCCACGTGTGCGCCACGTGGGCGATTTTCGGGCCGCGAGAGTACGGCCCCTGTCATTTCGTCTGAACGGCGTCCAGGTGGGTCGACGCGATTCAGACTGTGACATCTGCGATGTCAGGGCATGGCGCCAGAACGTTGTCAGTACGGCCTGTCACATCGCCTGAACGGCGTCCACGGTGGGCGACGCGTTTCAGAGCGCTGTCAGTACGGCTGTCCTGTCAGACTGATAGGCGTCTGCCTCGATCGACGCGTTTTAGCGGGATTCTGGTTGACCCCGCGAGCCTCCCCTTCTTTCCCTCATTCTCACCTTCACTCTCTCTCTCCTCGCCCTCTTCGCCCTCTCCGACGCTCTTCTTCCCCTTCCCTTCCTCTTCTTCCTCTTCCACCACTCCAACACCACCTTACCTCTCACCTCTACCTCCACCACTTCCTTCGCGGTGTTCCACTCTTCGGACGGCGGCCGACGTCCTCGAGGGTACCGGCGGCGGTGTGCGGTGCAGCGGGACGGCGGCACGGAGCTTGGCGGAGTTCAAGAACCGGTAGGGGGACGAACCTTGCATGTGATGTTCGTGTGATTCTCGGCGTGACGTGATGTATTTGGGGCTAGATTGAGCATGTTTAGGGGGTTTCTTGTGGGAATGGCGGTGCTTGTGAATGTGGTTTCGTGGCGTGATTATGGTAGTTTGGATTTCCCTTCTCCCCCTTTGGTTTTGGGGCTTTTCGGGGTGCTTGGGGTTCAAGGGAGAAACCCTCGGTTCGAACCAGGGAGCCTGGTTTCTGGCGCTAAACGGCGTCGTCCCTGGTCGACGCCTTTCAAAGGGCGTCTGGGCAGCACGACGCCTTTTAGAGGCAGAAATCCCCCTGTTCGATGCTTCTTTGAATAGAGTTCCTGGTGCTAAAAGACGTCATGGGTGGACGACGCCTTTTAGAAGGACGTCGGGCCACCATGACGCCATTTAGGCAGGGAATCGCTCCGCTTGAGGGCCTGAAATTCTGGGTTTTTTTATTGTGAATGGCGTCGGTGTATGCGGACGCGTTTCAAAAGGCGTCTCTCTGTGAAGACGCGTTTTGAAGCGATAATCTGACGTTTAACTGAACCTGTCTGAGGGACTTGAATGGCGTCGACTTCGGTCGACGCGATTCAAGACAGAAGTGTTATATTGCTGGTTTTAGCATGTGTTTCACTGTGGAAGGTTCTGAGGCAGGTTTTATGTTGTATACTGAGACTGAGGACTTCTGCATGAATGAGATTTCATCATCTATGGGTGTGTACTTTAACCGTACGTTGAGACTGGGGTTTACTGTGCGAATGGAATGACAACATGTTATATATATGTGTGTGTGCTTATACGACTGTGGATCGATATGGCTGTGGTTTCCGATGTCACCATGGACCGGTGGGGACAGGGTCATGGTGTCTGTGAGGAGGGGTACATGTTGTGATTTACCTTTAGCTGAGGGAAGCAGAACCACCTTGAGCCCGTCGGGCCGGAGTAGCTGGTGCGCTATCCGAGGGGTTGCTGCTTGGCCTCAGCGGGTCGGGTTTCCCTTGTTTGTCGTGACAGCTTCCGGCGTGTTTCTTGCTGTGGAGCTGGTGGTGTTACTGGTGGGAGTTGGTTTACCCTTTAGCCATTGGGCCTGATGTGACCTTTGATCAAGGTTACGAGTGGTACCCTTAGCCCTTGGCCTGATGCAGCCCGGGAGAGTTGGGTTTGCGGGTAGTTCCTATAGCTTCGGCTTGACGGGGGTTCGCCGGTCCCCAGGGCCCTCCTGGAAGCGCTGAGGCCTAGCGTGGAGGCAATCCGGTGGTAGGACAGTAGTCTAGACTGCTTGTGTGCACACGTAGCTGGCAGTGGCGGTACACTGAGTCCAGCTAGTCCTAGTTTGGCTCACTGCCTCACCCTACAGTGCCCCGGAACACTGTAGGGGTGGACAGGCGTGAGCAGTGGTGGTAGTGTTGGGAGGCGACGTTTGACTTCGGTCGACTGTGTGGTTTAGTCGCCTTGTGGACTTCGGTTGTGAGACTTGACTCTGTGTTGGGTTCTTCGAGTTGCTTAGAACTGTTCTTGCTACACTGCTTATCATGCGTTTCATATCTGAGTTGGGTGATATGTTTACTGCCTTACTTAAATTGCTTCATATCTGTGTTGTTACACTTGTGGGTGTGTGAGTGGGAGGCAGGGGATCGGATGATCCCTACTGAGCCCAGTTCTGGTGTGGCTCACTCCTTGCGGTTTCAGGTGTGGACTTCGAGGCGCAGCGGTAGCGTGGCGTCTTCTTGGTGTGCGGACCAGCAGCTGTCTTAGTTCCCGGGGTATGCCCCGATGTTGTTGTACTTTCCTTCTGCCTGTACTTATTTAACTTGTTGGACATGTAATTATTGTTGGACTGTATACGGACATTGATATTTCCCTTTCTGCGCACTCGTTTACCTTTGTAGTCCATGTGATTGTTATATTTAGCCCTGTTTAGCACTTACTCCTCCAGATGTGTTGTGTGAGATCCGGGTGTGAACCCGTAGTTAATGGCCCGACATCCATTTAGTGACCGGGTCCCCGGTCATAGGATGGCGGGTCGTTACAGTTGGTATCAGAGCTCAGTCTGGTCGCGTATGTGATAAACTAGGTTAGATATTATAGTCCAACAATAAGTACGTGTCTGTACAGGCGATGGCTGCTGGTGTAGATTGATAGGTTTTGACGTGTTTTTGGTTCGATTTGCGTGTTGTGGGTTAGTGATGGCGCCGAAGAGGAGAGTTCCGTTGGCTCGTGGTTCGAGAGCAGATGGTGGTGGTCCGGGGGCGGAAGGACATAACGTGGATCGTTTCATGGAAGCTATGATTGGGGCTATGTCTAGATATCAGCAGGGAGGTGGAAGCGAGGGGTCCAGTTCCCGAGGTGGCCAATCCACGGTGGTGGAGCGGTTCTTGAAGCTGAAGCCCCCTTCTTTCACGGGTCAACCTGTTCCAGATTCGGCAGCTCAGTGGATTAAGGAAGTGAAGAAGGTGTTTGATGTTCTAGAATGTGCTGAGAGTGACAAGACCTTGTTGGCGACCTACTTACTGAAGGGCGATGCTTATGATTGGTGGGTTACCATCAAGGGGTTGATGTTTCCAGATAGGTCTTTGAGAGAGATTCCTTGGGAAGGCTTTGTGAGAGAGTTTAGCGGACAGTACCTTCCGAGGCATGTTCGTAGGGCCAAGGAAAGGGAGTTCATGGAATTGGTGCAGGATGATATGTCGGTTTTAGAATATCAGACGAGATTTGTGGCTTTGGGAAGGTTTGCTCCACACATATCTGAGCGTGAGGATCTGAGGACGGAGAAATTTGTGGATGGACTTCGGCATGATCTGAGGGAATTTGTGGCAGCTCATTGTTGTAAGGATCTAGCGTCAGCTGTTCGGTGCGCGGCAGCGGTGGAGATGCAGTTTCAACACTCGGCAAGGGAATCGGAGCATTCAGTACAAGAGAAGCAGCATAGCAGGGATCGATCAGCGGCTTTTTCGGCAGGAGGTTCGAGTTCGTTCGAGGTCGAGTTCCAGGAGGTTCCTTGTGACGAGGATGAGGATGGTTCGGTTCAGCAGATGCAGACAGAGATCGGCTGGCAGCAGGAGGCGAGGCGGGACGTTGTAGATCGTTGTCCCCGTTGTAGCAGGTTTCACGGCGACAGGATATGTCCCTTGATCACTGGTAGCTGTTTTGGCTGTGGCAGGAAGGGACATTTCGCGAGGAACTGTCCCCGGAAGAATAAGGCAGGTCAGGAGCCGAGTGGTCAGTAGGTGGTCGAGGCGTGATTGGAGTCGCGTCTCTTTGTGGAGATTCGAGAGGCTGTGCTAGATGGGCACTTTTACCTTGTCTTGTTCAGAGGTGGTTGTGAACTCTTGTGGCACTTGTATGTATTTGGGTTTGGTGGAGAATCGGTTTCGTAATATGTGCCATGCTAGTGTGTGGTTATTGTTGATCTTTCAGCTTTGTGTTGGAATTGAGAATCTTGGTTGGCTTGATGTGAATTTGTTTGGCTATTTCTGTGGAGCCCTGTGTGTGAGATTGGTGAGGTTGGTTGTTGTGATCGGTGTGTGTCGGCATGTGATGGTTAGCCGAGTTGAGCGTTGAGCGGTTGCAAATTTCGAGGACGAAATTCTTTTAAGGGGGGGAGAATGTAAGGACTGAGGTTTCGGGTTCTGTATTCGGGTCGGGAATCGGGCCGGATCCCCTGGTTTGGACCCCGTGGGGTCTTGTGATTTCTGGCTGAATGGCGTCAGCGCTCGTCGACGCCTTTCAAAAGGCGTCAGGGTGTGTGGACGCCATTTAGGTTCGCAGGATGTTGTGCCACGTGTGCGCCACGTAGGCGATTTTCGGGCCGCGAGAGTACGGCCCCTGTCATTTCGTCTGAACGGCGTCCAGGTGGGTCGACGCGATTCAGACTGTGACATCTGCGATGTCAGGGCATGGCGCCAGAACGTTGTCAGTACGGCCTGTCACATCGCCTGAACGGCGTCCACGGTGGGCGACGCGTTTCAGAGCGCTGTCAGTACGGCTGTCCTGTCAAACTGATAGGCGTCTGCCTCGATCGACGCGTTTTAGCGGGATTCTGGTTGACCCCGCGAGCCTCCCCTTCTTTCCCTCATTCTCACCTTCACTCTCTCTCTCCTCGCCCTCTTCGCCCTCTCCGACGCTCTTCTTCCCCTTCCCTTCCTCTTCTTCCTCTTCCACCACTCCAACACCACCTTACCTCTCACCTCTACCTCCACCACTTCCTTCGCGGTGTTCCACTCTCCGGACGGCGGCCGACGTCCCGGCGGAGTGGCGGCGTCCTCGAGGGTACCGGCGGCGGTGTGCGGTGCAGCGGGACGGCGGCACGGAGCTTGGCGGAGTTCAAGAACCGGTAGGGGGACGAACCTTGCATGTGATGTTCGTGTGATTCTCGGCGTGACGTGATGTATTTGGGGCTAGATTGAGCATGTTTAGGGGGTTTCTTGTGGGAATGGCGGTGCTTGTGAATGTGGTTTCGTGGCGTGATTATGGTAGTTTGGATTTCCCTTCTCCCCCTTTGGTTTTGGGGCTTTTCGGGGTGCTTGGGGTTCAAGGGAGAAACCCTCGGTTCGAACCAGGGAGCCTAGTTTCTGGCGCTAAACGGCGTCGTCCCTGGTCGACGCCTTTCAAAGGGCGTCTGGGCAGCACGACGCCTTTTAGAGGCAGAAATCCCCCTGTTCGATGCTTCTTTGAATAGAGTTCCTGGTGCTAAAAGACGTCATGGGTGGACGACGCCTTTTAGAAGGACGTCGGGCCACCATGACGCCATTTAGGCAGGGAATCGCTCCGCTTGAGGGCCTGAAATTCTGGGTTTTTTTATTGTGAATGGCATCGGTGTATGCGGACGCGTTTCAAAAGGCGTCTCTCTGTGAAGACGCGTTTTGAAGCGATAATCTGACGTTTAACTGAACCTGTCTGAGGGACTTGAATGGCGTCGACTTCGGTCGACGCGATTCAAGACAGAAGTGTTATATTGCTGGTTTTAGCATGTGTTTCACTGTGGAAGGTTCTGAGGCAGGTTTTATGTTGTATACTGAGACTGAGGACTTCTGCATGAATGAGATTTCATCATCTATGGGTGTGTACTTTAACCGTACGTTGAGACTGGGGTTTACTGTGCGAATGGAATGACAGCATGTTATATATATGTGTGTGTGCTTATACGACTGTGGATCGATATGGCTGTGGTTTCCGATGTCACCATGGACCGGTGGGGACAGGGTCATGGTGTCTGTGAGGAGGGGTACATGTTGTGATTTACCTTTAGCTGAGGGAAGCAGAACCACCTTGAGCCCGTCGGGCCGGAGTAGCTGGTGCGCTATCCGAGGGGTTGCTGCTTGGCCTCAGCGGGTCGGGTTTCCCTTGTTTGTCGTGACAGCTTCCGGCGTGTTTCTTGCTGTGGAGCTGGTGGTGTTACTGGTGGGAGTTGGTTTACCCTTTAGCCATTGGGCCTGATGTGACCTTTGATCAAGGTTACGAGTGGTACCCTTAGCCCTTGGCCTGATGCAGCCCGAGAGAGTTGGGTTTGCGGGTAGTTCCTATAGCTTCGGCTTGACGGGGGTTCGCCGGTCCCCAGGGCCCTCCTGGAAGCGCTGAGGCCTAGCGTGGAGGCAATCCGGTGGTAGGACAGTAGTCTAGACTGCTTGTGTGCACACGTAGCTGGCAGTGGCGGTACACTGAGTCCAGCTAGTCCTAGTTTGGCTCACTGCCTCACCCTACAGTGCCCCGGAACACTGTAGGGGTGGACAGGCGTGAGCAGTGGTGGTAGTGTTGGGAGGCGACGTTTGACTTCGGTCGACTGTGTGGTTTAGTCGCCTTGTGGACTTCGGTTGTAAGACTTGACTCTGTGTTGGGTTCTTCGAGTTGCTTAGAACTGTTCTTGCTACACTGCTTATCATGCGTTTCATATCTGAGTTGGGTGATATGTTTACTGCCTTACTTAAATTGCTTCATATCTGTGTTGTTACACTTGTGGGTGTGTGAGTGGGAGGCAGGGGATCGGATGATCCCTACTGAGCCCAGTTCTGGTGTGGCTCACTCCCTGCGGTTTCAGGTGTGGACTTCGAGGCGCAGCGGTAGCGTGGCATCTTCTTGGTGTGCGGAACAGCAGCTGTCTTAGTTCCCGGGGTATGCCCCGATGTTGTTGTACTTTCCTTCTGCCTGTACTTATTTAACTTGTTGGACATGTAATTATTGTTGGACTGTATACGGACATTGATATTTCCCTTTCTGCGCACTCGTTTACCTTTGTAGTCATTGTGATTATTATATTTAGCCCTGTTTAGCACTTACTCCTCCAGATGTGTTGTGTGAGATCCGGATGTGAACCCGTAGTTAATGGCCCGACATCCATTTAGTGACCGGGTCCCCGGTCATAGGATGGCGGGTCGTTACAGAGGATATTCAAGAAGGACATCGGATATCCGGTTAGACTAGTACAGATTACTCCCGCTCATAAAATGAGGGCGACTGATCTCATAGTCACTTGTGTGGAGACACTAAGGCGAATATGTTGGTGCTCATTAGGGAATGAGTTCACTAAACTGATCCGACTGAATCGCTGGATGGTATTGTACCTCACTGTCAACTGGCCTGATTCTATTGTCGCAGGTACGTAGATGGTCCTCGGACCTGAGACACCAAGGACACCTTGTCGGTGGACTTTTGTGCTTTGACCTTGGTTTATGAATCTCTAACCATGGGATTCTAAACAGTCAAGGATTGGGTATAGCGGGATACCGTCGAAAGAAATTGAGTGTCAATAAGGAATCATTCACTCTCGGTACTTAAAGAGAGAATGCTCTAGGAAGGATGTGTGGAAGTCCCAGGCCAGGGCGGATGATAATATCGGGAAATGAGTTTTTCGATATTATACAACCGCATCCGATCCAAGTGAGTCGACTGGTTAGGGTTTGACAGTACACTATACCCTGAGTTGACTTGAGAGCATTGTACGAATGAAGGATTATATCCACACGATAACTGTCAGCGGAAAGGTTCCAAGAGTAGGTGACTTAATCTCGATATCTTCCGGGTTCACGCTGTGTTGCTTGGCACCCAACGTGATTGGAGGCCCAATTGAATTTGATGTACGACATTGATTCGATTGATTAATTAATTAATATGAGTTATTAATTGATTAATCCGGACAGTGAGGAGTCACTGGGCCTAGAGGGTCACAGGCAAATGATTTTCAAGGCGATGGATAATAAAGTGGGTTTTATATTAATCGGGGGTTTTTATGAAAAACCACGTGGTTAGTATAAAATATAGCGAACGGGCTGAGCAGTCCAAGCTGCTGCGAAACCCTAGCCGCCCCCTCCTCTCTTCCTCTCTCTCTTTGGCGCCCCAGATAAGTCGGGATTCCCAGATCTGCTCCGCTGCTTTTTCGACTCCCGTTCGACGGGAAATCGTCCGCGCGATGCGGCGATTGTTGCGGCGAACGGCAGAGGCTTCGTAGGTTGCGAAGAATGAGGAACGTGAGGATATCCATCGCGAGGAGGATTGCGTGGACTCTACTAGAGGCTGGACACTTCGCGGCTTGTGATGTCACATCGACAGAACCGATCAGTTGCGGATTCGAATCCGCACACTGTAAGAACCGATTTTTCGATAATCCGGTTTTAGTTTTTCGAAACGGGAAACGGATCGTTGTATTTTATTTTAAATTCCACTGCGTGAGTGATCCGGAGAAAGACGAGAACCCAACAGTGGTATCAGAGGCAGGTTCGACTGTTTTCTCGTCCCGTTTTGGTCTCCGAATTAATTTTCTATGTATTATTCCATGTGCAAATTCAATCTTTTTGCTGGATCCGTGTTCATGCAATGAACACAGATTATAAGAATATTTTTAGATAAATATATTCTGCAAAAATCAGTTTTTTTAATTTTGGGTTTTTTGTGTTCTTCATGTGATGAAGAACAGGGTTGTTGGAGGCTTCGATCCGATGTCCCCATGCGATGGGGAGATTGCCCAGGGTCCTGGTATGACCAGGGATCTCCCGTTCTCCAACGGCACAGTGGCCGGCGTGGGAGAGGTCACTGGAGATGGCCAGAAAGGCCTCATCTTCACCTTCTTCGGTTTGAGAAACCAGAAATATAGGGGAGATAAAGGGGGATCGGGTCAACTTGTTAAAGGGGTTACTCCGGCACTGGTAGGCCGCCAGCTGTCGTACATTTTTTGATAAATACACTTGATCTTGATTTTTTTATTTAGATTTAGATTTGTGTTTATGCACTTTACCTGACTCAATCAGATGATTGTGTTGTTCCTAGATCCGATCCCACTACTCATAAATGGAATAGCGTTAATTACATCATCCTAAGAGGAAAACCCTTGATTAATCGTCGAAAGATTAGAATAACACCCTTTAAAATAATATAAATAAAGTGTACAAGCTTGCATTTGAAAAATAAATGAATTTCAGCTTTTATGTGAGAAGAAAACTCATTTTTTAATTTTAGAGTTGAGTCTGCGCAAAAGTGCGCAGACCCATTTATTGTCAATAAGAATGCTTGAATTGGTTTATTTGACTTTTGATTTGCAAGAAGAGAAAACGATTTTTATGGTTTGTCGGGATTATGATTTAGAATTTGAATATCAATTTTGGTTGTGTTTTATTGACAAGAAAGTCTAATAAACATTGCTTATTGTGTTTTTTCAAATTTGAAGTAAAGAGATTTTGGATTTTTATTTACAAGGTATAAAAAATATTTTTTATGTTTTCTTAGTTGGTTTGAATGAAAAATACTCCAAGGACTTATGTTTTTTATGTTTTGAACTTGTAGATTTTGAAGGATGAGCCTACAACAAGGTATGCATACTCAACTTATTGAAAAAGACTTCTTTTATATATTTTTTATCTTTTGCAAAGGGCAAAAATGAGGTTTATTTGATTTTTTGATTTACAGGAAGTGTATAGTTTTATCTTGGAGTTTTTTATTTAATTTGATGATAATTAGGGTTGAAAATTTTAGATTTTAACAATTGGGGTTGAGTCTGCGAAGGGGAGCGCAAACTCATTTGTCACAAACCTGTTTTTATATTTTTAGGTAATTTCAAGGAAAAACTTGACATTTTTGTTTGGATTTTTGATTTGTGGAAGATATGGTGCTTTTATTTAAGGTTTTGATTTGATTTGAGAGGAATTTAATGGATAAAATACAAGATTTTAGAATTTTGGTGTTGAGTCTGCACAGGGATGCGCAGACTCATTTGTCACCAATTTGCTTTTAGGTTATTTATGCATTTTTTAAGAACAATTTGGTGTTTTTCTTTGATTTTCTGATAAATAAGAATTAATTTGATTTTTTGATACATTTAGATCATCTTGAAGTGGTTTGGAAGTTGATTTTGTATTTTTTATGAATTTCGGGGTTGAGTCTGCGCTAGGATGCGCAGACTCAAGTCTGAACTATGAATTTCTTGTTTGTGAGTTTTAAAATTAGATATCTGATGGAATAACTTGATTTTATGTTTTTTTTAGTGATGATTTACAGATTTGGAGCTTAGGGCATGATTTAGAGGCCAAGAGGTGAGGTTTTGGCCTGAAGATTGATGCGCATACTCAAGTTTAAAGAGGATTTTGAGCAAGATTCTTAAAAAGATGGAATCTCCTGAGGTTGAGGGGAATTCCAAGACTTTCAAAGTGCTGGGGAGCTTCAAAGATCAAGGAGACAAGAAAATGGGTTTGAGTCTGCGCAGGGGGTGCGCAGTAATTTTTGATTTATTTTGAGAGGATTTGGATCATTTTTTGTAAATGGATGTTTATTTTAAATGAAATGGAGTTTTTGAGATATGATTGCAAGTGATTTGTGCAATTTGATTTACTGCTTATTTGACTTTTTATTTGGAATGAGTCTATGGAAGGGTGTGCAGACTCAAGAGTCATTTTAAAAAGAAGTTTATTAAACTTAATTTGTATGCTATGAAGCATGATTTTTGGCTTGATATTTGAGTTTTTAAACATCATTTTTTATCTTTTTGAGCCTAGGACAGATGCGCAGACTCAAGTTTAATTTCAAAGATTTTTGTATTTATTTAAAAGAGGAAATTTATTTAACATTTTTTTGATTAGTTTATGAATAAACATTAATTATTTGAGTCATTTAAGCCATGAGAGGAGTCAATAGTCCGTGGAGTACATCTTGACAGTTTTTGGGGCAAAGTCTGCGCAAGGATGCGCAGACTGAAAACAGTAGCGCAGACTCAAGTCTGAAACTCGTTTTTTGAGTTTACTACACAGTTCAAGCTGCATTTACATTCATCAAAGGGTTAGTTACAACCAGCAAAGTTAGAATATGAAATCCGGAGTCGAGGAAAACAAGTTGTATCCCATTCCCAATCGAATTTCCATGATTATAACTGCGCAGACTCAAAATCTGAGCATAATTTCAGTTTTATATCTCTTTCAACTTGAAGTGATCCAAGAATCACCACAAATTTAGGGAGGATAACAATGAGAAATCTCAGAAGTTGAGTATGGGTACATAAAGCCTTTTCAAGGAGTAGTCCTTATGTGGATTTCTTCAAATGACATAATTTCTTCATATTTATCCCATTCTTCTTGGATCACTTTATAAAGCATTGAAAATGCTTAATATAATGATTCCAAGTTGAATTTCAACCTTTCATTAGGAAAACCCAAGGTTTAGGATCTTCATGAAGGATCATGGCATGAAGGGACCGGAATGACCAACTCCCTTAAAGGAATATGTAATGACTAATGGACTATAGGGGTGGCTGTAAAGGGGGGCGTGCCGAGCATCCAACCACTGACCCAAAAGGTGCCCTTAACGCCTTCAAGAGGTAAGAAAAATCCACAAGGGGTAATCCAAAATCTCTACATTTTGGGAGCAAGGAACTTCACCAATTTTCCTAGAGGATCACATATAGCCATGAACCATGGAGGTGGCTATAAAGGGGGGCGTGCCGAACATCCAACCACTCACCCAAAGGGTGCCCTTATTGCCTTCGAAATGCAAGGGTTATCCACAGGGAATCACCCATTCCATTTCTACATTTGGAGAGCAAGGAACTCCACCAACTCATCGGGACTTTCGGGACATATCATCTAAATGAACCCATTGAAATGGGAACACAAGAATGATGCTCTTTGTATGAGGGCCCTTGATGGGTTACCCAACATTGGATTGTTGGCACTCTTAAATCGGGACATCCTTCAGAAACATCGGAAAAAACTTAAAATCTTAAAAGATATAACAAGATTTCGGATTGAAATATTAAGAGCTTAACAACCCAAAGTCCAAGCCATTTAGGACCTTCATTGGGCCTCAAAGAGAGCCCTAAGCCCAAGGAACCTTTGGACAGGTTGGGGGAGGATCAAAAAATCACCTCAAACCCAAAAACCAAGCTGAAAGAGGCGCAGACTCAGAAAACTGCAAGAGGTGCTGAGTCTGCGCAGGGAGGTGCTGAGTCTGCGCAGGGAGGCGTAGACTTAGAACAGTGAGCATAGACTCAAGTTACTGTAGCGGTACAGGCGCAGACTCACCTGAAAACTGATTTTTTGGTGAAAAATGGGTTTAAACCTAATCCAAATAATGGTAAATAAAGTATAAAAGATACAAAACCTAAAACCTAAAATATTTATTTAAAATATATTTTAAATGCATTTTCTTAAGAAAACACCATGAAGAACTTAAATATGAACATATGAACAACTTAAGCATATTTTTTTATCTTTTCTATGGATTTTCCTTCTTGGCTCCATGTTAGAGGGTTTATACTCCAAGAAGATCATCCCCAACTAGTGAGGAAACCTCCTTGAGAACCTCTAGGACCTAAACCCTTAGCCAGTAAAGGAAAGAAATCCACCAAAAACCGATTTGGTTAGAACATAAAAATAGAAACTTATATCTTAAGATTCATGGAACTTGGGGGATTTCTCTTGATGTTTGGCTTTGGGAGAACATCATCTATGGAAGGGATGTGCTCTTAAGGGTCATAGAAGGCCAAGCCATCTTGCAAAAATCCAAAAAACAAAGACAAACAAATGCAAAACTAGTAAATGCAGTATTCAGAAAACCAGGGCAACAACCTAGATTTCGAGCCATATCTCCATATTTAGGAGGCTTTAAGGCTTGAGGAGACTATTTCTATAAATTAGAAAGGCCTCTCTACCATCCCCACATAAGAAACTCATATCTTATGAAGGAGGAAAATATCATATAAAATGCAGGAAAGTCAGCAGACTCATAGAAACAGAAAAAACTGAACATTGCATTTTCATTTCTTCCAATCACCATGGATGAACATCAAAGGGGGAGATAGAAGTTCCTAATAACATCAATGAAAGAAAAGGCTATGAAAAACAAGAACATCAAGAACAAAAGACCATCCCCCATCCTCACTCTACCTTGAAGATAGGATGAGGGAGGGAAAATGGCTCCAAAAGCCAACTGTCTTGCTCTATTCCTTTCTATCTCTCCTTCTCTCTTATTTTTTCCTTCTTTTCTTCTTGGGATGCAGGAAATGGAGGAGGGAGACGTGCTCCTCCTTGGCCTCTCTCTTTTCTTCTTCTCTTTTCTCTTTTTTTTTTGAGATTTTTGTCTCCAACTCTTTCTTGGAGAATAAGGGGTTTCTTTTATAGATAAAATTGGGTTACTTTTAGGGGGTATATTAGGCACCCATTAGCCTTGAATTAGGGATAAGAAACTCCTCTTAAGAGCCCTCCAATAAAGCCACAACACTTGGAGAATCTTCATTGGTTGTCCTTTTGCTTTTCACCTACTCTCTTCTAGAAGTATCTTTCGAAGGGGGGACCACTTCCTTTTTCTTCTTATCCACCTTTGGGCAGATTTGAGGATCGGCCAAAGGAATAAGAATATGCCATGGGGGGGACCATTTGTGCCCTTTTAAAGGCTGCTACGAAATTGGGCCTTGCTAACTGTTTGGGGATTGGATCCGTGGTGGTCCAAGAGGCCTTATTTTCATTCCGCAGAGCAGATGTGCAAAGCCTCGACAATGAATGTAATCGAGGAGCTATTGCAACAGCTATTCCTCTTCAGCGTCTGGGTCAGCAAGAGGGGTCTTTGATTCGATTCTTATTCTTAGTCATCGAGGGAACCTTCTTACTTTTCCTTGGCCTTCACTTTTTGGGCCCAAATTGGCCCTATTGGGCTTCTTTTTGCTTGAAACAATGGGCCCGGGCCTGCCCTTTGAATTTCTTCTTCACTTGGACTAAAAAGTGATCATTTTAGCCTTCCTTTGGCTTGCAAGAATGGACATGACTGTTGTCCATTAAATCTTCTTCATTTGGGCCTTCTTGGACAATCTTTGAACAATTGTTTGGACCTTCTTTTGCTTGAGATAATGGGCTTGGTCCTGCCCTTGGATTTCTTCATCATTTGGGCCCTAGAGTGACCCCTTTTTTGCTTCATATAGCTTGCAAAATACGCATGACTGTTGTCCATTAACCTTCTCTTCACATGGAAAAAATTGTTTGGATTTTTCTCTTTGCTCATTTTTTCGGTGACAACAAATGCCCCCCACGCATACGGCTCACGTACAGAGATTGAAGGCGACGAAGTGAGTTATATGCGTGGCCCATTGCCACGTACTTATCTCATTTAAGCGGCTCACGGTTCAAGACTGGCCTCACTTACAAATCTTCACTCACTTATTGGGGATTTGTTTGATTGAGGAGATTCCATCTTGAATTTGTTTTCGTGACCGATTTGGATCGGGTCTTGGACTCTTATGGTGGCCATAACTTTGCTTGATTTAGAAGGGTCAACATACCCCCTTTTTTTTTGAGTCTGCGCCAGTCCAAGTTTAATTTGGGCTTTAAACCGGCCATATTTCCTTGAGTTTAAGAGATGAAGCATTTGCTTTGAGTCTGCGCTGGTTCGGTCCAACTTTGGCTTTGAACCGGACCGTGTATGTTGATTTTGAGGGAAGGGGACAAGACCCCTTGAGTCTGCGCTGGTTCGGTTCAACTTTGGCTTTGAACCGGCCCATGTATGTTGAGTTTGAAAGAGGGGGGCATATGCCCTTGAGTTTGTGCCGGTTCTGTCCGGTTCGGACCTTGGACCGACCAGGGCTTCAAAACCGAGCTGGTCGGTTATAAAAGAGAAGGGGACGGGCCTTTCTCCTTGCTTTTTCTGTTACGCTGGGGGATTTCGAGCATCAGTCCGGCTCTCCCTCTTCTTCTTTGCTGCGCTGGGTGATTCCAAGCCTCCCACGTTTTCTCCTTCTCTTTCTCTTGTCATCGCCGGTGGACGAAGACGCTACAGCCGCGGGAGCAAGCCGTTGCCGCCGCAGATCACTGCCGCCAATCTTTTCCTCCTCTTGTGGTTGCCAGTGCCGACGCCATAGCCATCATCGACGGGAGCTTCTGCCGCCACCCAAGGATACTAGGGCCACTGGGTTCGGGCCCTCAGCACACGGCTTATAGGCCGGCCCTTTCTTCTTCTTCTTCCTTGACAGCGGGTGTTGTGGAGGTCCCCAGGGGGTACCGCTGCCGTCGCAGTGAAGGCCTTCATTGTTTGGGCTTGCGGGCTTCGTCTACTCGGCCTGCTAATGTGCATAGGGGAGACTGGTCCGGCAAGCATCGTTGGCGACATACTCGGATCGCCATCCAGCTTCTTTTCCAGCACCTTGTCTGCGGGTGGAAGGTGAAAGGCGGAACCTTTTTCTGATTTTGGCCAATGGGACAATTTTGGGGGTTGTTGGCCACCATGGATTTGGGCAGGGAGAGAGTGAAGAGAGTTTCCTTTGCATTTGTTTTGATGTTCTCACATTTTCTTTGTCTTCTTTTTTGCAGAAAATTGACTTTGGCCTTGTTGATCTACAGTAGCCGCAGACTCATCAATGTAGCACTGTAGGTCGGATGGCTCTTCTTCAGCGTACCCGCTGTTTGACTTTGTCAGTTCCCACGGGAGCAATCCCTGGGGCTGCGGCTTCAGTGCCTAGTCCTGGTTGTAGCTCGGCTCTCGAGAATTGGGTCACTGGAATGCCATTTCTACACCCCTCTGTCTTTGACATGGGTCTTCTTCTTATCGGAGCATCTCGGTCTGTCCTGGATGGCTCTCGATAAAAATTTTAACAGCCCTCCGTTAAGGGGAGATGCTGCCGAAATTTTGACAGAATTTTCTTTTTCAAGAAGGGCTTTTTACATTTGATTTTGACTTGTTGCTTTTTCTTTTTCAGTAGAACGGCTTATTGGAGGAAAGGCAAAGCTGTGATACCCGAGGTTGTCTCCGAAGATGTACCAGTTTCTCTGACAGGGTCTTCTGAGCAGACTCCTTCGATGGCTAAGGAGAGTGGGCATGTGATAAGTCCCTTTTACTTGACACCTGCAGCAGGCATAACTGAGGACAACGAGCTACTGCAATTTTTTGAGGTTGCTATCTTGGACCATCCCCTTGCCGATGAATCAGAGGGCAAGGTTGATGAAAGTAGACTTATCTTTTCAGAGGGCTTTTATGAATATAAGCGGGACAGGCTTATCCAACTCACTTTCCCAGTGATCATCAATTGTACAATTTCCTTCTTGACTTCAAAGTCAATGGAGTGCGATATGAGAGAAGGGCTTTTTATGTTGAGGATGTCATCTTGAAATCTCGAGACAACCTGAGGGGAACTGTAACTTGTGGTGACTCTTTGTTCAAGCCGGGTTATGCTAGAGATATGCTTATGCCCAGTGGGACTAATACCATGCATCCTCAGGACGACATTCTGACCCGATCACCTTCATTTATTCTTGCCAAGTGGGGATATGATATAGGTATCCCATACTCGAAGCAGAGGCGGCATGGGCTATTTCTTTCTCCATGTAAATGGGGCTTCAGAGAAGAGCCATTGATTTTTGACTGCTTGGCCATGAGGTTCAGACTGAAGGCAGCAATGGGCTGGTTTGGCGACTTGAAGCTTAAATTCGGCCACAGTTTCAGAGAATATCTTGTAGAATATACTGATTATGTCTTGGAACATTACCATATTTGCTGAGTCGAGTGGATCTTCTCGGCAGTGTGTATGCAACTCGATTCCGATACCCGATCTTTAAAGGCCTTTGTTGTGGCATGATCGAGGTATTCATGAAAGAGTTCAACACCTTTTACACTCCGAAAGGAGAGAAATCTTTGGATTTATGGACTTTACATCAGCTTTCTGGCTTGCCCATTGAATCTTTGGATTTATGGACTTTACATCAGCTTTCTGGCTTGCCCATTGACGGAGAGCCTTACGAAGAAATATGCCATCCCGACATTGTCAAGGACAGAACAGATGGCAAGGACCGTTATGTAACCTAGAGGTCCTACAGATTCCTCCTCAAGGCTTACATGATCTTGGCCTTTGGTGAAGAGTCTTTGAAGAAGAGATCTCGCCAAGAGAGGAAAAGAGGCCGTGGAGTTGTCTGGCTCCATTTCTTTCATAATGTTGGCATTCGATATACAAACTTTCCTGGGGCTGGTGAAACTCCAGTCTTCATGGGGCAGACAGTCAGGCACCGAAAGGGATACCCTGACATTATCTTTGAAGAACACAAGAAAGATGCGAATCCCTTAGGCTTGGATAGGAATACCCATTTGGCAGCATATTTGGCCTACTGGCTTTCAAATTTTGCTCTTCCTCAGGGGGATGAGGGAGTGATTCACCCCGAGACCCTTTATGGAGCTTGTGAGCTAGCCTGGGGAATTAAGCTATCTCTGGCTCTAGTTACTCTGTGCCCATTTTTCAAGACTCTTGGCCAAGTGGTTGAGCAGGAGAAACCACGAGAATTTAATGTTGTAGGTCCCATTCATTTCTTCAATGCCTGGGTTGCTTCTATTTTTTCAGAGTCTGCCCCGAAGAGCCTGGCTTCCCCTCGCATATTTCCGCGTATGATTGAATATGCGAGTGTTGATGGAGGGGATACCCAGAAGCAGCTTTATGAGATTCGCGGTGTCTTGACTGACACCAAGCGAAAAACTGAAGGGGACTTGCGTTTTTGGAAACATACTGCCCATTCCCATCCTCCAGTGAGTCCCTTCAAAGTGTTTTCCGAGGGTAATCCAATTGAGTTTATTCATCCTCAAACTAAGAAACTACTGAAGAAGTCTGAATTGGATAGTCAAATTAGATCATGGCTTCTATCCATCAGTCCTAGTGTCTTGGTATACCGGAAAGGATCTGTAGTTCATTTAGAACCCTATTATCCTTTCCGTTTTGGCTGAAATTTTGGATATGATCAGTGTATCCCTTCTTGCGATCAGGTATTTCAACTTCATGACCGTCATCTTCTGGGCTCCAATGGACTGCAGAGTGCCTGTGAATGGTGTGATTATTTCCACCGATTTGAAAATGCTTCTTTCAGAATTCCTTCTACTGCCCATGCTCCTCGTGTAACATGTGAATATGTTAGATGGTGGCGAATGCGCACCAATAGTTATAGCCAGGAGAGGACCCAGTGCTGGAGTAATGCTGAGAAGAATATCTTGGAGACCTAGCAGGAAATTCCTTTTAATATAGAATTCAATTATTTGTACTTCTTAGACAACAAGAATGTTGCTAAATATGCTGAGAGACAGGTAGCTTATAAGGCTCGTCATAGAGATTCTTTACCATCAATCGATCCAGAGTTAACAAGATTGGACACTGAAGAGCTTAAAGGGGCATTCTTGAAGCAATTTAATATTTCTATGACCTCTGAAGATTGCCCCAATATCGATTTCCTAGAAGAGGAAGATATCAGCGGTAGAGATTCTCAGCAAGTTCCCAAGGGTTCATATTCAGAGATTTATGTCCCGCACAAGGAAGAGAAATCTGATTTTTACAAGGGCACCAGTTGGCTACTTGCCCTTTTAAAATATTGCAGTGTATCCCAGGACTCCACCGCGCAGGGCATGTTGGATGCAAAACTATCCGCTTCTTGGGATCATATAGATGGGTGGGGACTTGATGCTTTACGCTTGTGCATTTGCTTGAGCGATAAAAAGCATTATGATCTTAGTAGCCTAGCTCCTCAAGCGAAGACGATGAATGATGTTATATATATTGTGAAGGAGGCTTCGCTTAGAGATAAGTCTTCCATATATGAATACTGGCCTTTATCAAACTGTTATGAAAGCGATTGTTATAAGTATATGTATTTGTGCTTGAATTCTTTTGAGCTTTGTGCCTTTTCCCTGCTTATATAAATTGATTTCTTCTTTTGCATATTTCTGTAGTGCCTGCGGCCAAATATCTGACTCAGCAGCATCGGAGGGAAGTGGCTATTGCAAAGAGACCATCTTTCTTTCCTCCTGTGCCTTCTAAAATGTCAACCCATGCATCCCCTGTGGAGGTTAGTGCTATAGGGAGGGCGGTTGCCATTGCCAAAGAGGCGCGTACAAAGAAGAGACAAGAAACCTCCCCTTATATCAAAAACTGCCAAGCGGGCGAGCTCTTTGGTTCCTCCAGCCCCAGACAAGGATGGTATGCATCATGCTTTTGATTTATGTCTTTCAAAATTTTGACATTGATGATTAACGACTTCCTTTGTTACCTTTACAGGGAGGGTTAAGCTAGTTGCAAAAAGATTTCGCAAAGAGCCCAAAGAGTTTGTCCCCCCTGAGAAGATTATACTGCCCAAACACCAATCCTCGAGATTATTGGCTTAGGCGAGGAAAGAAGAAGCTGATGATACTTCTTCTAGTGTGGAAGAAATAAGCGGCATTCCTCCTTCACCTTCTATTTGTTCCCATACTACTAAACACATTAGTAGTGAAGCTTTGCCAGAGACAACTATTTGGTCGCCGCCGAGGGATCAAGGTAACCCTTTTGAGGCTTACAGCAATAATGATTTCATTTCACTATTGAATTTCTGACTTTGACCATATAAGTTTTGAAGCAACTGAGGGCTTGATAGCAGAGACTCATCATGTTGAAACAGTGCAGCTTGCTATGGTAATTTCTCTTTACCACATATTTTCTGCTTTTCCATCGCTAAACTTGACTTGTATATATTTTGAATATCAGGCATCCCCGGCTCACGAGGAAAGGATAGTGATTCCTCATGTCCCGATTGAAGGGGACATGGATTTTGAAATATCGGCCTCCATGCCAATTTCTTTTGTTGAAGAGGCAGAAGTTGTTTTTGCTGAGGGTGCGGAATCAGAAGAAACTTTAATGGTTCCAACTGTTATAACTTTGACGGAGGTCATTACTTTCCCGGCTATCAGGATTGTGGAACTTTCAACTCCTGAACTTGCGGATATTGCGGCTACTTCAGAACATGACAAGGTTGACTCGGGAACAAGTTCACCGAGTCAACAGGTGATAGTATCCCGTCTTGTCCCCTGTAGATTAAACTCTGCTGAACATATTCTTCGGCTTATTGATATTGTGACTCATATATGCACATCATCCCTTGTACAGATTTCTTCTGAGCCAATTACTTTAGCCAGACCTTCTGCATTCATAATTGCTCTGCCCGCAGCTAAATTTACAAAAAGTGACCTGCTCCCAGCCATATCAAGCACTGTAGCTATCATATCTGCCCTTTCTATTACTGAACCTTCCTCCAGTTCAGTGTTTGCTTCTTCCCGTCAAACGGTCATAGATTGGACTTCAGTGGATGAATCTGTGTATATTGTTATTCCTTCTATTCCTGCTATTTCAGGCATACAGGGTATCGATGTCCTTGGTGCCAATATCAAGCTTTTACGACAAATTATACCCCAGCAACCTAGTTCATCATATGATCTTCTTCACCAGCAAATTGAGAGCATAACTACATGGATTCATTTAGCAGGAGCTTCTTTGGACGAGTGGCTCCCTATTGCTTCCACTACTTTAAAATATTTCAAACGTCAAGGGTACATTCAATCTGTTATACAAGATGGACGCCAAGCCTTGTCTCTTCAACGAAATGAGTATAATTTGCAAATGCAGCCTATTTCTCTTCAAATTTCACAACAACAAGCGGAAATAGCTGGCTTTGATCAGAAAGAAGGATTGTTGGTGGAGAATATTCAACGCTTGGAGAATGAACTAGCTGCTGTAAAAGCCGAGCTGGAAACTTTAAGGCACGGTTTACACATACGTCAAGATGATCTTCTGGTTTCCCAAGGCCTTCTTGAATCATTATCCAGTGAAGTTTCCAAGTTGCAGACTGAAGAGGAAGCTCTTTCTGAGTTGCATACTCAAGTTGGAGAAGGACTTCCGTTGCTGTCCATGTTACTTGAGGATCTATGATGTTGTTTATAACTGAACTTTGCAATTGGGAAGGGTATTTTCTTTTTGCTTTTCCATGTAGACTGGGATGGAAGTCATTCTTTGTAACCTTTGGTATATATATGAAGAAGAATTTTGCTTCATGCATTCTTTTCAATGAATGATATGCTTGAATTTCTCTCTTTTTTTTAATTCACTTTACCGACCCAAGTTCCCTTTCGGGTTTTCACTGGAGTCGGCCCCCTCTTGCTTTTGCCCCTGTGCCCTTTCGGGTTTTCACCCGGCGGGGTTCACGATTTCGCCTGTGCCGCCCCTTCGGGTTTTCACCATAGCTGGGTATATAGCCCTTGTTTCCTTTGACCACAGAAGATACGATCAAGTCCGGCGAGGCTTCTCTATTTTTAAGCCCCTTTTTTATTTTTCTCTCATTTCTTTTTTTTTTTAATCTCTGTCTCCCCTTGTTGTAAATGAAGTAGAGTGAAGTATACATCCATGGCAGTTGCAAAGCTGAAAAGGAAAAGAAAAAATTCAAATGAAAATGATTTAACAATGTTTATTGGATTCCATAACTAGCCATGTTATAGGAATTATTGAAGCTTTAAAAAGGAAAGGATAGAGTGAGAGGGGCAATGAATACCTCAATCACTTGTTTATTGAGAATGGCACAAACCGTAAGGGCCTGAGCCTTTATTGGGGTGGTAGAGGTCGTAAGGACCTTAACCACTATGCAGGGTGGCAATAGACCAGAAGGGTCTACGCCATGCAAATCCTAAGTACCAACGATGGACTCATAGGTTTTTGGTCGTGGTAACATAGGTATGATTTGAAATGCATGAAACCTAGAATACTTCAAGCAGACTCATAGATTTGTAGCCCGAAATAGTCAAGGGTGCTTTGAATGATGCAAACCTAGATACCTAGGTCATGAGGACCCTAATTATCAATGACGGGCTTAAAGGCTTTTGGTCATGATAACTAGGGGTGATTTGAATGGATGAAACCCTAACTACTGTGGCAGACTTATAGATTTGTTGCCGAGGTAGACAGGGAGCACGGAGTACTCTTCTCAGAGACCCAGTATTTCGGGGATGGCGGAGTCACGAGGGACCCGGGCCACCCACCGGTGCGACGTAGTCGTTGAAGACCCCGGTCGACTTACTTTGCTTTGTTTTGAATTTGCTTGATTGGTGACGGAGTACTCCTCTCTGAGACCCAGTCTTTCGGGGATGACGGAGTCACGAGGGACCCGGGCCAGCCACCGGTGCGACGTAGTTGTTGAAGACCCCGATCGACTTACTTTGCTTTGCTTTGAATTTGCTTGATTGGTGACGGAGTACTCCTTTCGGAGACCCGGTCTTTCGGGGATGACGGAGTCACGAGGGACCCGGGCCAGCCACCGGTGTGACGTAGTCGTTGAAGACCCCGGTTGACTTACTTTGCTTTGCTTTGAATTTACTTGATTGGTGACGGAGTACTCCTCTCGGAGACTCGGTCTTTCGGGAATGACGGAGTCACGAGGGACCCGGGCCAACCACCGGTGCGACGTAGTCATTGAAGACCCCGATCAACTTACTTTGCTTTGCTTTGAATTTGCTTGATTGGTGACGGAGTACTCCTCTCGGAGACCCGGTCTTTCGGGGATGATGGAGTCACGAGGGACTCGGGCCAGCCACCAGTGCGACGTAGTCGTTGAAGACCTCGGTCGACTTACTTTGCTTTGCTTTGAATTTGCTTGATTGGTGACGGGGTACAGCTCTCGGAGACCCGGTCTTTCAGGGATGACGGAGTCACAAGGGACCCGGGCCAGCCACCGGTGCGACGTAGTCGTTGAAGACCCCGGTCGACCTACTTTGATTTGCTTTGAATTTGCTTGATTGGTGACGGAGTACTCCTCTTGGAGACCCGGCCTTTCGGGGATGACGGAGTCACGAGGGACCCGGGCCAGCCACCGGTGCAATATAGTCGTTGAAGACCCTGGTCGACTTACTTTGCTTTGATTTTGCTTGCACTTAGATTTGACCTTGGGCTTAAAATTGAGTGGCGGTGCTGAATGCACTAGGCCACCTTCTTTGTTTTGAGCTTGCTTTGAATTTGGACGGTAGAGTCTAGTAGGACCTATGCCGGCTTGTATTCGAACTTGAACTTGAATTTAGGTTTGAATTTGCATGGCAGGTCCTGTTGATCCAGGCCGATTTGAATCTGAGCTTGAATGGCGGGGTTGAATAAGCCCAGGCCATCTTTCTTGTTTTAAGCTTGGATGGAAGAATCCAGTAGGACACATGCCAATTTGCATTTAATTTGAACTTGAACTTGAGCGGTGGAGTCTTGCTGACTTGGACCAATTTTCATTTGAACTTGAGCCTGAGTTTAGGCTTGATTTTTGCATTTGAACTTCAATTGGAGCTCTGAATTTGAATGGCGGGATCGAATGAACCCAGGCCATCTTCTTTTGCTTTCAAATTTGCTTTAAACTTGGATTTTGAACTTGAATTTGAGCAGCGGGTCCTGTTGACCCAGGCTGACTTATACTTGAATTTGGGCTTGCTCTGAAGCTTTAAACTTGCACTTGAAATTGCATTTTGAGCTTGAGGTTGATCTGGAGCTTTGAATTTGAACTTGGATTTGATCTTGAATTTAGGCGGCGGGTCTTGTTGACTCAAGCCGATTTGAGCTTGGGCTTGGATTTAAACTTGAATTTATTAACTTGAGCTTGAATTTAGGTGGCGGGTCCTGTTGACCTAAGCCGGTTTACTTTTGAACTTCAGTTTGCTCTTAAGGTAGAGCTTTGGATTTGAATTCGAATTTGAATTTGCTCATAAGTTGAAGCTTTGATTCTTGAACTTTGAACTTGAATTCTGAATTTGAATTTATGCTCGAGTTTGAACTAGAGCTTTGAACTTGAGTGGCGGAGCCTTGCTGACCTAGGCCAATCCATACTTGACTTTGAGCTTGTATTTGAATTTGTACTTGAATTTGATCTTGGATTTGAATTTGTACTTGAATGACAAGGTCCACCAGGACTCGGTCCATCTTCTATGTTTCTTTATAGCTTCTTGCCCTCCTGTTCATTGAAGAGACGAGGTTGCAAGACATATGCATGTTTATATCAAACAATTTCAGAATCGGAAAACATCATCGATTCAGATTGATTTGATTGGAAACTTCGATCGGTTATAAAACGAGAAGCAGGAAATAATTTATACTCCCTCGACATCGGGTTTGCCTCAGCACCATTGTCCGACTAGCGGGATAGTCGTGTCAACTTTTTTCTTTTTATTTTTCTTTTTTTTCAATGGCATTTCATCATTGGCAACCTATGAGGTGCTTTGGGGCGGCTTCGTAAAGCCTTTTGGAGCCTCTTCAATGTCCTTGGCTCATATGGGCAGGTTAATTTTACCATGCCATTTAAGATTTATAGTCTCGGGGGAATATGTCTCGAGAACTTGGTGATTTCTTTGACTGTCTTCATGGTGATTATGCTCACACCGTAGACAGTGCTTCATGTATTCTTTTCAACCATCGCTTGGAAAGCACGGAGGTGGCGCATGATAGCGCTTCATATGTTTGCCATTTAAGGGAGGAAATTGTACTTCTCCCTTATGATTGATGAGGGTATATGCCCCTCCTTCATAAACAGTTTTGACGACATAGGGACCGATCCAATTACTGGTCAACTTCCCTTTTGGATTTGACGCCATGACTTCTCTTCTTTTGACCATAACTAGGTCTCCTTTCTTGAAGGCTCTTTCTTTGACTAGTTTATCAAATGCTCGAGCCATGCGAGCTTGATATATCTGGATATTTTGTTGAGCTTGAAGTCTGTCGCCTTCCAAGGCTAATAACTCCTCGAGCCGCCTTTCTGCATTTGATCGATTTCCTTTGATAAGCCCCTGCTCTAAGGCAATGCGCAAAGAGGAGACTTCCAATTCAATTGGTACGACTGCCTCTGACCCATACACTAAGGAATAGGGAGAACAGCCTGTTGGAGTTTTGTATATGGTTCTGTAAGCCCATAATGCTTCATACATTCTTTCTTCTCAATCTTTCTTAGTTGAATTGACTGTCTTTGCTAGAAGGTTACATAGAGTCTTGCTAACCCATTGGCTTGGGGATTGTAGACTGTAGAGGTCCTCCAATCAATTTTGAATTTCGCAGCTAGCTTGTATATGATTTGATTTCGAAAGTATGTTCCATTATCTGAGATGATCCGACTGGGTGCACCATATCGGAACAACATATTTTGGCAGAGGAACCTTTCAACGGCTGTCCCAGTGACTTCTCTTAGTGCCACTGCTTCGGCCCATCTGGAAAAATAATCCGTGGCGGCCAGAATATATTTAGCACCTCTTGAGGAGGATATGAATGGACCGACAACGTCCATCCCCCATTCGGCAAAAGGCCATGATGGTGCTGTAGGGTGCAAGGGCACCGGGGGTTTTCTTGGAATTGGGCCATGCTCCTGGCATTTGTGACATGATTTGGCATATTGCGCACAATCATCGAACATTGTAAGCCAGTAGTATCCCAATTGTTTGAGTTGATTTTTCATCATGGGGCCAGATTGGTAAGCACCATAGACCCCGACATGTATTTCTCTCAAGGCTTCAACTATCTCTTTTGGTTACAGGCATCTGAGGAGAATTTTTCTTTTGCCATCGGATGTCACTCGAAATAGAGTGTCTTCTTTGTATTCATATGAATCCTTGAAACATATCAATTTAGCATGCTTGATTCGAGTGCTTGGCAATATTTTATGCTTAAACTAGTCGAGAAGCATTTCTCTCCAATCAGGCTTATCAGCTTCCTCTATTGCACATACTTCTGTTTGCATTTCTGTTTCTTCTACCAACACAGTTGGCAACAATCTTCTGTTCTTGACCCATATTTCAATGGACCCTTCTGGTGGCAGAGCCAAAAAACTTGCTAATTTAGCCAGAGCATCAGCTTGAGCATTTGCACTACGGTTGATATGGTTGATTTCAAAAAAATAGAGTCTTTGTATCAGCTTGAGGGCTTTTTGTGATAAGGAATCAACTCAGGCTTTTTAACATCATATATTCCTTGGACTTGGTATATAATCAACATTGAGTCTCCATGGACTTGAATCATTTAGATGCCCATATCCAAAGTAACTTCTAGGCCAACTATTAAAGCTTCATATTCAGCTTCATTATTGGTGCATGGCTTAGCTAAGGAACACGAGGTATGCAAAACCTCGCCTTCTAGAGATATCAGGACAATGCCTGCCCCAGCCTTTGTAGTGAATGTACCATCTTGTGCAATTGCTGAATGGGAGGCCCCGTCAAAATATAGCTGCCATATCTTTTGTTCTGTATTGTTAGTTTCTAATGTTTCTTCATCTGGCAGGTCGGTGACCAACGGTGAATCTTCTGGCACTGGATATGCTGCAAAGAAATCTACAATGGCTTGATGATGGCTTTCTGAGGGACATATTTGATGTCGAAGTCCATGAGGAGGACTGCCCATTTGCCCAAACGACCTTTCAAGGCTTGTCGATTGAGGATATATTTGATAGGATCAGCTCTAGAGATGAGTTGGATTTCATGTGATAGCATATAGTGCCTGAGTCTTTTAGCTGCAAAGACCAGGGCTAAGCATATCTTTTCAATAGGCGAGTATCGGAGTTCAGCCCCGATCAGCCTTCTGCTTAAGTAATAAAGTGCTTGCTCTTTGTCTTCTTCATTGTCTTGCGCTAGCATTGCCCCTAGAGAAGTCTCCTGAGCAGCGATATATAAGATTAATGACTGGCCTTTGATAGGTGCCCCCAATATGGGTGGCGATGCAAGGTATTGCTTGATTTTCTCAAGCGCATTTTGACATTCATCATCCCATATCAATAGGGCATCTTTCTTTATTAATTTAGAGAAGGGTTCACACTGCCCAGCTAGGTTGGATATGAACCTTCGAATGTATGTGAGCCGTCCCTGAAGGGACTGCAACTCTTTGAGATTCTTCGGAGGCGGAAGCTCTTAGATAGCTTTGATTTTGGCTCTTCAATGGCCTTATATCTGACAATAAAACCCAGAAATTTGCCACTTGAAACCCCAAAGGCGCACTTTATGGGGTTCATTTTCAAATATGGTGCGGAGATCTTGTATATGATCTTCCTTTTTCTTGGTTTTGACAACTAGGTCATCAATATAACATTCAACTTGTTGATGAAGGAATTCATCAAATATCTTGGTCACTGCCTTTTGGTATGTTGCACCGGCGTTCTTAAGGCCGAAGGGCATTCTTTTGTAGTGGAAGATTCCTTTAGGAGTTCTGAAGGCAGTATGGATCTTATCCTTGTCAGCCATCCATATTTGATTATATCCCGACGATCCATCCATAAAAGACAAAGCTTCATATCCTGTGGTGGCATCGACTATGATTTCTGTAACAGGCACTGGGAAGTCATCCTTTGGGCATGCCTTATTTAGATCTCTGAAATCTACACAGATTCTGATCTGTCCATTCTTCTTTTTGACTGGAACAATATTTGCCAGCCATGTTGTATATTGATTTTCTTATACGAAGCCAACATCAATTAACTTGTCGACTTCAGCATTGATTTTGTTTATCAGCTCCAGCCTTATTCTTCTCGGAGCTTGTTTGATTGGCTCGATGGCTGGATCAATAGCCAGCTCATGTTGAGCTACTTATGGATCTAACCCAAGCATTTCTTTATAGGACCAGGCAAAACAATCCCGGAATTCCTTCAAAAGTGAAATATATGCTTGTTGTTGTTCTTGACTGAGCAATGTACTTATATATGTTGGTCTTGGGTCTTCTTCAGAGCCCAAATTGATTTCAAGGAGTTCATCAACCGTAGCTTGCCCTCCATCTTCAAGTTATGGAGGTGCTGGCTGGAGCTCCATAAGATCTTCTTCATTTACTTCTTCTTCAATTTCTGCTTCAATTTCATTGACTTCTTGGTCAATTTCATTTGATTGATTTGCTGTGAAAGTATTTGGGGCAAGATCTGCCTGTTGATTTTCTATAAGCCGAGTGAGCTCATCTTCCTTTTGACCTGTATTAACATGAGGTTCAGGAGTGATAGATGGATTTTCTTGTTCTCTGGTATATTTTGAACCATATTAGAGCTTGGGATATCATTTTCTTTGACTTTTACGACTTAGATGTCGTCTTCTTCAAGATGTTTCCAGCATTGACATGACGGAATAGGAGATTGATCAGCTTCTAGCTGGCTTTCTTGAATAGACTGGCCCGTAGGCTGCTCTTCATCATAGTCATCATATATTGCTTGCGAAATTTTTGACATTTCTGACGAAATAAATGTCATATTTACTGAGAATTCAGGAGTTTCTTCTTCCGGCAAGGTATATCCCAAGCATGGATGTTATGTATGTTGCATCAATGCTTTGGACATGTTAGGAGGGTACCATAGCTATAAGGATTGAGGTTTCGGATCCGGTTATCAGGTCAGTTTTCGGGGTTGGACCCCTTAGTTTGGGTCCTGATGGGGCTGAAGCTCGACGCGGTTTAAACGGCGACCATCAATGTGGACGTGTTTTAAGTTGTGCCACGTGGGCTAGCCTTGGGGCGCGAGAGTATGGCCCCGGTCTTATCGTTTGAATGGCGTCTTGTATGGACGACGCCATTTAGAGTACGACCCTACTTTGTCAGAGTACGGCCCGGTCTTGTCATCTGAATGACGTCGAGGTTGGACGATGTGTTTTCCCTAGTTTCTGTTTGACCCCGCGAACCCTCCCTCTTTTCCCTCATTCTCTCATTTCTCTTCTCTCTCCTCTCTTCCCTCCGATCTCCGGCGAACCCTTCTCCCTCTCCTTGCTTTCCACCCTCCATTCCATCTCTCCCTCCACTCCATCAACCTCCTAACTCCCACCACTACCACCACCATCTCCTCCGCGGCGTTTTTCTCTCCGGACGGCGGCCGATGTCTCGGTGGAGTAATGGCGTCTACGGCGGTACCGGCAGCGGCGTGTGGCAAGGCGGGTTGGTGGCTTGGAGCTAGGAGGAGTTCGAGTAACCGGTAGGGTGACGATCCCCGTTGTATTTCGTTTAAAAACTATGTTTTTCCTGCTTTGGAGCATGTTTAGGGGTTTTCTTGGGATGAAACTACTAATTGCATGTAATGAGAATTTTGGTGTTTTAATGGATATTTAGGTTCTTCTCCTCCTTCTCCACTTTTTTTTGTGTGTTTTTACACGATTTGGGGGAGGAAATCCCACCCCATAGATTATGGCGGAGGAAGAACCTGCCTGTGAGGGTTAAATGGCGTCGGGGGACAACGACGCCTTTTAGAAAGGCGACATCCACCCGCGACACGATTTGGCCCAAATTACAGACTCTGTCTCTGGACTGATGAGTGTCCAGGGACAACGACGCCTTTTGAACGGCGACTTCCATGCCCAACGCGTTTTAAGTCTGATCACCCCGAGGCCTGTCTCTGTTTCTGTCGTTATCAGGCGACTAGGGACAGCGACGCCTTTTAAAAGGCGACCCCTATAGACGACGCGTTTTAGGCTATCTTCCGAGGCCAATTTTCACATGAACTAGTTTAGGAAGCTTGAATGGCGTCGGCCTTGGGCGACGCGATTCAAGCCAAAATTCCATTAATCCCTGCAATTAACACGTGTTTACATGGTTAGATAGTTTAGTTAATTGCATGCTTAGAAATATACTCGATGACGATGGATTCTATGTGATCGGATCGCACCGTGTTGTGTTTTGTGCGATCGTGGGCCTAGAGTGACAGTTGTTAGCGCTTAGGCGCACCCTGTGTCGGTGTGGGAGTGACACGGCGCCGGTGTGGGAGTGGCGGGGTGACGCCTAGAGAGAGGGTCACCTGGTGTACCCCGGGGTATAGCTAGTACCAGTGTGGGAGTGGTACATTCGGAGTGTCACTCGTGTTGGGGGAAGCAGAACTACCTAGAGCCTGTTAGGCCGGAGTAGCCAGTGCGCTATCCGAGGGGTTACTGTTTGGTCTTAGCGGGTCAGAGTTTCTCGCGTTCGGCCGTGTGGTTGGCGTGTTTTGCCGAGACGCTGGTTGTGGGCTCCATGGTATAATAGTTTCAGAATTATGTATGTTATATTTCGAATGCATGTATTTTATATCGAAATCTAGGAATTTTGTTTACTGCTTTACTTGTTTAAATTATCTATATTTGTGTTGCTGCACTTATGGGTGCGTGAGTGGGCAGTGGGGATCGAAGGATCTCTACTGAGTCTTCTCAATGAGACTCACCCATGCGGTTTTCAGGTGAGGGTTCCAGGCAGGCGTTGTGAGGAGAGTGTTGCTTTGGGTCGTGCGCCAGCAGCCATTGTTCCGAGGTATGCTCCGATGTAGTTGTCATTTTCTTTTTTGGCCTGTATACTTAATTATTTCCTTTATGTTGTAGTATGTAATTATTTGTTGAGTCGAGTTGCATTGTAATAGTTTTTAATTCCTACATTTCCTTTTTAATTCAATGCGATGTGAATGTTTAGCTTAGTTTATTATTTATTTCCCAGACTTATCAAGATCCTAATTTCGCTCCAAATTAATGATTCAGTACCCATTCAGTAATCGGATCCCCGATTATAGGGTGGCGGGTCGTTACAATAGCTGTTGGAACCTGCTCCATTCTTTTTTGGTTTGATATAATGAAATTGACTGAGCCTTAGCCAATTCCTCACTGTGTTTTGTCATGTCTGGGAGACCCATGATGTCAACCCATAATTCTTCTTGTATATTAGGAATATGGCAATCTTTGTCTTCAGTGGCCGATTGCTCATCACCTCTATAAACGATTGTTTCATGTCCATCTCCGTGTGGAACTACTAATTTTTTCAAAGGCTCTACGAGCTGACATTCATACTCTTCAATAGGATGTATTAGTCCGACTGGGACCATGACTTCTATAGAGAGTACATCTTGCTGCTTAGTTGTCTTTGCTGAAGAATTTTTTAGAACTGTAGCTTCTTTGTCTTCAAGACTGAGAGAGAGGATATTTGGTGGAGGTGGAAACCATTCCTTGCTCTGACTAGTATCAGGCTTTTCTATTTCTTTATCTTCTTTTTCCTCCAGGGGTGGAGGTATATAGAGCTTGGCATCCATAAGATGACATTCATGTACCTCGAAAGGTTCGAGATTAGCGAAGACCCGCTGTATTTGTCCTTCCTAGGGAAATTTGATGCATTGATGCAATGAGGAGGGCACCACAAAATATTGATGTATCCATAGCCGCCCAAGCAAAGCTTTATATGTGGTATCAGAATTTATGATATGGAAGAGGACTGTGAAGTGAAAGTCACCGACGACCATCTCAAATTCAGCTGCCCCAATTGGTGTTTCTGACTTCTGGTTGAACTCAGCTATTTTGAAATCTTGCACTCTTCTTAGGTGCATATGAAAATGAAATTTCTGGAAAGTTTTGAGAGGCATGATGCTGACAGCAGAGCCTTGATCAACCAGAATTCTATTCACGGATTGTCCATTTATCCTTCCCCTCATGTAGAGTGGCCTGTTATAGTCATTTGTAGGCAGCAACATATAATCTTCAGTGAAGGTGATGGAAGCCATGAATGATTCATAGGATATTTCTTGAATTTTTGCTGCATGAGTTTCATAAATTTAAGGAGTTTTTAAAACTGCAATGAGAGCCTTCCGCAATTCCTCACTGAGTGACAAAACTTCCCACACAGTAAATTTAGATGGCAACCTTTTTAGTAAGCCGATGACTTTCTTTTCTGTTTTTTCATTATCATGAACTTCTAGAGAGGCAACCTGAGGATTTTGTTCTTCAGATGGCTACTGCTGGACTTGTTTACCTTTCTTTGCAGACTTTTGAACTGTCATGAATTTATATAAAGAGGGTAACACCCCATTTTCTTGATCAGAATTTTCTGGATATAGCTCGAGCGGAGGCGGGATTTGAACATTTTTCTTTTTGACAAAGGCATGGATTCCATTCCTCTGAATTATGGTTCTGGGATGACATGTGGTGTCTCTCCCTGCAACTAGATAATTTTTTGAGTAGTAGCCAATGGAGACTTCCGTCCCCACTTTTTGCCAAAGCGGGTGACATGTTGTTCATTTGGAGTTGATGTAGAGCTTTCCATGACTTCCATTTTTGGAGCAAGGAAGATTTCTTCCTCCTCATCATCTTCGCTTTCATTTATTGTTGAGTTTGTGTTGCAAGACATGACAGTGTAAGTGCCTTCCTGCTCTTCTTTTTCATTTTCTTGACTACCATCAATCTTCGGTTTTTTGACTTCATGTTCCGAGAATAGGGCTTCTTCATGTATTTGCTTCATTTTCATATTTTGGAGTTTCTCCCATGGAATATAATGTTTCAGCTCTGTCAGCTTTCTTCGAGGCTGTTCATATTCACCCAAGTTGTCTATCAATTGTTTCAATTTTGACAGCGTATCTTTACCCTTAGGTAGAATTGGTATTGGTGTTTCTCTTTTCCTTCTTCTGTTGGTGACCTTCCTTACAGTATGAGGATCTACCCATTTCCATATACTGCTTGTTGGAGCAGGGTAACTTGAGCTTGATTGGGATGTCTCCTGCTGAGGGGAGGACATACACTGTTCTTTGCTTGAAGTTGTAGCTTTAATTGGCACAGATAGAGCCATTTTGGACATATCGGATATCATATTATCCTGATTTGGTAGAGGGACGGGCTGAAAATATGTTGGCCGTCGTGAAATGCCTCCATGAATATATACTTCTGATGATTTTGGCTTGATATGAGATCTTGGCTTCTTTTTAACTGTCTGCCACTGAGATGCTTGGAGTGGTTGAAGTACCAGATGCTCATAGGTGGCTTGTGTACTTCTTTCTGCAGTTTCTAAGCTTAATGACTGGTAAATAGGAACCATATGATGAACATTTACAGATGCCACATTTGCTTTTGTTCAAGCATGAGGCTGCGGAGGGTCGATAAGATGATCTCCCATCTTCAGGACACCTTTCTGAATTAATTTTTCAACTGCATCCTTGAACACATAGCATTCTTCAATAGGATGTCCCATGATTTGGTGATATGGACAATAATTGGGATCATGAGATCTTTTGGCATCTTCTGGCCTTTTCGACTGTAGTAACACAATCTGAATATATTTTCGTGCCCATTCAAATAGAACACGAGTTTTGTCTTTGGGGAAGCTGTATAGTCTGTTCATTCTGTCTCTGAGAGAAGATAAGGCTCGGACTTCTTTCTCTTTATTGTTGCTGGTTTCGGCCTGTATGGCTGGACCTTTCTTTTGTTGCTTCGTAATTAATGTAGATAAATCTATTGTATTTGACTCACATGGAGCATTTCTTCTATCAAATTTTCCTTTGTTACTACTTGGTTCACTTCTGGATCGGCTCAGAAAATTTTCAACTTCTGATACCATAATATTCAATTTGTCAAAAGATTTGATTTCAATGGCTACTAGCCTTTCAAGGACTTCATTTTTCAGATTGCTTTTGCATATCACCACTGCATCTTCTTGACATGGTGGTCTTTTGCATTTCATGCTAAGATTTCTCCACCTAGTAATGAATTTGGAAGCATTTTCGTTGTTTTCCTGTTTAACAGTATATAGCTCTGCCAAAGTGATTTCTCTCTCCACCAGATAAAATCTGTCTTGAAACTACTTCTGAAGGTCGGCCCACCCTGCAACAGAACTAGGCCGAAGAGAAGAATACCATTCAAATGCGAGTCCTGTTAATGAACACCCGAAAAATTTAAGCATATAAGATTCATCGGTGGCTAGGTCTCCGATTGCCGCATTATAATATGTCAAGTGTTCTTTTGGATTTCCTTAGCCAATGAATTTTTCAAACTTGGGTACTTTGACCATTCCCAACGGAAGTCTTTTCATGGCATGATGCACTGGATATGGTACTTTATACACATCATATACCGTGGAGGTACCTTCCACTCTTTCTGCCAACTTCATATCAATGAGTTGTTCGAGCATTAGCCTTTGAGCCACAGCAGGATCTGTTGGATTTGGGAAGAAATTAACTCCCTAAACTTAGGAGGCTAATGGCAAATTTGAGATCATGTTGTCTTGCATTACTATTGCAGGAGCAGCTTGACTATTGGACACTTGGATATATGCAGGTGTTTCATTCATAGGCGTAGGCCGGGATGACTGTATGGATGTATTTAAAAGATTTTGAGATGGAGGAGGTGGAACTGGAGGGTACCACCCGAGGGTAAGAGGAAGTTGAAGCACCTCCTTCTTTACCAGCCCATCCTTCCCCTTATATTTGGGCATCTTTTTCTTTCAATTGCTTTTTCAACAACTCAATTTCTTGCAATAATAGTTGAGTTATGCTTGGTTTTGCTTCTTTTTGCTGATTGATTTGCTGTGGAAGTTGCTACTTTGCTGGTGCGGAAAGAGCTTCTCCTGATGCTTCAATGACATTTGCCGATAGCTCTGCTTCCTCATCAATGTTTGGAAAATTTTGGGCAACTAGGGCTGCCGCTTGCATCCTTCGGGTAACTAGACTCGGCCTTGAGGCTAAGTCTCTGATTTCTTATGGATCTTCTGAGAGTGCCCTATACTTGCTGATAGTATGACATGAATAAACCCTCAGGCTTTCTTGAGTGAATTTTGTAGATCTCCTTGCAAAAGGAGGTTTTGGTTGCAGCCTTTGGAATACAGATGACTCTGAAGACTTCTTTGGCTTATGATTTTCATATTTTTCACTTGATCTCTTTCTCTTTGTCAACTAACCATGAGGCGTCTGCCTTTGAATTGGTTTCCATATTTGCCGTCTTTGTGACTGAAAGACTGGCTTTGATTTTTCTTGTGCATATTGATCTTCTTGATGTTTGGGCACCCAGATTTGTTTTGCTGGTGTCTCTTGACAATATTTTGTCCCATGACAATAAGCTGGTTTGGGACTTCTTTCTTGCTTTTCAGACATCTTAGCTTTTCCTTTTACTTTTCTTTCATTTTTCATTCTTTCCCTGTCCATGTCTTCAAAGACCTGGAATGAGTTTTGAACTGGAATATTTGGAACCAGTCGGTCTTTGGAAGTATCAACTTTATTGCCATCTAGAAAGATCCGCAGGCTTCCAACAAGAACTGATTTTTTGGTACTGGACCATTGTGCAGAAACTACCTTTGATTTGAACTGGGGATTTTGACCTTTTTGGATGTTTCCCCGATATTGTCTTGAAGATGATGCAGCATCACTGTGAATAGTACAGCAGCTGATTATTTGTGCTTGAGGTATATCAGACATAGTATCGAGTTGCATGAAGACCACCCCGAGAAAATTCGGAAAACCGATAACGGGAGGGAAGCTCCCGAATGCCACAGGTACCGCCAGTTAGCCATAGTGAGCATGGTTCTCGACCACTAGGGGGCCAAAGAAAACTTTCGATTCCATTGAGTCTCCTGTAATACAACAAAGAGATAATCAATAACTTCAAAGAATGGGTGTTATCCTTATTCTTCCGACGAGAAGATGAAGGGAGGACAGGTCCCACCGGGCGTGCCAAAAGAAATTGTCGTATATTTTTTGATAAATGCACTTGATCTAGATTTTTTGATTTAGATTTAGATTTGTGTTTATGCGCTTTACCTGACTCAATCAAATGATTGCGTTGTTCTTAGATCCGATCCCGCTACCCATAAATGGAATAGCGTTAATTACATCATCCTAAGAGGAAAACCCTTGATTAATCGTCGGATGATTAGAATAACACCCTTTAAAATGATATAAATAAAATGTACAACCTTGCATTTGAAAAATAAATGAATTTCAGCTTTTATGTGAGAAGAAAACTCATTTTTTAATTTTAAAGTTGAGTCTTCGCAAAAGTGCGCAGACTCATTTATTGTCAATAAGAATGCTTGAATTGGTTTATTTGACTTTTGATTTGCAAGAGGAGAGAAAATCATTTTTATGGTATTTTTGGTTGAGATAAATGATATTTTTTGTGGGGATTATGATTTAGAATTTGAATATCAATTTTGGTTGTGTTTTATTGACAAGAAAGTCTAATAAACATTGCTTATTGTGTTTTTTCAAATTTGAAGTAAAGAGATTTTGGATTTTGATTTAAAAGGTATAAAAAATATTTTTTATGTTTTCTTAGTTGGTTTGAATGAAAAATACTCCAAGGACTTATGTTTTTTATGTTTTGAACTTGTAGGTTTTGAAGGATGAGCTTGCAACAAGGTATGCATACTCAACTTATTGAAAAAGACTTCTTTTATATATTTTTTATCTTTTGCAAAGGGAAAAAATGAGTTTTATTTGATTTTTTGATTTATAGGAAGTGTATAGTTTTATCTTGGACTTTTTTATTTAATTTCATGATAATTAGGGTTGAAAATTTTAGATTTTAACAATTGGGGTTGAGTCTGCGTAGGGGAGCGCAGACTCATTTGTCATAAGCCTGTTTTTATATTTTTAGGTAATTTCAAGGAAAAAATTGACATTTTTGTTTGGATTTTTGATTTGTGGAAGATATAGTGCTTTTATTTAAGGTTTTGATTTGATTTGAGAGTATTTAATGGCTAAAATACCAGATTTTAGAATTTTGGTGTTGAGCTTGCGCAGGGATGCGCAAACTCATTTGTCACCAATTTGCTTTTAGGTTATTTATGCATTTTTTAAGAACAACTTGGTGTTTTTCTTTGATTTTCTGATAAATAAGAATTAATTTGATTTTTTGATACATTTAGATCATCTTGAAGTGGTTTGGAAGTTGATTTTTTATTTTTTATGAATTTCGGGGTTGAGTCAGCGCTAGGATGCGCAGACTCAAGTCTGAATTATGAATTTCTTGTTTGTGAGTTTTTAAATTAGATATATGATGTAATAACTTGATTTTATGTTTTTTTTGGTGATGATTTACAGATTTAGAGCTTACGGCATGATTTAGAGGCCAAGAGGTGAGGTTTTGGCCTTGAGATTGATGCGCTGACTCAAGTTTAAAGAGGATTTTGAGCAAGATTCTTAAATAGATGGAACCCCTTAGGTTGAGGTGAATTCCAAAACTTTCAAAGTGGCGGGGAGCTTCAAAGATCAAGGAGACAAGAAAATGGGTTTGAGTCTGCACAGGGGGTGCGCAGACTCAACTGAACTTGTAATTTTTGATTTATTTTGAGAGGATTTGGATCATTTTTTGTAAATGGATGTTTATTTTAAATGAAATAGAGTGTTTGAGATATGATTGCAAATGATTTGTGCAATTTGATTTACTGTTTATTTGACTTTTTATTTGGAATGAGTCTATGGAAAGGTGTGCAGACTCAAGAGTCATTTTAAAAAGAAGTTTATTAAACTTAATTTGTATTGTAACGACCCGCCATCCTATGACCAGAGACCCGGTCACTAAATGGATGTCGGCCCATTAACTCCGGGTTCACACCCGGATCTCACACAACACATCTGGAGGAGTAAGTGCTAAACAAGGCTAGATATAACAATCGCACGGACTACAAAGGTAAACGAGTGCGCAGAAAGTAAAATAACAATGTCCGTATACAGTCCAACAATAATTACATGTCCAACAATTAAATAAGTACAGGCAGAAGGAAAGTACAACAACATCGGGGCATACCCCGGAACAGAGACAGCTGCTGGTCCGCACACCAAGAAGACACCACGCTTCCGCTCGCCACGAAGTCCACACCTGAAACCTCAGGGAGTGAGCCACACCAGAATTGGGCTCAGTAGGGATCATCCGATCCCCTGCCTCCCACTCACACACCCACAAGTGTAACAACAGGAATATATGGCAATTAAGTAAAGCAGTAAACATAGCACTCAACCTGATAGGAACCGTACGATAAGCAGTGTAACAAGAACAGTACCAAGTAACCCGAAGAACCCAACACAAAGTCACGTCGCACAGTCAAAGTCCACGAAGCGACTGAACCACACTGTCGACCGAAGTCAAACGTCGCCTCCCAATACTACCACCACTGCTCACGCCTGTCCACCCCTACAGTGTTCCGGGGCACTGTAGGGTGAGGCAGTGAGCTAAACTAGGACTAGCTGGACTCAGTGTACCGCCACTGCCAGCTACGTGTGCACACAAGTAGTCTAGACTACTGTCCTACCACCGGATTGCCTCCACGCTAGGCCTCAGCGCTTCCAGGAGGGCCCTGGGGACCGGCGAACCCCCGTCAAGCCGAAGCTACAGGAACTACCCACAAACCCAACTCTCCCGGGCTGCGTCAGGCCAAAGGGCTAAGGGTACCACTCGTAACCTTGATCAAAGGTCACATCAGGCCCAGTGGCTAAAGGGTAAACCAACTCCCACCAGTACCAGTTCCACAGTAAGAAACGCGCCGGAAGCTGTCACGACAAACAGGGAAACCCCGACCCGCTAAGGCCAAGCAGTAACCCCTCGGATAGCGCTCTAGCTACTCCGGCCCGACGGGCTCAAGGTGGTTCTGCTTCCCTCAGCTAAAGGTAAACCACAACATGTACCCCTTCTCCCACCGGTACGGCACAATGCCTCACAGACACCGTGACCCTATCCCTATCGGTCCATGGTGACAAACATAAACCACAGTCATATCGATCCACAGTCGTGTAAGCACACACACACATAACATGATGCCATTCCACACACACAGAAGTCCTCAGTCTCAGTGTACAACGTAAAACATGCCATAGAACCGCCAACAGTGGAACACATGCTAAAAACCAACACTAAGACAGTTTTTGTCTTGAATCGCGTCGACCGAGGTCGACGCCATTCAAGCTCCTCATATAGGTTTATTAAAAGCCAGATTATCTCTTGAAACACGTCCACCTGTGAAGCCGCCGTTTAAAAACGCGTCAGGGTCGCAAGACGCCATTCAACCCAGAAATCCAGATTGCAGAACCGCTAAACGGGGGCATTTCCTGCCTAAATGGCGTCATGATGGCCCGACGTCCTTCCAAAAGACGTCGTCTATCCATGACGTCGTTTAGCGCCAGAACCCCTAACTTAGGAAACCTCGAATAGGGAGGTTTCTGCCTTAAAACGCGTCGTACTGACCCGACGTCTTTCGGAAAGGCGTCGACCAGGCACGACGCCATTTAGTGCCAGAAACCAGGTTTCCTGGTTCAACCCGAGGGTTTCTCCCTTGAATCCCAAGCACCCCGAAAAGCCCCAAAACCAAAAAAGGGGGAAGATGAGAACGTCAAGCACCACGATCATGCTATGAAACCACGTCCACAAACACCGCCATTCCCACAAGGAATCCCCCTAAACATGCTCAATCTAACCCCAAACACGCCACATCACGCCAAGAAGCAAACGAGCACACATGCAAGGTTTCGTCTCCCTACCGGTTCTTGAATTCCGCCAAGCTCCGTGCCGCCGTCCCGCTGCACCGCACACCGCCGCCGGTACCCTCGAGGACGCCGCCACTCCGCCGGGACGTCGGCCGCCGTCCGGAGAGTGGAACACCGCGAAGGAAGTGGTGGAGGTAGAGGTGAGAGGTAAGGTGGTGTTGGAGTGGTGGAAGAGGAAGAAGAGGAAGAGAAGGAAGAAGAGCGTTGGAGAGGGCGGACAGGGCGAGGAGAGAGAGAGTGAAGGCGAGAATGAGGGAAAGAAGGGGAGGCTCGCGGGGTCAATCCGAATCCATCTAAAACGTGTCGATCGAGACAGACGCCAATCAGTCTGACAGGACAGCCGTACTGACAGCGGTCTGAAACGCGTCACCCTCTACGGACGCCGTTCAGACGACAGGACAGGCCGTACTGTCAACGCTCTGGCGCCGTACCCTGACATCGTAGATGTCGCAGTCTGAATCGCGTCGACCGAGCTGGACGCCGTTCAGACGAAATGACAGGGGCCGTACTCTCGCGGCCCGAAACCCGCCCACGTGGCGCACACGTGGCACAACAACCATCAGACCTAAATGGCGTCCACGCACCCTGACGCCTTTTGAAAGGCGTCGAGCAGTGCTGACGCCATTCAGCCAAGAATCTCAAGACCCCTCCAGGGTCCAAACCAGGGGATCCGGCCTGAACCCGACCCGAACACAGAACCCGAAACCTCAGTCCTTACAATCTCCCCCCCTTAAAAGAATTTCGTCCTCGAAATTTGCAACTGCTCAACGCTCAACTCGGCTAACCATCACCTGCCGACACACACCGATCACAACAATCAACCTCACCAATCACTCACACAGGGCTCCACAGAAAAAGCCAAACAAACTCACGCCAAGCTAACCAAGATTCTCAATTCTAACGAAAGCCGAAAGATCAACATTAACCACACACTAGCAAGGCACATATTACAAAACCGATTCTCCACCAACCCAAATACATACAAGTGCCACCAGAGTTCACAACCATCTCTGAACAAGACAAGATAAAAGTGCTCTCCTAGCACAACCTCTCGGACCTCCACAAGAAGACGCGACTCCAATCACACCACGAACACTCACTAACCGCTCGGCTCCTGACCTGCCTTATTCTTCTGGGGACAGTTCCTCGCGAGATGTCCCTTCCTGCCACAGCCAAAACAGCTACCAGTGATCAAAGGACATACCCGGTTGCCATGAAACCTGCCACAACGGGGACAACGATCCGCAGTGTCCCGCCTCGCCTCCTGCTACCAGCTGACCTCCGTCTGCATCTGCTGGTCCGAACCATCCTCATCCTCGTCACAAGGAACCTCCTGGAACTCGACCTCAAAAGAACTTGAACCTCCTGACGAGAAGGCCGCTGATCTATCCCTGCTATGCTGCTTCCCCTGTGCTGAATGCTCCGATTCCTTTGCCGTGTGTTGAAACTGCATCTCCACCGCTGCCGCGCACCGAACTGCTGACGCCAGATCCTTACAACAATGAGCTGCCACGAACTCCCTCAAATCATGCCGAAGTCCATCCATGAATTTCTCCGTCCTCAGATCCTCACGCTCAGAAATGTGTGGAGCAAACCTTCCCAGAGCCACAAATTTCATCTGATATTCTAGAACTGACGTAACACCCTGCACCAATTCCATGAACTCCCTTTCTTTGGCCCACTAAACTCTCTCACAAAGCCTTCCCAAGGAATCTCTCTCAAAGGCCTATCTGGAAACATCAACCCCTTGATGGTAACCCACCAATCATAAGCATCGCCCTTCAGCAAGTAGGTTGCCAACAAGGTCTTGTCACTCTCAGTACATTCTAGGACATCAAACACCTTCTCCACTTCCTTAATCCACTGAGCTGCCGCATCTGGAACAGGTTGACCCGTGAAAGAAGGGGGCTTCAGCTTCAAGAACCGCTCCACCACCGTGGATTGGCCACCTCGGGAGCTGGACCCCTCACTTCCATCTCCCTGCTGATATCTAGACATAGCCCCAATCATAGCTTCCATGAAACGATCCACATTATGTCCTTCTGCTCCCGAACCACCACCATCTGCTCTCGAACCACGAGCCAACGGAACTCTCCTCTTCGGTGCCATCACTACCCCACAAACACGAAAATCGAATCAAAACACGTCAAAACCTATCAATCTATACCAGCAGCCCTCTCCTGTACAGACTCGTACTTATTGTTGGACTATAATATCTAACCTAGTTTATCACATACTCGACCAGACTGAGCTCTGATACCAACTGTAACGACCCGCCATCCTATGACCGGAGACCCGGTCACTAAATGGATGTCGGCCCATTAACTCCGGGTTCACACCCGGATCTCACACAACACATCTGGAGGAGTAAGTGCTAAACAAGCCTAGATATAACAATCACACGGACTACAAAGGTAAACGAGTGCGCAGAAAGTAAAATAACAATGTCCGTATACAGTCCAACAATAATTACATGTCCAACAATTAAATAAGTACAGGCAGAAGGAAAGTACAACAACATCGGGGCATACCCCGGAACAGAGACAGCTGCTGGTCCGCACACCAAGAAGACACCACGCTTCCGCTCGCCACGAAGTCCACACCTGAAACCGCAGGGAGTGAGCCACACCAGAATTGGGCTCAGTAGGGATCATCCGATCCCCTGCCTCCCACTCACACACCCACAAGTGTAACAACAGGAATATATGGCAATTAAGTAAAGCAGTAAACATAGCACTCAACCTGATAGGAACCGTACGATAAGCAGTGTAACAAGAACAGTACCAAGTAACCCGAAGAACCCAACACAAAGTCACGTCGCACAGTCAAAGTCCACGAAGCGACTGAACCACACTGTCGACCGAAGTCAAACGTCGCCTCCCAACACTACCACCACTGCTCACGCCTGTCCGCCCCTACAGTGTTCCGGGGCACTGTAGGGTGAGGCAGTGAGCTAAACTAGGACTAGCTGGACTCAGTGTACCGCCACTGCCAGCTACGTGTGCACACAAGCAGTCTAGACTACTGTCCTACCACCGGATTGCCTCCACGCTAGGCCTCAGTGCTCCCAGGAGGGCCCTGGGGACCGGCGAACCCCCGTCAAGCCGAAGCTACAGGAACTACCCACAAACCCAACTCTCCCGGGCTGCGTCAGGCCAAAGGGCTAAGGGTACCACTCGTAACCTTGATCAAAGGTCACATCAGGCCCAGTGGCTAAAGGGTAAACCAACTCCCACCAGTACCAGTTCCACAGTAAGAAACGCGCCGGAAGCTGTCACGACAAACAGGGAAACCCCGACCCGCTGAGGCCAAGCAGCAACCCCTCGGATAGCGCTCTAGCTACTCCGGCCCGACGGGCTCAAGGTGGTTCTGCTTCCCTCAGCTAAAGGTAAACCACAACATGTACCCCTTCTCCCACCGGTACGGCACAATGCCTCACAGACACCATGACCCTATCCCCATCGGTCCATGGTGACAAACATAAACCACAGTCATATCGATCCACAGTCGTGTAAGCACACACACACATAACATGATGCCATTCCACACACACATAAGTCCTCAGTCTCAGTGTACAACGTAAAACATGCCATAGAACTGCCAACAGTGGAACACATGCTAAAAACCAGCACTAAGACAGTTTCTGTCTTGAATCGCGTCGACCGAGGTCGACGCCATTCAAGCTCCTCAGATAGGTTTATTAAAAGCCAGATTATCTCTTGAAACACGTCCACCTGTGAAGCCGCCGTTTAAAAACGCGTCAGGGTCGCAAGACGCCATTCAACCCAGAAATCCAGATTGCAGAACCGCTAAACGGGAACATTTCCTGCCTAAATGGCGTCATGATGGCCCGACGTCCTTCCAAAAGGCGTCGTCTATCCATGACGTCGTTTAGCGCCAGAACCCCTAACTCAGGAAACCTCGAACAGGGAGGTTTCTGCCCTAAAATGCGTCGTACTGACCCGACGTCTTTCGGAAAGGCGTCGACTAGGCACGACGCCATTTAGTGCCAGAAACCAGGTTTCCTGGTTCAACCCGAGGGTTTCTCCCTTGAATCCCAAGCACCCCGAAAAGCCCCAAAACCAAAAAAGGGGGAAGATGAGAACGTCAAGCACCACGATCATGCTATGAAACCACGTCCACAAACACCGCCATTCCCACAAGGAATCCCCCTAAACATGCTCAATCTAACCCCAAACACGCCACATCACGCCAAGAAGCAAACGAGCACACATGCAAGGTTTCGTCCCCCTACCGGTTCTTGAATTCCGCCAAGCTCCGTGCCGCCGTCCCGCTGCACCGCACACCGCCGCCGGTACCCTCGAGGACGCCGCCACTCCGCCGGGACGTCGGCCGCCGTCCGGAGAGTGGAACACCGCGAAGGAAGTGGTGGAGGTAGAGGTGAGAGGTAAGGTGGTGTTGGAGTGGTGGAAGAGGAAGAAGAGGAAGGGAAGGAAGAAGAGCGTTGGAGAGGGCGGAGAGGGCGAGGAGAGAGAGAGTGAAGGCGAGAATGAGGGAAAGAAGGGGAGGCTCGCGGGGTCAATCCGAATCCATCTAAAACGCATCGATCGAGACAGACGCCAATCAGTCTGACAGGACAGCCGTACTGACAGCGGTCTGAAACGCGTCACCCTCCACGGACGTCGTTCAGACGACAGGACAGGCCGTACTGTCAACGCTCTGGCGCCGTACCCTGACATCGCAGATGTCGCAGTCTGAATCGCGTCGACCGAACTGGACGCCGTTCAGACGAAATGACAGGGGCCGTACTCTCGCGGCCCGAAACCCGCCCACGTGGCTCACACGTGGCACAACAACCATCAGACCTAAATGGCGTCCACGCACCCTGACGCCTTTTGAAAGGCGTCGAGCAGTGCTGACGCCATTCAGCCAAGAATCTCAAGACCCCTCCAGGGTCCAAACCAGGGGATCCGGCCCGAACCCGACCCGAACACAGAACCCGAAACCTCAGTCCTTACATGTATGCTATGAAGCATGATTTTTGGCTTGATATTTGAGTTTTTAAACATCATTTTTTATCTTTTTGAGCCTAAGATAGATGCGCAGACTCAAGTTTAATTTCGAAGATTTTTGTATTTATTTAAAAGAGAAAATTTATTTAACATCTTTTTTTATTAGTTTACGAATAAACTTTAATTATTTGAGTCATTTAAGCCATGAGCGGAGTCAATAGTCCGTGGAGTACATCTTGACAGTTTTTGGGGCTGAGTTTGCGCAAGGATGCGCAGACTCAAAATAGTAGCGCAGACTCAAGTCTGAAACTGGTTTTTTGAGTTTCCTGCACAATTCAAGCTGCATTTATATTCATCAAGGGGTTAGTTACAACCCGCAAAGTTAGAATATGAAATCCGGAGTTGAGGAAAACAAGTTGTATCCCATTCCCAATCAAATTTCCATGATTATAGATGCGCAGACTCAAAATCTGAGCATAATTTTAGTTTTATATCTCTTTCAACTTGAAGTGATCTAAGAATCACCATAAATTTGGAGAGGATAACACTAAGAAATCTCAGAAGCTGAGTATGACTACATAAAGCCTTTTCAAGGTGTGGTCCTTATGTGGATTTCTTCAAATGACATGATTTCTTCATATTTATCCCATTCTTTTTGGATCACTTTATAAAGCATTGAAAATGCTTAATATAATGATTCCAAGTTGAATTTCAACCTTTCATTAGGAAAACCCAACAAAGGTTTAGGATCTTCACGAATGATCATAGCATGAAGGGACCCAAAGGACCAACTCCCTTAAAGGGATATGTAATGGCTAATGGACCATAAGGGTGGCTATAAAGGGGGGGCGTGCCGAGTATCCAACCACTCACCCAAAGGGTGCCCTTAATACCTTCAAGATGTAAGAAAAACCCACAAGGGGTAATCCAAAGCATCTCTACATTTGGGGAGTAAGGAACTCCATCAATTTCCCTAGAGGATCACATATAGCCATGAACCATGGAGGTGGCTAGAAAGGGAGGCATGCCGAGCATCCAACCACTCACCCAAAGGGTGCCCTTAATGCCTTCGAAATGCAAGGGTTATCTACAGGGAATCATCCATTTCATTTCTACATTTGGGAAACAAAGAACTCCACCAACTCATCGGGACTTTCGAGACATATCATCTAAATGAACCCATAGAAATGGAAACACAAAAATGATACTCTTTGTATGAGGGCCCTTGATCGGTTACCCAACATTAGATTGTTGGCACCCTTAAATCGGGACATCCTCGAGAAATATCGGAAGAAACTTAAAATCTTAAAAGATATAACAAGATTTTGGATTGAAACATTAAGAGTTTAACAACCCAAAGTCCAAGCCATTTAGGACCTTTATTGGGCCTCAAAGAGACAGCGCTAGGCCCAAAGAACCTTTGGACAGGTTGGGGGAGGATCAAAGAATCACCTCAAGCCCAAAAACCAAGCTGAAAGAGGCGTAGACTCAGAAAACTACAACAGGCTCTGAGTCTGCGCAGGGAGGCGCTGACTCAAAACAGTGAGCGCAGACTCAAGTTACTGTAGCAGTACAGGTGCAAACTGACCTGAAAACTGATTTTTTGGTGAAAAATGGGTTTAAACCTAACCCAAATAATGAAAAAATAAAGTATAACTTAAGCATTTTTTTGAAAATATATTTTAAATGCATTTTTTAAAGAAAATACCATGAAGAACTTAAATATGAACATATGAACAACTTAAGCATACATTTTTATCTTTTCCGTGGATTTTCCTTCATGGCTTTATGTTAGAGGGTTTATACTCTAAGAAGATCATCCCCAACTAGTGAGGAAACCTCCTTGAGAACCTCTTGGGCCTATACCCTTAGCCATTAAAGGAAAGAAATCCACCCAAAATCGGTTCGGTTAGAACATGAAAACAGAAACTTATATTTTAAGATTCATAGAACTTGGGTGATTTCTCTTGATGTTTAGCCTTGGGGGAACATCATCCATAGAAGGTATGTGCTCTTAAGAGTCATAGAAGGCCAAGCCATCTTGAAAAACCTCCAAAAAAAAAGACAAACAAATGCAAAACTAGTAAATGCAGCATTAAGAAAACTAGGAGGGCAACCTAGATTTCGGGCCATATCTCCATATTTAGGAGGCTTTGAGGCTTGAGGATTGCATTTTCATTTCTTCCAATCACCATGGATGAACATCAAAGGGGGAGATAGAAGTTCTTAATAACATCAATGAAAGAAAGGGCTATGAAAAACAATTACATCAAGAACAAAAGACCATCCCCCATCCTTACTCTACCTTGAAGAGAGGATGAGGGAGGGAAAATGGCTCCAAAAGCCAACTCTCTTGCTCTCTTCCTTTCTATCTCTCTTTCTCTCTTCTTTTTTCCTTCTTTTCTTCTTGAGATGCAGGAAATGGAGGGGAAGGGAGGAGGGAGACGTGCTCCTCTTTGGCCTCTCTCTTTTCTTCTTCTCTTTTCTCTCTTTTTTTGGGATTTTTGTCTCCAACTCTTTCTTGGAGAAGAAGGGGTTTCTTTTATAGATAAAGTTGGGTTACTTTTGGGGGGTATATTAGGTACCCATTAGCCTTGAATTAGGGATAAGAAATCCCTCTTAAGATCCCTCCAATAAAGCCACAACACTTGGAGAAGCTTCATTGGTTGTCCTTTTGCTTTTCACCTACTTTCTTCTAGAAGTATCTTTTGAAGGGGCGACCACTTCTGTTTTCTTCTTATCCACCTTTGGGTAGATTTGAAGATGGGCCATAGGGATAAGAATATGCCATGAGAGGGACCATTTTGGTCCTTTTAAAGGCTGCCACGAAAATGGGCCTTGGCCTTCACTTTTTGGGCCCAAATTAGCTCTATTAGGCTTCTTTTTGCTTGAAACAATAGGCCCAGACCTGCCCTTTGGATTTTTTCTTCACTTGGACTAAAAAATGATCCTTTTAGGCTTCCTTTGGCTTGCAAGAATGGGCATGACTGTTGTCCATTAAATCTTCTTCATTTGGACCTTGTTGGACAATCTTTGAATAATTGTTTGGACCTTCTTTTGCTTGAGATAATGGGCTCGATCCTGCCCTTGGATTTCTTCATCATTTGGGCCCTAGGGTGACCCCTTTTTTTGCTTCATTTGGCTTGCAAAATAAGCATGACTGCTATCCATTAACCTTCTCTTCACTTGGGAAAAATTGTTTGGAGTTTCTCTTTGCTCTTTTTTTCGGTGACAACACCGGCCGTTCGAACGACGTTGGGTTTTGGGCCACCGGCAGGGGCGCTGCTGGCGGCGGCCCCTGCCTCTTCCCTCCCTTCACCAACCTCCACCTGCAACAGCCCTAGGGTTTTTGCGGATTAAAGGGGCGTCTGGTTTGGGGGGGTAAGGATGCTGGCGGGCCGGGCCGGTCTGGGTGTGAGCCAGACCTGGGTGGGCCGGGCTAGGCCAGGCTGGGCCTAGCCATGAGCCAGGGCTCGAACCTAGCTTGACCAGGACCCGACCCTTGGCTCAGCCCAAATGGGCTTTGCCTATTCGGAATTCCCTATTAAACCCCAACCCCATTTCCTTTTAACCCGTAGCCCATTTAAAATAAGATAAAATTGGATTTTAAGTTTAAAAAATTCAAAAATGTTTTGAAATTTAAATTTATTATTCAAGTTTATTTATTTGGGCACTAATGATTATGGAATCATTAAAATTAACGAATCGTTGTTAATTGATTATAGTTAGTTATTAACTAAAAGTGAACTTTAATTAATATAAATGTTAAATATTTATTAACAATTAGTTAGTTATGAATCATTTTAATTAACAATTAGTTGTTAATAAATTAGGCTAATTATTAGTTTAAATGTTAAATTAATAATTAATCTTAATTTAGCTAATTTAAGAGTTAAACTACTGGTTAATATTTATTATTCTATGTGTTAGATTATTAATTATTAATTCATCTAATTATTAATTAATGGGTTAGTTATAAATTTAAGTGCTAAATTAATAATTAATTTAATTGACTAATTTAAGTGTTAAATTAGAAGTTATCAATTAATTAGTGTTAATTATTATTTTAAGAGTTAAATTAATAGTTAACATTAATTATCTAATCTAAGAGTTAGATTGGCATCTTTAATTAATTTGAACTTATTTTTAATTTAAGTGTTAAATTAATTATTAGTTTTAAATGGACTAATCTAAGAGTTAGATTAGTAACTTATTATTAATAGTCTAATTGTTAGATTATTAATATTAATTAATCTAAATATTAGATTGTTTTTAATTATTAGAAATGTTTTAATGGCATGGAATATTCTGGAATTTTTAATTTGGAGTGTGTACACATGTGACGTATGTTTAATATTTTTAAATTTGATTTAATTGCATGCTTAAGTTATTAAAAGAGTTTTCGAAATTCAAAATACCAATTATTGATTGGATCCTAGCTTTTTGAAAGCCAAAATTATTTATTTTGAAACTCTTTTCTTTTAGCCATGCGATGAGCTTATCATGTGGGGATTGTTTAAAATACACTGTAGTTATGGATATACATTTATTTAATTATTCATGTGATAAATGATTTTGTGGATCGTGGATGTTTGAATGAGTATATTTATTAATTGTTAATAAATAGAGGTCTGCGTACCTCTCTCTCTTCATAATCCTACCTCCTTCTCTCTTGTACTCACTATAAGGCCTTCTTCTATTTTACATATAACTCTAGAATTATTATAATATGATCGAGGGAACCAAGGAAGGAGCGAGAACGATCCACAACTGCTATCAGGAAGGTAAAAAGATGAAGATCCTTTGCCTATGTGTTTGCAGGATAGTCTATTGTAAATGTTATGTTAGATTGTGTGTGCGTTTGACTGTTGGCTCCAGTCAAACTCGTTGTGCTATCCATGACCATACTTGACATATATGTGATACATTGTTTTAATTTTTTGATTGTGAATCAAAGCAGGTATAGTATTAATTAAATATATACGATATATTTATATACTATCACCTAGGAGAGACCAAAATAAAAGTTATCTAAATACCCTCGTCTAAATTCTAAGCCGTAATGTGAGTAGTTAAGAACTTACCGCGTAGTTTACCATCATTATAATCATAGGATTCGAATCACTTTAGATAGGTTTGTTGTGCTACCACAAGGCCTATTTAATTGTGAGGAGAGACTATGGCTATACCATTAGATGCCTATTTGATCGGGGTAGAGGAACCATGTAGCTTTGTTGTGCTATATACAAGGGTTGCATGCAAATCTATGCTCGTCTCGTAAGGATGGTTAGCTTAGACCAAAATTAGTGGCTTGTTGTGCTATCCACAAGGCCATTAAATCTCTGGGGACCAAAGATATGATCAGATATTGCAAGGAGTTGCAAGTCCCATGAGATGGGTGCTCTTTGATTGTATTAAAGTTTGTTGTGCTATCCACCAGGTTGTCTTTCAAGTTATTGAGATTCTGATCCCCACTAGGAGACTATCGACGTCTCCTGTTCTGTATAACTGAGGGTTATATAGTCCGTCGAAAATTAGTGGGAGTTAAAACTTGATTAAAAGACCATGTCTTGTTTTAAATTTTAATAATTGAACGTCAGCTAAATAAATTTTATTTATCTCCTATAGGGAATTATGTCATCAAATAACCCACTCCGTGACATACTTGATGCCAATCTTTTGACTAGCCCGAACTACTCGGTTTGGCTCAGAAACTTGAAGAGTGTCTTCAGATCTGAGTACATTGCCTACGTCTTTGGAGCTGATCCTCTTGCTGAACTGGCATTGAATGCCCCTGAGGCAGAGATGATCACGTACGGTAAAAGATCGAAGGACAAAGTCAAATGAGTAGTAAAGGATGACTGCTTCTACTGTAAGCAGCACGATCACTGGAAGAGGAACTGCAAGGAGTTCCTTAACAATAAAGCTCATAGAAAGGTGAAGCTATCAGATGCTTTAGATATATATATGATAGATATCAACTAGAGATTCCACATTATAGGCATTAGATACCAGATGTGCTTCTCACATCTGCCATGATGTGCAGATGCTGACAAGTAAGCGCAAAAGTTATTATGGTAAAAGTTGCGGCAGTTGCTGTTAGGACAACAAACCTCAGACTTCCATCGGGAGACGTCTTATCATTAGAAGATTGTTATTATGTTCCTAGCATAATAAAGAACATCATATTAATATCTTGTTTAGACAAGATAGGATATAGGTTGTCTATTCAGAATAGAAGTTGTTCAATTTATTATGGTAATAAATCAATAGCTTCGGCATCTTTAGTCAATGGTCTATATCTTTTAGATGTTTTTTATTACAATCTTCACATTGATAATGCTCTTAAGAAGAGAAAGAATTGTGTGAATCAAGCCTACATGTGGCATTCTAGACTTGGACATATAGGTGAAAGCAGATTGCAAAAGTTGCACAAGTATGGTTATTTAACTGCATTCCATTATGAATCGTTTGCGACATGTGAATCCTGCTTTATAGGAAAAATAGCAAAATCTCCATTTCCTGGACATGGAGAACATGCCAAGGACATTCTGGGATTAATACATTCAGATGTATGTAGTCCCATGTCCACTCAAGCCAAATGTGGCTTCTTGTACTTCATCACGTTCATTGACGACTTCTCAAGATTCGGCTATGTGTACTTAATGAAGTACAAGTCAGAAGCATATGAGAAGTTCAATGAGTTCAAGAATGAGGTAGAGAAGCAGTTAGAAAAGAGTATTAAAGCTCTTCGATCATATTGGGGAGGAGAATACTTGAGTACTAATTTCACACAATTCTTAAAGGATAATGGTATCTTTTCTCAACTGACCCCTCCATATACACCACAGATGAATGGTGTATCTAAAAGGAGGAATCACACCTTGTTAGACATGGTGCGCTCCATGATTAGCTTTTCGAGATTACCAGTGTCCCTCTAAGGGTATGCTCTAAAGTCAGCAGTATATCTATTGAACATAGTACCTAGCAAGTCTGTAACCTCTACTCCATATGAGATATGGAAAAGTAGGAAATCAGAATTTAAACATGTTAAAGTTTGGAGTTGTCCTGCTCATGTAAACAGGCATGATCCAGACAAGTTGGATTTACAAACTGATAAATGCAAGTTTGTGGGATATCCAAAGGAAACCTTTGGATACTACTTTTACCATCCTGGTAAACAAAAAGTGTTTGTCGCCAGGAAAGCTGTCTTCTTGGAAGAGGAATACCTTCTCCAGGAGGACAGTGGGAGTAAAATAGTACTGGAAGAGCTTCCAAAAGCCCAAACAGCAGCAATATTATCAGATGAGATATATGTTCCTAAATCTATTTAGGTATACACAAATAAGCCTCGTAGATCTAGTAGAGCACCTAGACTACTCGAACGATATGTGAGACATATCGTTGAAGGAGAGTCTAAGGTGGAATATAATGAGGATGATGATCCTAAAACTTACCAGGAGACCACAGAAGGCCTAGAAGCCGGGAAATGGCGAGAAGCCATGAACTCAGAAATCCAGTCTATGTATACCAACCAAGTTTGGAACTTGGAAGACTTGCCCGAGGGTATTGTATCCATTGGGTGCAAGTAGATCTTTAAGAGAAAGATCGGTGCTGATAGACGGATCGACACTTATAAGTCAAGATTGGTGGAAAAGGGATATCGTCAAAGGTAAGGAATTTACTATGACGAGACTTTCTCACCAGTTACCATGATAAAGTCGATCAGAGTTTTACTCGCCATAGCTGCACACTATGATTACGAGATCTGGCAGATAGATGTGAAGACTACCTTCCTCAACGGTAACCTTGAGGAAGAGGTGTATATGATACAACCAGAAGGTTTCACATCCAAGGAATCTCTAGATAAAGTGTGCAAGCGTCAAAGGTCCATTTATGGACTGAAGCAAGCTTCCCGAAGCAGGAACATAAGATTTGACGAGGTTGTCAAGTCTTATGACTTCATTAAGAATGAAGATGAGCCTTGTGTGTACAAGAAGACCAGTGGGAGCGCAGTCACCTTCTTAGTTCTTTACGTAGACGACATACTACTCATTGGGAATGATGTAGCTATGACGTCATCGGTAAAGATCTGGGTGTCGAAAAATTTTTCCATAAAGGATTTGGGAGAAGCATCCTATGTGTTGGGAATACGGATCTATAGAGATATATCAAAGAGAATGCTTGGAATGACCCAATACTTATACATAGATACCATAGTCAAAAGGTTTGGCATGGAAAATTCCAAGAGAGGTCCCATACCGATGAGATATGGAATTAATCTCGCAAAGGAGCAGTCTCCTAAGACTCCTAATGAGAGGGCATTCATGGATTGAGTACCTTATGCCTCTGCCATAGGATCTATCATGTATGCCATGCTATGTACACGGCTTGATGTTGCATATGATCTAAGTGTTACGAGCAGATTTTAGGCTGATCCAGACGAAAAGTACTGGAAGGCAGTGAAATGTACCCTTAAGTACTTGAGAAGAACTAAGGATATGTTTCTTGTTTATGAAGGAGATGAATTGAAACTGCGAGGTTATACTGACTCGAGTTTCCAGTTAGATCCAGATGATAGCAAGTCTACATCTGGATTTGTATTTACTTTGAACGGAGGCGCAGTGTGTTGGAAGAGTTCCATACAAGCAACCACTGTAGATTCGACGACTGAAGCTGAGTACATCGCTGCAGCTGAAGCCGCCAAGAAAGCAGTGTGGTTGAAGAAATTCATCACCGACCTCGGCGTAGTTCCAAGCATCTCTGAACCTGTTCCGCTTGTGCGACAACAATGGATCCATTGCACAAGCGAAAGAGCCGCGGTCTCATAAAAAATCAAATATATTCTGAAGTGCTTTCATCTTATCAGAGAGATCATATCTAGAGTAGTTGTAGTGGTGGAAAGAGTTCTATCCGTCGGCAATGTAGCAGATCTACTGACAAAGCCATTGATTCAAAATGTGTTTGAGCATCACCTAGAGTCTATAGGTTTAGTACATAAAGGTGATTGGCTTTAGTCAAAGTGGGAGTTTGTTAGGCTTAGGTGGCCTACAAGCCAATATGACTTTGTAATCTCGTTCATTTATTAATAAAATGGCATTATATTCATTGTGTGTAAATCGTATTTATTATCATCTTATAATGAAGTCCGTGAATATGTGCAATGGTGATCAGATTATGATGAGATCATACTAATGAGACTGATCACTTAAACACACATATTATTAATAGTTCTTAGTCGGAGGATATTCGAGAAGGACATCGGATATCCGGTTAGACTAGTACAGATTACTCCCGCTCATAAGATGAGGACCACTGATCTCATAGTCACTTGTGTGGAGACAATAAGGTGAATCTGTAGGTGCTCATTAGAGAATGAGTTCACTGAACTGATCCGACTGAATCGTTGGATGGTATTGTACTTCATTGTCAACCAGCTTGATTCTATTGTCACAGTTGCGTGGATGGTCCTCGGACCTTAGACACCAAAGACACCTTGTCGGTGGACTTCTATACTTTGACCTTAGTTTATGAATATCTAACCACGGGATTCTAAACATCTAAGGATCGGGTACAGCAAAATACCGTCGAAGGGAATTGAGTGTCAATAAGGAATAATTCGCTCTCGGTACTTAGAGAGAGAATGCTCTTGGAACGATGCGCGGAAGTCTCTGGCCAGGGCAGACGATAATATCGGGAAAGGAGTTTTTCGATATTATACAACAGCATCCGTTCCAAGTGAGTCAACCGGTTAGGGTTTGATAGTACACCATACCCTGAGTTGACTTGAGAGCATTATACGAATGCAGGATTATATCCACACGATAACTGTCAGTGGAAAGGTTCCAAGAGTGGGTGACTTAATTTCGATACCTTCCGGGGTCACGCGGTGTTGCTCGGCACCCAACGTGATCGGAGGCCTGATCGAATTTGATGTGCGACATTGATTCGATTGATTAATTAATTAATATGAGTTATTAATTGATTAATCAGGCTAGTGAGGAGTTACTGGGCTTATTGGGCCATTAATCGGACTAGTTATTGGGCCTAGAGGGTCACATGCAAATGTTTATCAAGGCGATGGATAATAAAGTGGGTTTTATATTAACTGGGGGTTTTTATGAAAAACTGTGTGGTTAATATAAAATATAGCGAACGAGCTGAGTAAGCCAGGCTACTGCGAAACCCTAACTGCCCCCTCCTCTCTTCCTCTCTCTCTCTGGCACCCCAGACGACTCGAGATCCCCGGATCTACTCTGCCGGTTCTCGACTCCCGTTCTACGGGAAATCATCCGTGCGATGCGGCGATCGTTGCAGTGAACGACCGAGGCTTCGTAGGCTGCAAAGAATAAGGAACGTTAGGATATCCGTTGCGAGGTGGATCGTGTGGACTCCGCTAGAGGCCGGGCGCTTGCTCGGCTTGCACTGTCACACCGACTAAACCGATCGGTTGCGGATTCGAATCCGCATACGGTAAGAACCAATTATTTGATAATCCAGTTTTAGTTTTTTCGAAACGGGAAATGGATCGCAGTATTTTATTTTAAATTCCACTGCGTGAGCGATCCGGAGAAACGCGAGAACAGAACAGCTCCCGGTACGGTTTATATGGACTTTACAGAATATAGGGCCGCTACCGATATGGTTTGCACAGTCGAGGCTGCCCCCGGTATGGTTTTGCACGGACTTAGAGAAAATAGGGCCGCTCTTGATACAGTTTGCATAGCTGAGGCTGCTCCTGTTACGGTTTACACAGTTCTTTAAAGAAAATAGGGCCGCTTCCGATATGGTTTGCATAGTGAGGCTGCTCCTGGTACAGTTTACACGGACTTTAGAGAAAATAGGGCCTCGAATTGGTCACTCTCGATTTATGCCTTTTTATTGATTTCTCATGACTCTACGTCCGAACAAAACTGAGTGATTTCTACATGGAATAGCGACGAAGTCACTCTACATTCCAAGTACGAGGGAGAGGTTGCCCTACAAGGGTTTCTAATCGGTATGCCCCTCGGTAGATGACTTCCCTTACTCGGTAGGGTCCTTCCCAATTGGGAGCCAGCTTTCTAGAGGCTTCGGCTGGTTTGGAAGCATGAACATTCTAGAACACCAGGTCCCTGGCTTCAAAACTTCTGGGCTTCACTCGGTGGTTGTGATACTTGGCCATGCGCTGTTGATACATTGCGAGCCGAATTCAGGCTAAGTCCCTCGTCTCCTAATAAGATCCAATTGATCTTTTAGGGCTTCATCATTGGCCGCTAGGTCGTAAGCAAGAACCCTTGCAGATGGGACACCAATTTCCACTGGAATCACTACCTCAACCCTATAAGCCATCTGGAAGGTAGTCTCACTAGTAGGGGCTCAACTCGTTTTTCGGTAGGGCCACAACAACTGGGAAACTTATCGGCCACCAAGACGCGCTTTCAACCCTTATAGGATACTTCAATTGGTGACTTCTGCCTGTCCATTCGTCAGAGGATGGGCTATTGAAGTGCGTTTGTGCATAATACTAAAGCTCTCGTAGTTATCTAAATCGGCTGCTATCGAACTGTTTGCCATTCTCAGATATGATTGCCCGAGGGACCCCATAACGGCAGATAATAGACTTCCAGACAAAAATCTAGGCATTGCTATATGTGATGGTCGCGAGCAGCTCGGCCTCTACCCTTTTGGTGAAGTAATCGATGGCAACAATAAGAAATTTCTTCTGGCCGGTAGCTATGTAAAAAGGGCTGAGAACATCTATACCCCACTAGGCAAAAGGCTAAGGATCTTACGAAGGTGTCAGCAGGGTGGCTGACTGATGAATCAGGGGGCTGAACCACTGGCACTGGTCACAACAGCGGACGAGCTCAGCGGCATCCTGTCGAAGAGTCGGCCACCAGTATCCTTGCCTTAGCAGTTGGTGAGCCAAGGTCCGGCTCCCGCATATCCTCCACACACTCCTTCGTGAACCTTCCGGAGGGCATAATTGGCCTCCGCCAAGTTGAGACACCTAAGGAGAGGCCGGCCAAAGAATCTTTTGTACAATAGACCATCTACATAAAGGAATTGGGTGCAATGCAGCCGAATTCGTCTCGCCTCCCTCTCACGGGAGTTCCCTTCGGAGAATATAATCTAGCAATGGGGCCATCCAGGTCTCGGCTTTCGAGAGTTCACTCTGCATTACCTTGTTGGGCCGATCGACAATCAGAGCCTTTAGTTCTTCTATGAGAACCATCTGACTCCCTCCACCGTCATGGGGGGACGCTAGCCGGGAGAGGGCATCGGCTCTAGTGTTCTCAGATCGAGGGATCTTCTTGATGCTAAAATGAATGAACTCAGTTAGGATGCTCTTTGTTAGCTGAAGGTTTGCCACCATCAGAGCATCCCGGGCATCATATTCTCCAGTTATCTAGCCAACTATTAGCTGAGCATCGCTGAACGCAACCAACTCCTGCATGCCGAGTCTTCTTGTAGCCTGGAGGCAAGATATTAGTGCTTCATATTCTACAGCATTGTTGGTGGCAGGAAAGGTGAAGCGGAGAGCATACTCGTTGACGACCCCCTCTGAAGACACCAAGACCCATCCGGCGCCATTGCTCAAGGAGCAAGCGGCCCCGTCCGCATAAAGATGCCAGTTCGAGTTGCACGAATTAGATGACCCAGCCAAGATGCTGACTATCAAGGGGGAAGGCAGAAGAGGAACCGACTTTCCAACCTCAGCTAATTGCTGTGCCTTGGCTCCGTCGGGAGTCAACTCGGCGATGAAGTCAGCGACGGCTCGTGCTTTGATAGTAGTTCTAGGTCTGTAGCTGATGCTGAATTCACCCAGGTCTATGGCCCATTTGGCAAGTCGCCCGAACACCTCCGGCCGAGAGAGGACTTGTTGCAAGGGTTGATCTGTTAGCACTTTGATATAATACACTAAGAAATAAGGCTGAAGCCTCCTCGTAGAAGCAACTAAGATGAGCGCCAATTTCTCCAATGATGGGTACCGAAGCTCCACTCTGTGAAGCACCCGACTGATGTAGTAGACTGACTTCTAAATGACATCTTATTCTTGGATGAGGACGGCACTCAGTGCAGCCTTTGATGCGGCCAGATATAGGAAGATTTCCTCCCCCTTATCGGCTTAGCCAAGATGGGAACTTCAGAAAAATAACCCTTGAGCTGGTCAAAGGCCGCTTGACATTCGTCCATCCATAGGAAGCTGTCGGCCTTTCGTAATAGCTTGAAGAAGGGGAAGCATCGATTGCCGCCCTCGACATGAAGGATGGCCGCCACCTTTGCCGGATTCGCTTCCACCCTGCAGCGAGTGACCAAATAACCAAGGAACTTCCCGGACACCACAGCAAAAGCACACTTGGCCAAATTCAATTTCATGTGATACTTGTGCAAAGCAGTGAACGTTTCGGCTAAACCAACCAGATGGTTAGAGGCAAACTGACTCTTCACTAGGATGTCGTCGATGTACCTCCATGTTTCGGCCAAGTTGAGGAGCGAAGATTTTGTTGACGAGATGTTGATAAGTGGCACCGGCATTCTTCATGCTGAATGGCATCTGGGTGTAGCAATAGAGGTGGAGATCAGTTGTGAAGCTGGTCTTATCTTCGTCATCTGGATGCATTCGGATCTGGTGGTACCCCGAGTAGGCGTCAAGGAAGCTTAGGAGTTCATGGCCGGAAGTGGCATCCACCATCAGATCTATCTGAGGTAGCGGGAAGTTATTCATTGGACAAGCTTTGTTCAGGTCAGTAAAATCAACATACATCCGCCACTTACCGTCCTTCTTGGATACCATTACGACATTGGCTACCTACACAGGGTGATGGGCCTCTCGGAGGTGTCCAACATTCAAAACTTTTTGCACTTCTGCTTGGATTGCCATTCTTCTTTCGAGATTGAAGTTTCGGCGCTTCTATTTGACCGAAGGGTGACTTAGATCGACATGAAGGCGAGGTACGACTACTTCTGGACAGATTCCCGGCATGTTCGAAGGCAAGTAGGTGAATACATCAAAGTTCTCCTTTAGGAAGTTAACCATCTTTTCAGCTTCGTTTGCCGGAAGGCCAGAGCCTACCTGCAACATCCGATCATCTCCCCTTGGAACCGGGACAACAATCAGCTCTTTCCCCGGGGTAGCATCAGTCGAGGACTCAATTGACAGCGACTCGGCCGCTGACAGCGACTCGGCCGCTGCCTTGTCTTTCACAGAGATCATGTAGCACTGCTGGGCCAATTCCTGGTTCCCCCTTGCTTCTCTGACTCCGTACTTGGTGTGGAACTTAAGCTTTTGGTGGTAAGATGAAGGCACCGCTCCAATTCGTTCGATTAGCCGTCGGCTGAAGATGGCGTTATAAGCCGAGTCTACCTTAACTACAGAAAAATCAATTTCAATTGTTAGCTGCTTTGGGGCCATACCAAGGGTTACCGACAATCGGACTATGCCTTCCACTGAATAGGGGGATCCATTAAAACCAAACAAAGGGTTGCGATAGGCCTTCATGTCGGCTTCAATCAAGCCGAGTTTGAGAAAACAATCATAAAAAGCACATTAGGTGCGTTTTCATTGTCTACAAAAATACAATGGACATCGTAGTTCTTAATTACAATGCTAACAACGAGAGCATCATCGTGAGGAACTTGGATTCCCTAAAGATCGCCATTGGTGAAAGTAATGTCTTCTCGTCTAGGGCGCTTTGGCTTGCTATTGGCTGTCGCGATAGCCGAGGATGCTTCGTCTCGCCCGCATCTGCGGGTCACTTCACCTGGCTCCCAGAAATGACAATAATCGACCTTGCGCTCAGCCGCTGATGTGAGGCATGTCCTACCGGGGCAAGAGTTGGTGAGTCCCATCCTTGGATGGGAGTTGATGCTGCTTTAGCATAGGTTGTTGAGTGTGGGATTGTTGTTGCTGCCATGGCTGCCTTTCCCAGTTGTACTAGGGCAATTGTCCCTCACGGATGAGGCGCTGTATCTCCTGGCGTAGATGGCAGCACTCGTCCGTCCGATGGCCCATCTCCCTATGGTACTCGCAGTATTTTCGAGAGTCCCTTAACTGGGGGTCCGTCTTTATGTGCTCCAGCTGGCGGAGCATGCCCTTGACTTCCATGAGGATTCTTGGGGGAGGAGTTGGTAAACGCAAGTACTGAGGGTGGTGAGGCCGACGCCGCTCTCGGCTCCAATCATTGTCTCTCCTTAACCTCTTTCGGGAGGGGTCAAAGTCCTCCGATCGTTGGCGTACAATGAGTAGGGCGACTGTCGGGGGAGGCTCGACGACCTTCTTCTCCTTAGCTATCATTAGTGCCTCCTGGTTGATATAGTTATGCGCCCGAGCCACCAAACCTTGGAACGTTAGAGGATGTCTCTTCTTAATGGAACTAAGCAGCCCCATGTCGGTGTAGCCGCTTATCACGATCGAGACTGCGATAGAACTGTCGGGGTTTGGAATTTGTGCGGCCTCGGCGCGGAACCTAACGAAATAGCCCCAAAGAGTCTCGGTTGGTTACTGCGGAATAGCAAGCAAGCTGGCCGAGGTTTTGCACTGCTGCGTGGCGTCATAAAATTGGTCAATGAAAAATTGACCGAGTTACACTAAAGAATAGATAGAACTGGGAGCTAGGGTTTCAAACAAAGTGGGAGCTATCTTTTCAAGAGTAAAAGGAAAAGCTGACAACGGAGGGCTTCAGGTACCCCTCGAACCGAGAGGAATGAATTGAATCTTTGGAAATGGTTGATGGGATCGGTCATCCCATCGTACAATGGCCCTTTTGGTAGCTTTACACTCAGCGAAACATCAACAGTTAGGATCTTTGGAGAGAATGGGGACTGCTCCATAATGGTGCTGGCCAGAGGTTCTCCATATGGCCGAGATACCATCTGCTGCATCTCCTTACTCATTTTAGATAGTCATCGATCGAGCTCCGGAGTTGTAGTAGTGGCCGTAGCGGAATGCCCTTTGGCCCTAGTAAGATGAGTACCGGACGAGGCGATATCAGGTTCAGTCGGCGTACATTGATGGCTGGTGTGTGGTATTTGAACATGGGGTCCGTTCATCGTGGACCGAGGTCCCCTCGGGTGGAAATCCCCTAGAGTGGCCCAACTGTCGGGTCGAGAATTGGCCGGGCAGGCATAAATGAGGCTGTTGTGGTGGAGCCAGCTTGGCCGGCGGGTTTAGCAAACCCATGTGCTAAGCGATAGTAGACACCATGTCGCATAGGGTGGTGAATGAAATGACCGTTGAGGTTAGGTGGGCTACCTGTTGGGAGAGTTCTTCCATCCTATCCTCCTGAGGAAGCGTAGGGTCTTATGCCACAAAGAGCGTTGGTCCTTGTGGCAAGGTCGCTGACACTCCTTCGGTATGTCCGAGTGATAGAGCAGGGGTCACCCTCAATTTCAATTCCTCTTGCCCAAACCGTCCTCTTGTCTCTAGTTGCTCAAATCATGTATGTGATGTTCATGAATTTCATATTGCTCATATGAATAGTAAAATTATTAAAACTAAAGAAAATGTGATCGTCAGAAACTGTAAAGTTTCAAAAGAAAGATTGATCGCTTACCCTTTCAAATTTGGGAGATTGAGTCCTTGATTCCCTTTCTTCGGTCGGCCAAAGAAAGAGAGCCCTTTTGTTGTTGTGTTCTTGCTTTTGATTTCTTATTTCTTATTCCTTTGAATCTCCTTCTTCCTCTTTTTTGTACCTTGTAGAAAAGATTAAACAAAAGTAGAAATTCTAATTAGAACTAGAGCAAAGTAGTCTCTATTCTAATAAAAAATTTAAACATGCAACTAAATTAATCTACTCACTTAATTGTTGTTCTTTAAACCCCGAATATACATGTGGGTGTGGAAAATAATGATGTGTGTGTGAACATGAAGTGATGATAATGATGATGAATTATGGAAAACAAAGAATAAACTGTATAAAATTAATGAAAAGTTTAGAAAGAAATTAAGGAAGATGGTTGGTTGGCTCCTCCATAGCCTTGATCTTCAAAAGCTTTAAAGGATGAAGAGGATGAAGAAGAAGAAGCTTTAGATGAAGCCTCTCTTGTTGTCTACGTTTTTCTCCTCTAGAGCCTTCAAACACCTTGCCTTGAACTTCAAAATCACCAATGATCAACCTTTTTTAAAGGTCTAAAGGGTGCTTTATTTATAGGAATAGGTTTAAGGGTGTTTAGGGCTTCAAAAAGACTCTCTCCCGCAGTCGGACTTACCTTGGATGAGCATGGAGGAGTTAGCAACCTTCCCAACTTCGGAAACCGGATTATCTCGGCCAAATTATGCTTATCAGGAAATTTCCAAATCACGTAGTCCAAACGGGACGCCATTCGGCTAATTAAAACGACCAAAATAGAAAGGAAATCCGAATAGGAAACTGAAATACATTATGAAACCTAAATTGCGTCTTGCGTAGGCGACATGCTTTAGATAATTAGGAAATGAATTAGAATTAAAAATCAGAAACCCAAACGGATTAGGACTTAAATGGCATCTCCCTATGGCGACGCTATTCAGTTAAATCTATCTGAATTTAGAAATTTAATTCCGAGCTGATTTCGACTAGGAATCTAAATGGCGTCGTGTAAGGGCGACGCTAATTAACAAATTTCGAGAAAAATCAATAAAAATTAATTAATGATTAAAGTCTAGACCATTCTGGGACATTATAATTGTCACTTGAAATTTACTCAATATGAAGTCAAAGTTAGCGTGTCTACAGCTGTCCTACCTTGGCATTGACTTTGCAAGTGAGTGAAATGGAATGGAATATACTGAAAAGGTGATGGCAAGGTGTGATATAACACGCTCTCAATATCATATAATGAGATTTTTTTTCAAAATGATCAGTGAAGTAACTTAAAGAGATCAATGGAATCAATCTTGTCTGGATGAAAGAGACAAGGAAACAAAATAAGGACGATCAACTTCCACGATTAGGTAGTACCCTAGGTCACAAACCTTACAGGTTTCATCATGGAGAGTGGTTACCAGCCAATGTGGACGTGATACAATCATAATAGATTTTAAAAGGGAAACAAGAAATTTTGGGATAAAGAATCCAAGCAAGAAGGAATTCCAGAGATATCTTCAAGAAAACCTCAAAGATAATTGAGAGATCAATTCGGAATGGAATATCTCACATCACATTGGGATTTATTTGATTGATGGTCTGAAATTTAATCAATAATTAATTCTTATCACAATTATTTCTAAGTCCTACATGATGCATGCTAAGTTGAAAGAAAAATATAAAATAAAATAAAATGTAAATTAATCAAGGATAATATTGTTAAACTGTTATTGATGAGTCAAGACACCAATCCTGTAATCCAGTGCTAAGCCGAAGCTCGTTTGTCCATGTACTGTTTTACAAGAGCGGAACCATCGTCCCCATCAATTAACAATCCAACGGCCTATCCCTGTGGTTGATAAACGTCTCCCTACGGCGACACTATTCAGTTAAATCTATATGAATTTAGAAATTTAATTCCGAACTGATTTTCGCTAGGAATCTAAATGGCGTCGTGTAAGGGCGACGCTAATTAATAAATTTTGAGAAAATCAATAAAAATTAATTAATGATCAAAGTCCAGACCATTCTGGGGCATTATAATTGTGACATGAAATTTACTCAATATGAAGTCAAAATTAGCGTGTCTATAGCTGCCCTACCTTAGCATTGACTTTGCAAGGGAGTGAAATAGAATGGACTGTACTGAAAAGGTGATGGCAAGGTGTGATGTGACATGCTCTCAACATCATATGATGAGAATTTTTCTCAAAATGATCAGTGAAATAATTTAAAGAGATTAATAGAATCAATCTTGTCTAGATGAAAGGGACAAGAAAACAAAATAAGGATGATCAACTTCTATGATTGGGAAGTACTTTAGGTCACAAACCTTGCAGGTTTCATCATGGAGAGCAGTTACTAGCCAATGTGGACGTGCTACAACCATAATGGATCTTAAAAGGGAAACAAGAAATTTTGGAATAAAGAATCCAGACAAGAAGGAATTCCAAAGATATCTTCCAGAAAACTTCAAAGATAATTGAGAGATCAATTCATAATGGAATATCTTACATCACGTTGGGATTTATTTGATCGATGGTTTGAAATTTAATCAATAATAAATTCTTATCACAATTATTTCAAAGTCATATACGATGCATGATGGGTTAAAAGAATAGTATCAAATGAAATAAAATGTAAATTAATCAAGGATAATATTGTTAATTGTCATTGATGAGTCAAGAAACCAATCCTGTAATCCAGTGCTAAGCTGAAGCTCGTTTGTCTATGCTCTGTTTTACAAGAGCGGAACCATCGTCCCCATCAATTAACAATCTAACGGCTTATCCGTGTGGTTAAGAATTCTCTAGAATTATCACTCTTTTTGTTGAACAGGAACTCAAACTCCAATTTCATCAAAACCACAAGGTCTTTGATATACTCTAAGAAGTATTTAACATAGTAATCATGATGCAAATCAATTACATAACGGAATACAAGGATATAGATAACTGTCTTTTTAGTCACGGTTAGGACTTAGTGAAATTCCCACAGTGGGACCTTATTGAAATTTTCAACTTCATTTTCATTTCTTTAATTTCCTATACTTAGAATTCATCAGTAACTTCATGCAAAGGAATAAATAATTATTAAATATCATGCAATTAGGAATTTTCGGAGAATAACAGAAATTCATAAAGTCCATTAAATAGCATAGCTGTTCACAAACGTCATTTAAATGACGTCGCTCCATCTAGATGCCATTTAACTTAACAGAAATAGTTCTCTATTCTGACTCCCACCCAAAGTCTACTTTCCTTCAATGCACATCCCTCTTCCAATTAAGAAAGGGTTCCTCAATCTCGCAAATCACTTAATAAACGTCTCCCTACGGCGACACTATTCAGTTAAATCTATATGAATTTAGAAATTTAATTTCGAACTGATTTTCGCTAGGAATCTAAATGGCGTCGTGTAAGGGCGACGCTAATTAATAAATTTTGAGAAAATCAATAAAAAATAATTAATGATTAAAGTCCAGACCATTCTGGGACATTATAATTGTGACATGAAATTTACTCAATATGAAGTTAAAATTAGCGTGTCTATAGCTGCCCCACCTTGGCATTGACTTTGCAAGGGAGTGAAATGGAATGGACTGTACTAAAAAGGTGATGGCAAGGTGTGATGTGACACGCTCTCAACATCATATGATGAGAATTTTTCTCAAAATGATCAGTGAAGTAATTTAAAGAGATCAATGGAATCAATCTTGTCTGGATGAAAGGGACAAGAAAACAAAATAAGGATGATCAACTTCTATGATTGGGAAGTACCCTAGGTCACAAACCTTGCAGGTTTCATCATGGAGAGCGGTTCTAGCCAATGTGGACGTGCTACAACCATAATGGATCTTAAAAGGGAAATAAGAAATTTTAGAATAAAGAATCCAAACAAGAAGGAATTCCAAAGATATCTTCAAGAAAACTTCAAAGATAATTCAGAGATCAATTCATAATGGAATATCTTACATCACATTGGGATTTATTTGATTGATGGTTTGAAATTTAATCAATAATTAATTCTTATCACAATTATTTCAAAGTCATATACGATGCATGCTGGGCTAAAAGAATAGTATAAAATGAAATAAAATGTAAATTAATCAAGGATAATATTGTTAATTGTCATTGATGAGTCAAGACACCAATCCTGTAATCCAGTGCTAAGCTGAAGCTCGTTTGTCTATGCTCTGTTTCACAAGAGCAAAACCATCGTCCCCATCAATTAACAATCCAACGACCTATCCGTGTGGTTAAGAATTCTCTAGAATTATCACTGTTTTTATTGAACGGGAACTCAAACTCCAGTTTCATCAAAACCATAAGGTCCTTGATATACTCTAATAAGTATTTAACATAGTCATCATGATGCAAATCAATTACATAACGGAATACAAGGATAGAGATAACTGTTTTTTAGTCATGGTTGGACTTAGCAAAATTCCCACAGTGAGACCTTGTTGTAATTTTCAACTTCATTTTCATTTCTTTAATTTCCTGCACTTGGAATTCATTAGTAACTTCATGCAAAGGAATAAACAATTATTAAATATCATGCAATTATGAATTTTTGGAGATAACAGAAATTCAGAAAGTCCATTAAATAGCGTCGCTGTTCACATACGTCATTTAAATGGCGTCGCTCCGTCCAGACGCCATTTAACTTAACAGAAACAGTTCTTTGTTCTGACTCCAACCCGTACTCTACTTTCTTTCAATGCACATCCTTCTTCCAATTAGGAAAGGGTTCCTCAATCTCGCAAATCACTCTATAAAAACTTCCTCTCTTCATATCCAAACATTATAATAAGCAATCAAAAGGGAAAGCTAAAGGATTATCTCCAAAGCTCAAGAGAAAGAGGGGAAAGAGGAAGAAATAAAGGAAATCAATTCAAGGAGGATGAATTCTTCAAAAGATTTCTCAAACAAAAGGATGAGGAAGACAATTGAAAAGTTCTATGAAGTGAAAGATCATTTAAGTGGGCGAGATCCTAACTTACAAGTAAGGTAAACTCTTTTCTAATCAATTCTTCCTTCTATTTTCTTCAATTCTTTTTATATGTTTTTCCATATTCCAATTCTTCAATGAGCAAGATAGAACTATTCCAAACTAGTCTCTTTATCTAGGTATATCCTTTCTTCCCTGGTCCAAGAAGATTCTCTTCACTTCCATGGCTCCAAAAGCTTGTAAACAAGATCAATCTTTCCATGCAATCTTATATATCCAAGTGGCATATCCAAGGGTTGGTTATTCATGCCAAAGATTACAAGAGCGTATGCATGGATTGGGCTACGATGGGTGCTTTGATTGAACTGTGGCATCCTCAAACTCATATCTTTCTTTTTGCCACATTCGAAGCCACTATCCTCTTAGAAGAAGCCGAACTCCTATTGGGCCTTCCTATGCTTAAGATCAACAATGATGAACCTGATTTGAGTGATATGATGCTGATGAGGGAAAGAATCAATAGTCAACACTTGTTGGAGAAGATCATGAAGAATCCAAAGGAGATTCAAGGCTGTCTTACTCAAAAAGGGATTAATCTTGCTAAATTAGCTGAATGGACTCTAAAGAAGATAGAAGACCTCAAGGATGAAGAAATAGAGAATGTAATGAAGGCGTTCACCACATGCTTAGCTGGAGCTCTACTATTCCCTGCCCAAGATAATATTCTAGAAAATGATCAAATAAGTCCGATCAATGGGATTTTCGAGGAAAAATAGATCATCACAACAGTTCTAGCCTATCTCTACAGTGGGCTTTCTGTAGCTTCCACAGGTTAACATCCTTATGGTAGCATGCTACTTTTAGCTCTATGGGTGGAATTCCAGTTCGAATTCAACCATTATGAGGTAAAAGTTCCAAAGATATCCCAGACATATCAATGCAGTCCTATCCTCCATATCTCCAACATAGTGAAGTTCAACGACAAGATGACCAATCGTGTGCCCAACTTCAAGACTCGAGCTGATTGGCGTGCTTACTTGAAGACTATGCCCAGAACTAGATTTGAATCCATGCCACTTGCTCTCAGGGAAAAGGTAGTTATAGCGCGCCGTGGTGCTGGCACAGAGCTCCGACTGATTGGGGCGACCGAGTTTGTTCTTTATAATCCACATTGCTGTCATCCTCAACTTAGTATGCTTCGCTATAAATTTCCAGAGATATTTTCTCTTTCTCCAATCAAGAAGCGAGCATTGGGAACTGATGAAGATTTCGAGGCGACAGAACTTATTGTCACTCTTTGGAACATCGGATTCACCCGTTGTGTTAAACTCTCTCATGAAGCCAATAAAGAACTATAGAAATCATATGTAAAAGAGCTTATGAAGATTCGTCCTTAAAAGCTCTCTACCCTTCCTTCCAATTTGATGTATTTTGATTTTATTTTCAATTGAAGAATCATTCCTAAATACAATAAAGATCATCCCTTAATGTTTTGCAATCTTTCTGTAATTTTTCCTTGAACGAAACTGTGATCTTTCCTCAAAATATCAAGGTTCGGGCTTATTTAATTCAAATTGCGACAACTCAGAAAGATGCCTTTAAAACGAATTCAATTTTTAAAAATAAATATTTTAACCTTTAAGAGCTCAAATTGCGTCTTGTACGGGGACGCCTTTCTCTTTCTCTCCTATTTTTCAGAGATTTTATGGCAGTAACTGTCTGAATAGCGTTTGGCTTCCAAGATGCGAAAAAGAATCCTTCAAGATTTCCCGTGGTACGGCCCTGACCAACATAGGCGGTAAAATCCAAAGGGCGTCACCTATGAGGGATGCATTTCGCAAATTTCAAAAGTTTTCTATTGCTGCCTCAGTTTTTGCACCACTTGAATGGCGTCGCTGTCGCCAAACGTGATTTAGCGAATTCAAACAGGGTCTCGCGAGCTCGAGCTCCTTCCTTTCTCATTCTCTCCTCTCACTTCTCTCACCTCCTCCCCGGCGATTACTACGGCCCCGACAAGTTTCTTCCTTTCTCCAGCCATCTTCTTCGTCACCGGCGAGCCTCTCCAACTCCGACGACTCCTCCCTCGAGCTTCTTCACTTTATTTCTCTCTCTCGAGCTTTCTTTCTTCTTTTCTTCAACTGAACTCCCTCTCTCCTACTCAGTTTTCTCCTTCTCTCACTACCCTTCGCGATGGAACAAGGAAGTCTGAGCCGACTAGGTGGGAAGTGCCGACGGGTTGCCGCCATCGAGGTGGTGGAGTTGCCCAAAGGCGAGGAGACTCCCGGAGCGTCGGCCGAAGAGGAGGTGCTCGTGGAGGTGGAGACCTTCATGGAGGCCGAGGAACTCCCTCCCACGGCTCAAGAGGGTGCAGCGGAGGCGACACTGTCTGAGGAAGCCGGCCCACGCTTGGTAAGTCTCGAGAACACTCCACTCTTATGTGTTAAATTTCAATTTTGGTGTGAAAGGGAGCTCGGCCATAGGTTCTCGAAATCTATGGTGAAAGGTGTCTGGGGACAACGACGCCTTTTGAAACGCGTCCTTGGACCCTAACGCGATTCAAAGATATTGAGAATTGTTTTAGAAATTGATTATTAATTCTCTGGCGATTAATTTAATGAATTATTTGACAATTGCAGGGGACAATGAGGACCAGGATCCCCTGGGACCTAGTGGTGGCCGCCTACAGGGGTCTCCCAAATTTTCAGAAGGCACGACTAGCGGAGATGGGGTTCCGGGAGATATTGGAGATCGAACCCTTTTGGATAGATTTAGTGCTACTCCAGGTGCTGAGGGAGCGATGGCACGCTGAGAGCATGACATTTCTAATGCCCTGGGGACATATGATCCCCAGTCTCAAGAACGTATGCAGGATTACCGGCCTTCGGGTGGATGGCCAGGCTGTGAGTGGGATCACGCATCCCTACTATAGAGAGTTTGCTCAGGAGTTACTAGACTTAGAGTGCACAGGGCCGGAAGGCCGAGAGTCTCGAACCCTCGCGAGGGTAGCTGTAGAGAAATCTTTAGGATTAGTAGAACTGAGGTAGCAGACGGATGAGTCTAGGGAGAAGTTTAGAGAGAGACTAGCCCGAGCATCTAGTGAGGTGTATTGTCAGGATTCGAGCGATAGGGCCAGTGCTGATAGGAACCTTAGGAGGTTCTTAGTTTTCTTCTTCGGTAGGCTTCTCTTTGGGACGAAGGGAGATTACATTCATTGTCGTTTCTTGACCCTTCTTACTGATTTAGACCACTTAGGTGAGTATAGATGGGGTGCGGCCTGTAAGGACTGAGGTTTTCGGATCCGGTTTTCGAGGTCGGACCCTGTAGTTCAGGCCCTGATGGGGCTGAGACTGTGGTCTGTTTCGCGTCGAGCGGGCTCGACGCGGTTTAAACGGCGTCCAGCATTGCAGACGTGTTTTAGATTGTGCCACGTGGGCGCCACGTGGGCGGGTTTCGGGCCGCGAGTGTACGGCCCCTGTCTTGTCGTCTGAATGGCGTCTGTGATTGACGACGCCATTCAGACTGCAAACCTGCGATGTCAGTGTACAGTGCCGGTCTTGTCGTCTGAACGGCGTCTATGGTTGATGACGCGTTTCAGAGCTTCTGTCAGTATGGCCTGTCCTGTCATCTGATTGGCGTCTATCTTGGACGACGCGTTTTTACCCTGTTTAGGTTTGACCCTGCGAACCTTCCCTCCTTTCCCTCATTCTCACCCTCACACTCTCTCTCCTCACCCTCTCCACCCTCCGACTCTCCCCTCTCTTCCCCTTCCCTTTCCCCTTCTTCCTCTTCCACCACTCCACTACTTCTCCACCTCTCACTACTGCCACCACCACTTTCTTCGCGGCGTTCCATTCTCCGGACGGCGGCCGACATCCCGGCGGAGTGGCGGCGTCCTCGGAGTACCGGCGGCGGTTTGTGGTGCGACGGTTTGGCGGCGGAGCCAAGAGGAGTTCAAGAATCGGTAGGGTAACGATTCCCGTAGTGTTTCATTTTAAAACCATGTTCTCTTGCTTGAAGCATGCTACGAATCTATGGTTTTTGGGTAGAATGAGTATGTTAGGGACTTTTCTTGATGGGAATAGGGGTTTCTATGAATTTGGATTTGTGGGTTCCTTGTGATGGTTTAGTTTGTCCCTCTTCCTCCTCTGTTTTTATGTGATTTTGGGACTTTTGGGGTTGGAAAGGGGACCCTCGGGTTGAGCTGTGAAACCAGGTTTCTGGCGCTAAATGACGTCGTGCCTGGACGATGCCATTTAGAATGGCGACGGGCCAGTACGACGCAATTTAGGCAGAAATCTCCATGTTTGAGGTTCTGTCAGTCTGGGTTTCTGGCGTTAAATGACGTCGTTCCTGGATGACGCCATTTAGAATGGCGACGGGCCAGTACGACGCCATTTAGGCAGAAATCACCCAGATTAAGGATTCTGTAAGTTTCGGATTCTGGTGTGAATGGCGTCTAAGGACAGCGACGCCTTTGGAAAAGGCGGCTTCCCAGGACGACGCGTTTTAAGAGAATCAACCGTGGCCTGTCCCTACTTCTGTCACTGTTAGGCGACGAGGGATGGCGACGCGTTTTAAAAGGCGGCTACCTGTGACGACGCCTTTTTAGGCCATATTCTGAGGCCGAGATTTCATTAACCAGTTTAGGATGCTTGAATGGCGTCGGCCTTGGGCGATGCGATTCAAGACAGAACCACACTAATCCATGCCAGTAAAATGTGTTTACACTGCTAGATAGTAGGTTAAAATGCATGCCTTAAGTATACTCGATGATGATGGGTTCTTCATGACCGGATAGCACTGCGTTGTGTGTCATGCGACTGTGGACTTCTCACGTGACCGGATCGCACTGTGCCGTGTTTTGTGTTACCGTGGACCTAGAGTGACAGTTGTAGCGCTTTGTCACCCTGTGTCGGTGTGGTTGGGACACAGCGCCGATGGGAGCAGTGGCGGGGTGACGCCTAGTGAGAGAGGGTCACCTGGTGAACCCCGGGGTTAGCTTGTACCGGTGTCGGAGTGGTACCTGTGAAGTGTCACTCGCACTGGGGGAAGGAGTAACCACCTGAGCCAGTTGGGCCGGAGTAACTAGCGTGCTATCCGAGGGGTTACTGTTTGGTCTCAGCAGGTCGGTGTTTCCCACTTTCGTTGTGTGGTTGACGTGTTTTGACGGGACGCTGGTTATGGGTTCTCTGGTAAATTAGAATTATGCATGTTAATATACTTCGAATGCATGTGATTCATATCGAGATTTAGGTGTAGTAATTATTGTCTTACTTGTTTACTGTACCTTCAGCTGTATCCTACACTTGTGGGTGTGTGTGTGGGCAGTGGGGATCGAAGGATCCCTACTGAGTCTTTTTGTTGAGACTCACCCCTGCGGTTTTCAGGTGAGGGTTCCAGGCAGACTTAGCGAGGTGTGTACTGCTGTGAGTTGCGCGCCGCCAGCTGTTGTTCCGGGGTATGCCCCGACATAGTTGTTATCTTTATTTCTGGCCTGTATGCTTAATTATTTCTTTTCTGTTGGAGTATGTAATTATTTGCTGTATCGAGTCGCATTGTAATAACTTTTAATTCCTGCATTTTCCTTTCAATTCAAGGCGATGTGAATGTTTAGCTTAGTTTATTGTTTATTTCCCAGACTTACTTAGATCCTGGTTTGGTTCCAAATTAATGATTCGGTACCCATTTAGTAATCGGATCCCCGATTATAGGGTGGCGGGTCGTTACACCCATTTGGCCCACCTCTTCACTGATCTTTCCGCGGTCATGCCTGATCGGGAGACCACCATCAGCGGCTTCGTGCCGTTCTTTCAGGTATTTAGTTCATTTTATGTTTGTTTCATTAAATGTTCATGATACAATGCATGTGATTCTAACTACATATGTTCTTCTTGTATGCAGGTATGGAGCTATTATTATGTTCCTCTGGCAGAGCGAGGCCATCAAAGTAGCCAGTGGCAGTTCCGCTTTCCCGGCGTTGGCGCCCGGTTGTGGACATGGTGCCACAACATCACCAACTGACGGTCCTTCGCCATCAATTCCTTGACTACCTGGAGCTCTTAGTAAGTTTTAAATTCCTCTTTTCCTTCAATTATTAATTGTTTCATAAGATGCTTAGATATATTTATTGAAAATGCTTCATGTTTGATTATAGCGTTTAAAATATCTTATGAAATGTTTGTTAAATATTTTAAATGTTGGATTAGAGGTTTAGTTAAATACTTGGTTATTTATTGAATATTTTCAATGAATTATTCCGTGTTAAATATTTTAGTTGTAAAATTGGATCTTTTTTGGAATATTTAAAAGTTTTATTAAATGCTTATTTAGTTGTTTATTTGTTTGTTTAATTATGCAATGCAACTAACCTATATGAACGTAGGTTATCTGGCGTCCATATTTGGGTATGGATGATGTTGGACAGCCATGGGTGGAGCATGGACGAGGCTGATTTGGGCATCAAGTTTGGGTTCATTGCCTAAACGAGATTGCCCTGCTACGCCTAAAGCTGGTGATGAGGACTTTGGGGTTGCACCAAGAGTGGGTGGAGGAAGAGATTCCCGAGGGGATCAGGAGGATGATGCAGGGGAAGCAGGCCCGCACTGACTAGAGGGCGAAATTCTCGGACCAGCACGAGGATAGGTTCCGATATGGAGTCCCGGTGGTTTCACAGGCGGTGAGCAGCGTGTAGGTGCTTAGAATGACCGTGTGATCAACATGAAATATCTATGTTGTTTAGTGTAAACTAACCTATTAAAAACAGCAACTAAAGTGCAGTGATCGCCAGAAACTTTTAACTAAAAAAGTTTCAAAAGAGATATGATTGCCTACCTTTTAAACGCGGAAGATTGAGTCTTTGGTTCCCCTTCCTCAGCCGGCTGAAGAAAGAGAGCCCTTTTTTTGCTTCTTTGTTCTTGCTGTGGAATTTGAGGTTGAGGATCGTCCAGAAGTCTTTCTGGCTTTGAGCTTGATTTCCCCCTTTTGAATCTCTCGTTGTTGTTGAGTGCAGCAGAGACAGAAACAGAAAACGAAGGAACAATGATGAGGATTTAAGTAGAAGTAGTATCTGAACTAATCATGATGTTAAGCATATTTAAAACAGCAAACTCACTTTTTTAAATGGCTTTGAAACCCCTTAGATCAAGTAGGTTTTTGAAAGATTATGCTGTGGTGTGTGTTTGCATGAAGTGAATATGAAGAATGAAACTAATGAAGATGAATGATGCAAATGCAGTAATGAAAAACTTATGCCCAGTCGGTTGAAGCTTTGAAAGGATGAAGATCTTGAAAGGGACGCCGACTTCTGGAAATGGCAGCGCTCCGGCGTTACGACGTTGCTTCAATCTTCAACTCGCTATAACGCTATGGCTCAACTCAACTCAATTCTCTTCTCTTCTTTTTTTTTAACTCTTCAACATGCAGGGTATTTATAGGCATTTCTTGCGTTCGAGATTAACATAGAAAAATCCCGAATTTATCCATCTTAACCGACAGATAAATACTGATTAATTCATCTTTATCTGTAATTATCTAAAACGCGTCCACCTTGGCTGACGCCTTTCAGATTAATTAAGATAAGGATAAATATCCGGGAAAACTTATCTTTATCTTTATTAGGTAAAACGCGTCCACTTGTGTAGACGTCTTTTACACTAATTAAGATAAGGATAAACATCCGGAAGAGAAGTTAAAACAGCTTAGGAAACTTAAAACGCGTCGACATTACCAGACGCCTTTTAGTTAATTAATTAATTAATTAAAATTCAAATTTAAACGTTAAAATAAAAATAAACTCTAAATGGCGTCCACTTGGGTAGACGTCTTTTAGAATTCTTCATATTTTAACTCAAATTTGAGCTAAAATCAATCTAATTGATTAACTTAAAATACATCTGTTAAACCCGACACTTAAAAAGATTAATAAAAATTAATTAATGATTAATTATCAGACCATTTCGAGGCATTATTGTATGATATGAAATTTACTCAAAATGATGTCAAAATTAGCGTGTCTACAGCTGCCTCACCTTGGCATTGTCTTTGCAAGGGAGTGAAATGGAATGGAATGTACTGAAAAGGTGATGCCAAGGTGTGATGAGACACGCTCTTAACATCACATGACTGGAATTTTTCTCGAAATCATCAATGAAGATAGCTCAAGGAAATCAATGGAATTAATCCTGTCTGGATGAAGTAGACAAGGAAATAAAACAAAGTCGATCAACCTCCTCAGAGTGGGAAGTACCCCAGGTCATAGACACTGCAGGTTTCATCATGGGGAGCGTTTGCCAGCCAATGTGGACGTGCTACAGCCATGATGGATCTTAAAAAAAACAAGAATATCGGATAAAGAATCCAATCAAGGATAGAATTCCAAGGATATCTTCAAGCGAACCTCAAAGATAATCAAGATACTCAATTCGGAATGGAATATTTCATATCATGTTGAAGATTATTTAATTTAATGGTCTGAAACTTAATCAGTAATTAATTCTTATCACAATGATTTCAAAGTCCTACATGATGCATGCTAGGCTAAAAGAAAAATATAAAGTCAAATAAAATATAAATTAATCAAGGATAATATTGTTAAATTGTTATTAATGAGTCAAGATACCAATTCTTGTAATTCAGTGCTAAGCCGAAGCTCGTTTATCCACGCACCGTTTCACAAAAGTAGAACCATCGTCCCCACTAATTAACAACCCAATGGCCTATCCGTGCGATTAAGAATCCTCTGGAATTATCACTGTTTTTGTTGTAGGGGAACTTAAATTCCAGTTTCATCAAAACCACAAGGTCCTTGATATACTCTAATAAATATTTAACATATAGTAATGCAAATGCACAATAATTACATAGAAGAGTACAAGGATAGAAATAACCGTCTTTTTAGCCACGGTCGGGACTTGAATTCCATAATGGGATCTTCTTGACATTTCCAGCTTTACTCAGGCTTTCTTTAATTTTCTGCAATCAAAATTATTAGTTCCAAACAAATATTCAATTTAAACATTAAAATCACAGGATTTCGGGAAAATAGCAGAATTATTGAAACGCGTCGTGTCGCGCAGACGCCATTTAAGTTTGAAACGCGTCAGTTCTCCTCGACGCCTTTTACTCACAGAAACAGGTTTCTGGTTGTTCTCTACCCGAACTCCAACTCTATCAATGCACATCTCTTTTCCAATCCGGAAAAGGTCTACTTAGGATCGCAATCCCTCCTATATAAACACCCTTAGGTTACTCCCAAGTAATCCTATCATAATCCAAAGATCCAAAGGAGAGTTTTCTTCCAAATTTTCAAGGTTTCTTCAAGGTTTTCAAGCTTCCCAAGCTTCAAGAAGGAGGAACTCCGAAAAAGAGAGATGGATTCCTCAAACAAGAAGATGAAGATGTCTCTAGAGAAGTTTGCAGACATAGAGAATCATCTCAATGGAAGAAATCCCAATCTTCAAGTAAGTTCAATCAACTTTCTTTCATGTTCTTCATGTCTTTTCCATCATGCTCTTCATCATGCTTCCTTTTTTTATCTTTCTTTCAGAATTACCCCATGTTTCCTGGCCCAAGAAAGTTCACGTCTCTCCCTTGGATTCGTAAACTTGCAAAAAGTGTCAAGCTTTCTATGCAAGTGTTTATATCCAAGTGGGATCTTCAAGGACTTGTAGTGCTCGCTAAGAATTACAAAAGTGCGAACGTAGACTGGGCGGCTATGGGCGCCTTGATCGAGTGGTGGCATCCCCAAACTCATACGTTCTTCTTCCAAGACTTCGAGTGCACAATCCTTCTAGAAGAGGCGGAACTTCTATTAGGTCTCCCGAAGACCAGAGATAACAGAGACAAGATAGCCATGACAAAAGAAAGAATCACCGGTCAACAGTTATTGACGTCGATCATGAAGGATCCTTCAGAAGCTAAATGATGCCTCACGAAGAAGGGGATCAATCTCGCAAAACTAGCCGAGTGGACTCTTTATGAAATTGAAGATTTAAGGGAGGATGAGGCAGAAGATGTAACAAAAGCTCTCGTTACATGCCTTGCCAGTGCCTTATTCTTTCCTGCACAGGATAACATCTTGGAAGACGATCAAATTAGTGCTATTTGCGCAATTTTCGAAGGTAAATCCATTAGCACTGCACTCTTAGCATATCTCTACAGTGGACTTTCTGCAGCTTCTGTGGGTCGTCCTCTATATGGATGCATGCTACTCTTTGCCTTGTGGGTTGAACTTCACTTCAAATTCGAACATAGCAAGAAAAGGCCTCTGAATCCATCTCAGATCTTCTTGAATAGTCCAATTCATTGCATTGCTAATATTGTAAAGTTCAATGAGTACATGGTCAACAAGGTTCCAAAACTCAAGACCCGACCCGATTGGAGAGAATATTTGAAACTCATGACATTCGACATATTCGACTCGTCTCCGCTTGCTCTCGTTGGAAAACCAGTTTGGGTGCGCCGCACAGCAGGAGCAGATCTCAAGTTAATTGGAGCCACTGAGTTTGTGTTGTACAACCCACACCGGTGCCTTACTCAACTTAGCTTGGCTCGTCGCGAGTTCCCTGAATTCTCTCCTACACTTTCAATCAAGAAGCGTGACCTGGAGTCCGATGAAGATTATGAAGCCATACAAATCATCATTACTCTATGGAATCTTGGCTTTAGCTATCGTGTAAGATCCTCTAAAGACAGAGATAAAGGATTGAAATTTCCTTATCTTAAAGATCTTCATGATATTCTCCCTTGAATGTCCTCTGTCTCTTTTTGATTTTGATGTAATAAAGATTGATTCCATTGAATAAAGAACGATTTTTCATGTCTTAGAATCTTTCCCCAACTTTCTGTGATGTGCACATGATTTTTCCTTAAGTAAAAACCTGATTTTTCAACAATTCGGGTTCTGTAAAATGTAAAATGCGTCCACTCAGAAAGACGCCTTTCAAACTAAAATTATTTTCCAGAAATTCAATTTAATCCTTAAAATCCCGATTTTAAGCTTAAAACGCGTCTACCTGTATAGACGCCTTTCAACTCTCTCTCCTACTTTTCCCAGGATTCTGCCATTAATTCCATGATTAATTCCCTAAAACGCGTCCAGTGAACAAGACGCCTTTCATGATTTTCCTGTGTACGGCTCTGAACAGAACCTGAAACGCGTCTACCCATGTGGACGTGTTTCAACCAATTCAAACAGCTGTCTTTTACCGCCTCAACTTATGCGCCTTAAAACGCGTCTTCCTGAGTCGACGCCTTTCACCCTTTTCGTTACAGACCCGCGAAGGCCCTCCTTTCTTCCTCACTTTCTCAAAAATTTCTTCTCTCAACCCGAGCTCCGGCGATTTCTCAAAAACTCCTTCTCTAAAGCCATGGAACACGGCGAGGGTTCAAGGAAGAAGAAGACCTTGGCCAAGAGGAGGCGAAGGCAAGAAGAAGAGGTTCCCGAGGAGGTGCCGGCGGCGTTAGCCGAGGCGGCGGCCTTCTTGGAGGAGGAGCTCCCTCCACCGGCGCCCATGGCGGTGGAAGAGGAAGAGGAGGGCGACCTCCACACGGTGAGTCCCTTATGGTTTGGATGGGGTGAGAAAAGAGGGGAAGAAAGGGGTTCTTTCAAGAACCCGAAATCTGGACTTGAAAGGCGTCCAGACCAGGTGACGCCTTTCAAAAGGCGTCGCCCTTGGTCGACGTCTTTCAATCCAAATTTCGAATTTTTAAAATAGGTAGAAAATAGGTTTGAATTGCGTCAAGGTATGTGGACGTGTTTTGAAACACGTCTGTGTATGCTGACGCCTTTCAAAACAGAGTGAATTTTCCTGTTTTTTTTATTACTGACCCTATTTTTTGTTGTTTTTATTTGCAGGGAGTGATGAGGGCTAGGATCTCTTGGGACCTAGTTATAGGGGCTTATAGAGGGCTCCCGGATTTCCAGAAGGTGCGCCTGCGCCGGATGGGGTTCGGTGAGATACTAGACATCGAGCCATTTTGGCTCGATCTAGTCTTGTTGCAGGCGCTCAGGGAGCGTTGGCATGCGGAAAGCCGGGCTTTCCTAATGCCGTGGGGACATATGGTCCCCACCCTAGAGGATGTGGCCAGGATCACTGGCCTCCGGGTAGAGGGCCGACCGGTGAGTGGGGTGACTTACCCCGACTATCGAGGATTGACAGAAGCCTCGTTAGGGATAGAGGTATCTAGCATGGGCAGAGAATCCAGGATGGTCCCCAGGGTAGAAGTAGAGGCTGCCCTAGGTCTAGACGAGCCCCGGCGTCGGTCCGACGAGACCCGGGAGGAGTTTAGGGACAGGCTAGCAGAGTCGTCCTCTGCCATCTACTGTAGGGACCCTAGCCAGGTAGAGGAGGTAGACCGACAGCTTAGGGTCTTTCTTGTCTTTTTCTTCGGTCGGTTGCTCTTCGGTACGAAGGGCGACCATATCCACTGTAGATTTTTGTATTTGTTAGATGATCTAGATAGCTTAGGGGAATACGCTTGGGGTGCGGCCCTCCTGGCCCACCTGTTTGCAGATCTATCCGCGGTCACTCCGGACCGCGAGACTACTGTCAGCGGCTTCTCGCCGTTTCTCCAAGTATTAAATGTTTTATTATTTATTCATGATATGCAATATGATATGATGCTTTTTCTAACTTATATGTTTATGCATGCAGGTGTGGAGCTACCATTATTTCCTGCTCGGCAGAGCGAGGATTGTTCGTCCAGATGCCGTCCCCTTGGCCCGCCGTTGGCAGCCAATTGTGGACACAGCTCCGCAGCACCATCAGCTGACGGCCCTCCGCCGTCAGTTTCTAGATTATCCAGAGTTATTGGTAAGTTTTTAACTTGTTCAAAAATTTTTATTAAATGCAATTCTTTTATTGTTTAAATGCAAATTATTTATATGAATGCATCTAATCTATATGCAGGTGATCTGGCGCCCGTACCTTGGTATGGGCGAGGAGGGTCAGCCGTGGGTGACGGCTGGCAGGAGGAGGTTCGGGAGGCAAATGTGGCTACATTGCCTCAACGAAATTGAGCCCCTCCGCCTCCGGCTTGTGATGAGGACCCTGGGCCTCCACCAGGAATGGATCGACGAGGAGGTCCCGGAGGACGTCGGGAGGAGCATGAGGGGCAAGCAAGCCCTCACAGATTGGCGTGCGAAATTCCCCGAGCAGTACGAGGATTGGCACCGCCGCGGCGTACGGGTGGAGTCCCGTGCGGAGAGTAGCGAGGGCTACCTCCAGCATTACCGGGCCCATTACGCCGATCAACTTCGGCTCCTCCGACCACTCGATGTAAGTATGCATTTATGCGCCTTTAATTTTATTATTATCTTGATTTATGTTTGGTGAATGAATGTATGAATGCGTGACTTGCAGGATGCACGTGATGCGGTCATCATCGACCTCTGGGCCCGCCTACATGATGCGGAGGCCCAGCTAGAACAAGTCCAAAAAGAATTATTCGATCTGGTATGTATGAATATGAATGCATGTTTTAATTAATTATTTGTTTTGGCGATTAACCACTGACAGTGTTCTTTTGGTGCAGCGAGCTGTCTACACCCAGGCGGCTCCTCCTTCCTTCGGGGCTTCATCATCCACTTCTTCATCCTATGATGCGGCTCTAGCTGACCTCCAGAGTCAGCTCGCCTCCGCCATCCACCGGGCTTCTCTTGCAGAAGAAGACCGTGCTGCTCGGGTAAGACTTTCTTTTCCAAATTTGATTCTCATTGCTTAATTGCCTTAATAAAATCTTCTTCTGCAGGTTGCTGAGCTTCAGGAGGCCCTTCGACAGAGGGATGCGGAGCTAGCAGAAGCACGGACTTCGGCTACTCACATTGCCGAGTTGGAGGCTCAGGTGGCGCGCCTCTCCACTGGAGATCTGGCACGACTCCAGGTTCGCTTGGAGATCCTGACGGAGGAGAGGGACCGCGACCGTCTTCGGATGGAGAGCCTCCAGGGACGTCTGTCAGTCGCGGAGCATGAGCGCAAGATGGTGGAGGAGAGATACCAGCGAGCCCGCCAGCGGGCTATTGATCGAGGTCAGGCGAGTGCCTTTACCGCCAGCATAGCCATATCATCTGGCCAGGCAGGGCCAAGTGTGATGGGACCGCCTCCACCTCCTAGAGCTCCACTGCCAGATGCCCAGGATGAGGCCCAGAGCCAGTTGGATGAGGGCGGAGGGGAGAGCCAGCCTTGAGGGCTTTTGTACTTCTTTTCCTTTCATGTATCATGTACAAAACACTTTTGATATATACATGAAACTTTTGGGCTCCAATCTCGTGTTCTTGTACTTATCTTGCATCCTGTACAACACTTAACAAACAGGTTAACTATCTATTTAGGCTTAGCCCCTTGCCTGACCAAATAAATGGTCAATTAATATTTTCCTTGAATAAATGGTCAAGGGGCATAGCCTTTATTAACAAAGGTAATAAGAATAATCAGACTTAAGCAAAATGCAACATGCAAGCACAGAGATGCTCACTGAAAAATAAAAGAAGTGAAACACATTAAATGCAACAAGCAAATGCTAATTGAAATATTTTTTTATGGTTTTGAAATATTCATTTTTTTGGTTGGGTTTTGAAATATGTATTCCTTTTTTTAGATTTTGACAAATGTACATTTTTTTGAATTTTTGACTATGCAAATTTTTTTTGAATTTTTGACATATATACATTTTTTTTTGAATTTTGGACATATGCAATTTTTTTGAATTTTGACATATACATTTTTTTTTGAATTTTGACATATACATTTTTTTTTGAATTTTTAACATATACATTTTTTTTTGAATTTTTGACATATGCATTTTTTTTGAATTTTGACATATGTATTTTTTTTGAATTTTGACTTGCAATTTTTTTTGAATTTTTAACATATACATTTTTTTTGAATTTTTGACATATGCATTTTTTTTGAATTTTGACATATGTATTTTTTTGAATTTTTGACTTATGCAATTTTTTTGAATTTTGACATATACATTTTTTTTGAATTTTGACTAAAAGACCAGTATGGTACTTAGATCAAAAGATCATATTCATTTATTAACTTAATTCCAAATTATTCTTTAACAACTTAACTTAAAACCCATCGTGTTTAAACTTGTGTTTCCATTCGTGATCCCATTTGATGATTTGACCCTTAGTCAATCTAAGCCATTCCTTAAGTTTGAAGTAACCTCTTTAGAAAGAAAAGAAGAATAGATTTAGAAAGCCCATGAGAAGGTTCCGGAGACCTAAAAAGATGTCCCTTTCCAACCCTAATATCTGTTGGGGTTCGGTCATTTTCTTTCCGGAGTATTTATCGACCTTGCGTTCTCTTTTGTTTCATTTCATGGCCTTGATGTAACATTTGTAGTGTATTGGCCTTTTGATTTTTCCTTTTTTTTTTTTTTTGTTTTTTTTTTCTATTCTTTTCTTTCTTTGCTTTGCTTTGGAACGGATCTCCCCCATTTTTTTTATGACGGCCTCCTACTAAGATGGCGGGTATTCTTGGTAGTCTATTTTAAACCTCGTTCCGACATCATGGGCCGAGTGTAAAACAGAATTTTACTTTAAAAGGAATGATTTGTACTTTATACTCTTAGTCAAGCTTTTGATATTCTTAAGGACTTGGCATCTCTTGTTATTCACGAATCAAACGTGTCAGTGTGTGCAGTAATGGGTTTGAAGTTAAATTATTCAGACTAACAAAGAAATTTGAGTTTATAAATTTTCTAATTCCACTGGTCTTTGTACCATACTGATCGACTCTTTAACCTAAGGGTAGTATTTCTTAAGATGTAAACCATTCCAGGGATGATTTAGCTCTTCTCCTTCTGCATTAACAAGACGATAAGCATTACCAGGATAAGCGTGCGATACAACATAAGGTCCTTCCCAGTTGGGTTGGAGCTTAGAACGCAGACCACCAGGTTTTACAAAAATTCTTTTAACAACCATTTCACCGACTTTGAACTTTCGTTCAATGACTTTCTTTTGATAAAAACATGCTAATCTGTTTTGATAAACTTTTGCATGATTAGCAGCTGACCATCTTTTCTCGTCTAAAAGTTCCAATTGAGCAAGAAGTGCTGAACGATGTTCATCAATGGAAAATTCCTTGTTCAATTGTACTCTTAATGACGGTATAAGGATCTCATATGGAACTACCGCCTCCATTCCAAATGTTAAGGAATAAGGAGTTTGCCCAGTAGGCGTGCGGATTGAAGTTCGGTAGGCCCATAGAGCCTCAACCAATTTTTCTGGCCAGTCTGCGAATTTGTTAGATTTACACGTCTTTTTGATAATTTTTATCAAAGTCTTATTAGTTGCCTCTGCTTGGCCATTGCCTTGCGGATAATAAGGAGATGAATGATGCAATGCAATTTTATACCTGTTGCAGAGGTCCTTCAATTCCTGTGACACGAACTGCGGTCCGTTGTCGGTGACGATGGTACTTAGAATTCCGAACCTTGTGATGATGTTCTTCATGATGAATTTGCAGACGGTTGATGTTTTGATCTCCACGTATGCTTCAGCTTCTGCCCACTTGGTGAAGTATTGCGTTGCCGTGAGAATGAAAGATTTTTGCTTGATGCCGGAATCTGGGTTACCAAGGGGTCCAATAATGTCGAAAGCCCACATGGAGAAAGGCCATGGGGAGGAAACAGGATGGAGTGAAGATGCAGGAGAATGAATTTTGTCGGCGTGAAGTTGACACTTGGCACACCTACGGACATATCCTACGCAGTCTTCTTCCATGGTTGGCCAATAAAATCCTTGTCTAAGGATCTTCTTTGCTAGCATCTGTCCATTGACATGGCCACCACAAACTCCACTATGAGCTCCTTCCATAACCTTCCAAAGCTCATCTTCATCTAAACATCTCAGAAGAACTCCATCAAAACCTCTTTTGTATAATGCTCCCCCAACTAGGGTGTATCGTCGAGCAACTCTCCTGATAGCTCTTTTTTCCTCAGTTGTAGCTTCTTCAGGATACGATTGATCTTCACAATATTTTGCAATTTCATAATACCATGGCTTCTGTTCATCATCCATCTCTTCTAACAGCTCTATCAACATGATTTCTCTTTTCTCCACAATACTTCCATCTTTGAATTTCTTCAGCAACTTCTCCTTAGTTCTAAGAAATGAAGGATCTTTCACGGCAGGTGAAAGACGCCTATGAACTATAATTGATTCAGATTGCTTGCTGATTGGAAAATCAAGGGAAGATGCAAGTGAAGCTAGAGCGTCAGCTAGGATGTTTTGATTTCTTGGAACATGGACAAAGATCAATTTTGTGAAAAGCTTCGAGTAAGCAGAAGTAAGTTCTTGATATGGCTTGAGCTTGGGATCAAGAGTTCGATACTTGGTCAGCACTTGGCGAAGAATTAATTGGCTATCACCTACAATCCTGAGTTTAGTGGCACCATGAAAATGAGCAGCCTCGAGACCAGCAAGAAGTGCCTCGTATTCAACTATGTTGTTGGTGACTGGAAAGTCAAGCTGAAAGGCTTGTGGAATGGTGACACCTTCAGGTGATAACAGAACGATTCCGATCCCCTTTCCATGAGAATTCAGAGCTCCGTCAAAATGCAGAGTCCACATATCATCTCTGATTTGATTTACGGACATCAGTTCCTCATCCGGAAACTCTGATCGTACTGGATCAAATCGAGGAAGGGGATGATGAGCGAGATGTTCTGCTATGGCATAGCCCTTGATCGCTTTCTGTTGAATGTAAATGATATCGAATTGAGATAGAAAGCTTTGCCATCGCGCTAACCTATCAGTAAGAACAGATTTCTCCAGAAGGAACTTGATCGGATTCATCCTAGCGATGAGATGGACTTCGTGGGCCAAAAAATAATGCTTCAATTTCTGCACAACCCAGACCAATGCTGCACATGTTTTCTCCATCGCCGTATATCTCTGTTCAGCGGGGTTGAGAAGTTTAGAGAGATAGTAGGCTGCCCTCTCTTTTCCTTCTTCATCTTCTTGTGCTAGGACAACCCCCACTGCATCATCCGGGACAGAAATATAAAGTATCAATGGTTTGCCTGGAGATGGTGGTCTCAAAACAGGAGGACTTGCCAAATAGTCCTTTAATCCATCAAATGCCTCCTGACACTTATCGTCCCAATCGAATTTGACTCCTGGCTTGGTAAGCTCGTAAAACGGCTTACACCTTTGTGAGTGCTGGGAGACAAAACGGCGAATAAATTGTAACCTCCCGATTAATCCTCTTAACTCTTTCAAGTTTTTGGGAGGTGGCATTTCTCTGATAGCCTTCGCCTTATTGGGATCGATCTCAATTCCCCGTTTGCTGACAATGAATCCAAGCAATTTTCCTGAAGATACCCCGAATACACATTTCTTGGGGTTCATCTTCAACTGATACTCTCTCGATCTCTCTAATACCCTTGCCAAAACTTTGGCATGCTCAGCCTTCGTTTTAGACTTAACCAATAAGTTATCCACATACACTTCCAAATCTATATGCATCATGTCATGAAATATTGCCATCATAGCCCTTTGATAAGTGGCTCCAGCGTTCTTCAATCCAAATGGCATGACGACATAACAATATGTTCCCCAAGGTGTAGTGAATGAAGTCTTCTCTTGATCCTCTTATGCCAGCTTAATCTGGTTGTATCCTGAAAATCCATCCATAAACGATAACGTCTCATAGCCAGCAGTGTTATCGATGAGTACATCAATATGAGGCAATGGAAAATCATCTTTAGGACACGCCCGGTTCAGATCGCGGAAGTCAATGCAAATTCTGACCTTCCCGTCCTTTTTCATAACCGGGACTATATTGGCCACCCATTGTGGATAAAGGACAACTCTAATGAATTTGGCATTGTGTAATTTGTCGACCTCTTCTTTCATCTTTAAAGCCATTTGTGGGTGGAATCGCCTTAATTTCTGCTTGACCGGATTAGCTCCATCCTTTAATGTTAACCTGTGTTCAACTAAAGATGAGTCTAACCCCGGCATATCCTCATAACTCCAGGCGAAAGTGTCCTTATAATCCTTAAGCACTTGTACCATTGCCTTCTCATCCTCTGCAGAAAGATTTTTACTGATGAGGACAACCTTAGGTTCGTCTTAAGTCCCTAAGTTTATTTCTTTGGTGGGCTCTTCGACGGCAGCTGAGGGTTCATCAAATCTCTTCACTCCACTGGCATACGCCTCAGCTGCGTCCTCATCATCTTCCTCATCTTCAACAATGGGGTCCTTTTCATGTACTAACTCATATACCCTGTACCCATCATTGACTGACTCATCATCTGTACAATCTTCTGGCATCTGAATTGGATCTTCTAAAAGCTGAGGGATTAAAGAGCAAAAGGAACACTTATTAGCTAAATCCTGGAGGTATCTTTCTGGAATTTGCCTACCCTTAGGCTTCCTAGACTTCCTAAACTGACTAACCTGCCTAAAACTGGACTCCCTAACTTCACTAAACTGCCTATCATAACCTAATGAAGATGAAGCAGGATGAAAATCCTGGGATACAGGTGGAAATACAGGGGAATCCTCCCGTGGGGAGGGACAGAGTAGATCTAGGAGAGAATCTTGACCGACGGACCCACGCGATGGGGTGTAATCGGACAAGTAAGATGTTTCCTCGATAATGATTTGGGAAGAATTTGTTGTAAAATTGGCGTTTTTTTTTGGATATCGGAGGAATTATACATGAAGCAGGAATGAATACAAATGGAAGGGGAATCGGACGGAGGAAGCGGCACCAAGGCCAGGGGATTAGGGGGATCATATAGCAATATGTCCCAGATCAAATCATACATCCTCTCTAGGTCGAGAGGAGGTTGTGGAATAAAATCCCGAGGGGACAGAGTTATCATAATGGGCGGAGCCCGTGGAATATCTTCAATTATGACCCGCGACCAAGTCGGGGTCAAGAGTAGTGTACGAAAAAGAGTATGGAGCATGAAGACATGTGAAGGATATGTCCCCCTCCAGAGCAGATCTGTTGTATAACCAGCTTCATAGGGGTCATCTGGCTCCCCTTCATCAGTTTGTTCGGACAGCAGTATCCGCTTATCAAAGATTGCGCCAGGGCTCTCAATTAGCTCGTCAATCTGCGGTGGCCACTTGGGTTCTGCAGGATCCAGAAATAGTCTGTTCAGTGCTATGTATAGGTCCCTCAGGTCGAACCATCTGTACCATTCGCATTCGGGGTCATGGAATTTCCTCCTTTTCATAGGCCGCAGAGCCTCCAAGGATTGGTACGTAAGTAATTCGGAACAATGTCTGGCCAAATCCCTCCCATATATGTCATGGAAGTCAAAACAGGAAGTAATGACCACCGTGTTGCCGTGACTAAGTATGGGCCCTTTCACAAAGTGTGTATATAGAGTCCATGTTAAGGGATCTCGGCCTTCTTTCAGTGGTGTGGACATTGTTTCCAAGATTTCTTGACCGTCTTCGGTTTCTGCTTTCTGAACCAGATCTTGCTTTAGCTTCATTGGCCTATAGCCCAGACCGCTTCCAGGTGCTGCCCGATGATTTTTAACAGGAGTGGTCCTGCCTTGCAACTGTGTGCCCAGACCTTTCCCAGGCTCGTAACCGTTCTTCATCATGATTCTCCATCCCGGGGTACTCATGCACTTCCCCCTTTTGACAGCATTTAATGGGTATGGAGAAATGGTAGTGGCTTTCAAAGGATCAGCCACTGGACGGTAGACCTGTAATACCGACAGAAAAGGTTGTCGGCCAGGTAAAACAACAGATTTAATATTTAAGGTATGAGCAGCAGCAAGGATCGGCATGCTCGTCACTTTAATAATTCGTCCTTTGTAAGGGAATTTGAGGCATTGGTGATTCGTAGAAGGAATCGCCTCAAGAGTTTTGATATAAGGACGTCCCAGAATGGCATTTATGGAAGGGTCGATTTCTAGAATATGAAATTCGACCTCTGTATGACTTACTGGACCTAGCTCCACCTTTAAATAAACCATTCCCAGAGGGGAACGGGTAGAATTGTCATATGCCGTAACTGAGATGGGGCTAGGCAGCCATTTCTCCTTGGGCACACCGCATAGCTCCAGGGTCTTCGGAGGTAAAACGTTAATTGAAGCCCCTGTATCAACCAGGCATGCATCCACGGCCTTTTTGCAGATATTGACCGTGATGCTCAGAGCCATGCTTCTAGCGGCTGGCGGTGCTAGTTCCGATGTGTGGAATGTAATTGAGGGCTGATCCCCCTGAGGAACTAGTAGTGCTGCAATTTTC